>SJYQ01010438.1:114129-136588 GCA_006410935.1 Redunca redunca | reverse complement strand
GTGGGGGGAGGACCTGGTGGGGGGAGGGCAGAGGAACAGTCCGTAACAGCCAGAGATCCTTTGTCTCGAGGAAATCCAGATGCTTTTGACAAGAGGCTTTTTTCTCTTTTCTCCTGGAGTATGTCTTCAAGAAGGCTTCTTTTCAAAAGACCAAGGCACGTCTGAGGCATTCTCTTTCCCTCAGCACTACAAGGCCATAAATTTCCCTCTCTCTGCCCCTCTCCTGCTCTGTGAATTACAGCAGCTCCTCGCCCATTTATTATTCATCATTATTACAGTGACACAGCCAGCCGTCTAATTCATTCTCTCCCAGCGCTGACTTCATCTCCTTCCTTAAACGCCCACCCGGCTGGAACTTCTTCCGACAAACTCGCGGCCCCACTCCAGCGTTATCTTCCCCCAAATAGGCATAATCGTTTCAGAACTTTATCAGCGATCTCATAAAAGAGCCCTTCAGAAATTATCAGAGCCTCGATGGATCACCGATCGCTTAACACTCAGGGAGGACAAATGAGGACTCGGTGTAACTGCCTGTTCTTGCCATACCACTGAGGAAACTCAAGGCGCCGCCTCCGCGGTCCCGCGGGGACCAGGGGAGGCATAGAACACGTGCCCAGCCTTCTGAGTGACCCCACTCACTGCCGCACCTGCGGGCTGTCTGGGAGGGTGGAGGATGAAGCCTGCATCCTGGATCCCACGGGCAGGCTGGGGAGGGCTGTGTGTTCTCCGACCCTCTCATCATTGGTCCCCCCCCACGTGATGCCTCCTACTCAACACGCAGAGGGACCCCTCCTGTGGACCCCAAACTTCACCCCCTTTAAAGCCTGCCTACCCTGCTTCTGTTCCTTTTAGGCACCTGCCTCTGCTCACTGATCTAAACAACACTGTCCCGTCAAACATTCTGCAGGGATGGAGGGTGATATTCTCTCTCTGCACCATCCAATATGGCAGCCACTGGCCACGTGAGGCTCCTGAGCGCTGGCCATGTGGCTTGTGCAGTCAAGAACTGCGTTTATTTTTAATCTTATTTAATTCTAAGTTAACGATAAAGAGCCACAAGTGGGCAGGGAGGACCAGCTGAGGCAGATCTGGGGAGGGGCTGGGGGAAGGGTTGGGCGTATCTACTCCTCCAGCATACCCCTTCCCGGAAAACAGTCCTGTTAACACTTGCCAAGCTCCTGCCCACGTGTGGGTACTGTGCTGGGCACGCTCTACCTGTTGTCTCACTTCACTGTCATGGACAACCAGGTGAGGTAAGGACCATTACTGTCCATCCCATTTTACAGACTGTAAGACTGAAGCACAGGGAAGGTAAATCGAGTGGCTAAGAAGGGATTCGGAGGTTGGCAGTCCAGGAGAGAGTCTAGCGGACCGTGGGCAAGCTTTCCCGACCACTCGGGGCCCATGTGGTAGGGTGGGCTCCCGGGCTGTCCCATCTCACCACGTCTCCTGAAGAAGGTGTTGCCGGGCTGCCCAGTGACCTTCCTGCACACCTCGGGGTGGTTAGGGGCGCTGCTGCCGGCCCTCCCTCTGGGTAACGAAGCCGGACACCCCCTCGCCCCAGGACAGCACAATCAGCCTCAGCTTGAAGCTCCTGCCTCACACCCTCTCATCTGAGCCTTGAACAAGAGGAAATGTTGCCTCGGAAGGGATTTAGGTTGGACCCGAAGACTGCTTTCCCAAGCGCTAGAATGAGCTCCAAGACAGACTGCAGAAGCAACATCTCAGAAGAATCTCAAAAGCAGGTCTGGGATCATTAGGACGTGGATCTGTCCAGAGGCAAGAGCAGTGGCCCCTTGGCGCCCATAACTTTTCCTATGGAAATTGTTATCCTTCATTAAAATCACTCTGTGCATTACTTGGGGGAAAGGCAGTATAACACTTAGCAAGATTTAAAGAAATAAATCCAGGACTAATGGGGTGCCTTCTGTTATAAACTGCTCCTCCCAGGATTCCCCTCTTCTTTGCTGAACCTCGGTTTCCAGTTGTCTTCTCAGGAACATCTGTTCCTTCCTCCCAATACTACCTTTGTCTTCCCCGAGCTGGTACCAGCCTCTCTGAGGCTTACAGGAAGAAGGCTTTCCAGCAAATGGAACTGTTTGGACAGAACTAATGGTCTGTCCTTCCTGCGTCAGCCAGAACGTTCTGTTCCCGGGTCCTGGACTCCCCTCCCCTCCCTTTCCTGATCGGCTGCTCCATCACTAAACAGAAGGAAACTTCCATCGCCTTCATCATCTCTTCCAGCTTATTGAGGGGATGCAGGGTGTCCCTAGGCAACCAGGTGTTCAGCTCACTCTCTCCCCAGCCCAGGAGGTGCCCGGTCACCAGCGCACCAGTCTAGAGACATCTTTCTTTTTCTCATCAGTTCCTTTCCCTCTTTGTTGTTTAACCACTGCTTCTTTTTTTTTTAATTTTTTAAACTTTTTATTAAAGTATAATAATCACACAGAACTCTGGTAATCAGTGCCTAGGTCAAGAAATAGGACATCTCCCGCACCCCGAAAAGTTTCTTGCATTGCCTTCCTGGTCCCTACTTATTGGAGGACCCAAGGGTGTTTCTGACTTCTGCATAGTTTTGCGCTTCATCTGAGTGGAATCATACGTATGTACTCTTCTGTGTCTGGCTTCTTCCCTCAGTGTTACATTTGTGAGATTTATCCATGTTCCTCGTGTGCTCGTAGATTACTCATATTGCCATAAGCATTTCCTTGTGTGAATCTACCACAGTTTTCCATTCTGCTGCTGCTGGCCAAGTGGGTAGTTTCCAGTTTGAAGCTTTTATGAAAAGCGCTGCTGCGAGCACTAAAATGCATGTCTTTCGGTGGATATCAGGACACTTTTGCAGCTACCTAAACAACTGCCACTTTTATTCCTCCAAGATCGGGTTATCGTAGCTTTTTCCTTGATCTTACCAACTGGATGAAAAGCAGAGGTCCGTCACTTGTGGCCAGATCACACAGATTCCCACTCTGTACAGATGTACCAAGTGTAACCTCTGTGTTTCTCTATAAATATTGTCTATAAACTCATCTGAACTTCCTCCCAGGCCCACTTGTAGCTGGAGGAAGGGGAGGGGAGAGAAGAAAACAAAATTTAGTCCAGTTCAGCAAACACAGCATCCTTCCATAATCTAAATGGTCCCTTTAATCTCTTCAGGGTTTCCCTTCCCGCCAGTCCTCCAAAAGTCCCCCGGGTCCTTCCAGGTGGCTAGTGTGGCCAGCAGGTGGTTTCATGACCTTGTAGCACTAGCGGGAAGGGGCCCTGGCCTCCATCTCAGCCTCGGATGAGCATCGGCTGGTCTCCTGAACACCGGCTACATAATTCTCAGGGCTCAGAGCCAAAGGAAAATTTTGTTCAAAAATTGCTAAGAATTTAAAGACGGTGGCAGCAGAGCATTACACTAAGCACGTGCCCTTCTGCGTGCAGGCCCGGTGGACTGCACAGGCCACACGCCCACAAGCTGGCCCTGCCCCAGGGTCTGTGTGCAGACCTGCCTCTTGCTAGAGTCTATCGCTGGGTGAAGGGGTGGGGAGCTCTGTTCTCCTGGAGTCTGGCCAGAACTGCAGTTGACCCTGAGCGTTCTTGCCTCTGGGAGGGGTACTGTACCCCATCCCCCACAGGGCAGAGGAGGTTGGTCCTACCACGCCCACCTATCCCTGCCCACAGGTCCCAACCCCAGTTCAAACCAGAAGTCCAGCTTTCTCATCCCTCCCAAAAGGATGTATTTCTGGTCCCACCCACGTCATGTGGAAACAGGGGCACTTGGAAGAGGGGGACTCAGGGCTTCCCTCTTCCCACCAGCTGGGACAGGGTGGTCTGACAGGCCACTCCCCCAACCCAGGTCCTGAAAAGAAATTGAAACAGAAGCCTCTGTGTAATGCCCTACCCATGTGCACTTCCAGCCCAGGGAGAGGCGTGTGTGACACAGCTCAGCTCTCTGTACCCTCATCCCTCCTCCTGCCCAAGACATGGAGCTGGGAGGGCAGGTTTCCCTGGTTCGGGCCACCAGGTCTGCAGTAACTTCCAGAATGCTTACCTCTCTCAACCTAATCTGTATCTCGCTGCAGACTTGAAAATCCTATTTCCTACATCAAAAACTAGTGTGAACTGTCTTCCTGCTTGCAGGGCCGCTGTAATCGCCTCCTGAGAGACTGAAATGGCTTTGTGCTTGCATCCCAGGAGTCCCGAAAGGTCAGCAGACTGATCTCACCAAGTCAAGGGCCAGAAGGAGAGAGGGCATGGCTCCGTGGTGCACACACGATATGGAGACTGCCCTGCCTATACGGGGTACCTGCACTGGAGGAAGGATGGGAGATGCAGCAGCTTCCCCTTTTCAGCTCGGATCTGGGAGAGGAACAGGTGTGAATTTAGCAAAGATGAGTGGAGAAGAGCAGGCGCAAGAAAAGGAGGGACCCTCCCAGGGTGAGGTGTGGGCAGGAGCCCACCCTGTCTTGAAGAGGCAGCCACCGGCTCTAACTCACTTCTGTTGCATGGGGGATGCCTGCCCATTAAGGTTTTTATGGATTTTTATGTTTTTAATGTTGACAAGTTATTCCATTTTTTTTTTAAGTCATAAAACCGTGTGGGTACATCAGGTAGGAGCCAAGCAAAGCATGTTTTCTGGTTGAATTTAGCATTGAAAAGAACAGAAAACCGGCTTCTCTGGTGGCTCCGTGGTAAAGAAGCTGCCTGCCAGTGCAGGAGACACAGGTTCGATCCCCAGTCTGGGAGGATCCCACATGCTGAGCCTGCAGCAACTGAGCCTGTGCGCCGCAACTCCTGAGCCGGTGCTCTAGAGCCCGGGGGCCGCAACCACTGAGGCTTGTGCACCCTGTTGCTCCGCAACAAGGGGAGCCACTGCGGCTCGAGAGTGGCCCCCACTTGCTGCAACTACAGAAAAAGCCGAGCAGCAAGTAAGACCCAGCACAGCCAAAATAAATAAATACTTTAAAAATTAAATTGAAAAAGAACAGAAGGAGGACTGGATTCTGGGCATCGGGGCCTGGGGTGAGCCAGCAGGGCAGGTCTCGCAGGATCATAATTGTATTCCAGGAGAGGTGTATTCTCACAACTGGGAAACCATGCCTTGGGCTTAAACAAGGCAAGTGCACCTTCAGTTTTGCATCTTGAAGAGACCTTGCAGGCTGACACATAGAGCCTGGGTTGGAGGGAGAAAGAACCATAGAGAAGGCCAGTTAGGAGGAGAGCATTGATAAGGCAGGAGCAGTGAGCAAGAAGAGTTAGAAGGCAACACTGAAGGGACTTTGACAATCATTAAATAAGTTCAAGGTTTATTCCCTGGCAGAGGCCAAAACTATACATTAAAATGAATGCCAGAATTGACAGGGATGTGGATCAACGAGAACTCTCATTCATGGCCAGTGGGAATGTACAATGTACGCCTATCTTAGAGAACAGTCTGTTTCCTTAGGAAGTTAAGGGTATACCTGCCATATAACCCAGTCTTAGGTGTTTACTCAAAAGAAATGAAATCATGTCCACACAAAGACTCATACACCTGTCCACAGCAGCTTTATTCAAACTAGCCAAAAGCTGGAAACGATGAAAATGTCTATCAATGGGTGAATGGATAAAGAAATTTTGGTATATCCATTCAATGGAATACTACTCAGCAAGAAAAAAGGAACAGACTATTGATACAGAACAGTGTGAATGAGTCTCAAATCACTAAACTAAGGTGGAAAAAAATTCATACTGTATGACCTTATATAAAATTCTTTAAAAATGCAAAGTAATCAAAAGATTGATAAGTGATTGCCTGGGGATAGGAAGGGAAAGGATGAATTACAGAAGAGCAGGAGGAAAACTTGAGGCGAGCATGACAGAAATTTTTATCTTTTTATTTAAGATTTTTTTAATGTGGACAATTTTTCTAAGCCTTTATTGAGTTTGTTGCAATATTGCTTCTGTTTTATATTTTTGTTTTTTTGGCCCTAAAGACTTGTGGGATCTTAGCTGCCCAACCAGGGAGTGAACCTGAACACCCTGCATTGGAAGGTGACGTCTTAACCACTGGACCACCAGGGAAGTCCCCCCAGAAATTTTTATCTTGATGGAGATATGTATACCTATGTCAAAACAGATCAAAATGTCCGCTTTAATTATGTAGGCTTTTGCATACTTGTGGCTCAGCTGGTAAAGAATTTGCCTGCAATGCGGGAGACCTGGGTTTGATCCCTGCATTGGGAAGATCTTCTGGAGAAGGAAAAGGCTGCCCACTGTAGTATTCCGGCCTGGAGAATTCCATGGACTGTATAGCCCATGGGGTTGCAAAGAGTCGGACACGACTGAGAGACTTTCATTTTGCATTCTTCCAGTTATGCCCAAATAAAATTGAAAAAAAAAAAATCAACTCAAGGAACTGGAATAAAACATTCCTTGAGGGGCTTCCCTGATGGCTCAGCGGTAAAGAATCCACGCCTCCCAGTGCAAGCGCAGTCTCTGGTCTGGGAAGATCCCACATGCCACAAAGCAACTGCGTCTGTGCACCACAGCTGTTGGGCCTGCGCTTTAGAGCCAGTGACCCACAGCCACTGCAGCCCGCGTGCCCTAAAGCCCGCGCTCCGCAACGAGAGGCCACCGCAGTGAGAAGCCTGCCCGCTGCAGCTGGAGTAGCCCTGCTCGCCACGGGAGGAAAGCCCATGCGCGGCAAAGCCCAAGCGCAACCAGAACTGAAATTAAGAGCAAGAGCCATTCCTAGAAGGAGAGCCCCACCCCCACAGCTCTTCATTTCCATATCTGTTAACCCAATTCTAATTTTAGACAGAAAAAAGAGGGGGGGACAAAAAAGACACCAAAGTGAGACATCGCTTTACAAGGTGTTGAAAATACATTAAACACTGAGATGTTACCATAATAAGTGAATAATTTCAGGTCTGTCTTGTCACATATTTTAAAATATTTAAAATTAGCAAGTGCAAAGAAAACTAACATGAAGCCAATAATCTTAATGAACATATCTTATTAGGGTCTAATGAGTGGCTTTCTTTAATTGGATTTTATTTCGGTAACAGAAGCTTTTGTTTCCAAGTCTTCTTAGAGGAGCTTTCACGTTGCATATTTTTAAGTACAATTTGAAGAGAATAAGTTAGCCTCAAAGCTTTCTATGACGATGTGACCATCAATACTGACTCGACCTTGGGTAAATTGCTCTCTATACTTTAGTTTTTATATTGTTCTTTAGGAATTCTGGGATATTTTGTCCTTTGTTTCCTTTCTCTTGGGTGTTTTTTCTTTGACAGAGGCAGTGCAGAGTCCAAGCATGACAGGTGACTGGTCTTCCAATCTGAAGCCAGGCGTTTGTCAAGCTCTCGATGGTTCTCTTTTCCTGGCTCTCCTGGAGCAGGGAACAGGAAGTGGTGTCTGCTCGTGGGTCCATACTGCTTCCTCCGGCTGACTGGTGCACACAAGTCCTCTCGCTGCCTCGGATGTGTGCTTATCTTCTCCTGCGAAAACTCCACAATTACAACTCACTGCTGAACAACCATCGACAAGAGAATGTTGGATCCCACCATCCCATGTCCAAGGGCAAAGGAGAAGCCACAGCAAGACGGTAGGAGGGGCGAAATCACGTTTAGAATCAAACCCCATACCCGCCATAGACGCCTGGCAGGCTCAAACAAACCTTGTGCGCACCAGGAGACCCTACCGAGGCTGAGCCAGACCTGCCTGTGAGTACCTGAGTGCCTCCTGCGGAGGCAGGGTCGGCAGTGGCCTGCCGCAGGGGCAGGCGCTCTGGGGCTGCAGACCTGGCTGGGGCAGAAGCCCTCTTGGAGAAGATCGCTATCCACCCCATCGCAGAGCCGCCAGAACCTCCACAGGCCTGGGAAACAGACTCTTGGCGGGCACACACAAAGCCTTGTGTGCACCAGGACCCAGGAGAAAGGAGCAGCGACCCCACAGGAGACTGACCCAGACTTGCCTGTGAGTGTCCAGGAGTCTCCGGCAGAGGCGCAGGTCGGCGGTGGCCTGCTGCTGGGTCAGGGGCACTGAGAATGGCAGTGCGTGCACAGGGCCTTTTGAAGGAGGCCCCCATTATCTTCATCACCTCCCCCATAGTTTGGTCTCAGGTCAAACAACAGGGAGGGCACACAGCCCCACCCATCAGCAGAAAATTGGATTAAAGATTTACTGAGCATGGCCCCGCCCATCAGAACAAGACCCAGTTTCCGCCTCAGTCTCTCCCATCAGGAAGCTTCCATAAGCGTCTTGTCCTCATCCACCAAAGGGCAGACAGAATGAAAACCACACCTACAGAAAACTAATCAGACTGATCACAAGGACCAAACCTGGTCTAACTCAGTGAAACTATGAGCCATGCCGCTTGGGGCCACCCAAGACGGACGGGTCATGGTGGAGACTTCTGACAAAACGTGGTCCACTGGAGAAGGGAATGGCAAAGCACTTCAGTATTCTTGCCTTGAGAACCCCATAAACAGTATGAAAAGGCAAAATGAGAGGATACTGAGAGAGGAACTCCCCAGGTTGGTAGGTGCCCAATATATTACTGGAGAAGAGTGGAGAAATAACTCCAGAAAGTATGAAAAGATAAAGCCAAAGCAAAAACACGCAGTTACATCCTGTAACTGGTGATGGAAATAAAGTCCGATGCTGTAAAGAACAATATTGCATAGGAACCTGGAATGCTAGGTCCATGAATTGCAAATTGGAAGTGGTCAAACAGGAGACGGCAAGAGTGAACATCGACATTTTAGGAATCAGTGAACTAAAATGGATTAGAGTGGGCGAATTTAATTCAGATGACCATTATATCTACTCTGTGGGCAAGAATCCCTTAGAAGAAATGGAGTAGCCCTCATAGTCAACAAAAGAGTCCAAAATGCAGTTCTTGGGTGCAGTCTCAAAAATGACAGAATGATCTCTGTTCATCTCCAAGGCAAACCATTCAATATCACAGTAATCCAAGTCTATGCCCCGACCACTAATGCTGAAGAAGCTGAAGAAGCTGAAGTTGAACGGTTCTATGAAGACCTATAAGAGCTTCTAGAACTAACACCCAAAAAAGATGTCCTTTTCATTATAGGGGACTGGAATGCAAAAGTAGGAAGTCAAGAGATACCTGGAGTAACAGGCAAATTTGGCCTTGGAGTACAAAATGAAGCGGGGTAAAGGCTAATAGGGTTTTGCCAAGAGAACACACTGGTCATAGCTAACACCCTCTTCCAACAACACGACAGAAGACTCTACACATGGACATCACCAATGGTCAACACCAAAATCAGATTGATTATATTCTTTGCAGTCAAAGATGGCGAAGCTCTATACAGTCAGCAAGACTAGGAACTGACTGCAGCTCAGATCATGAACTCCTTAAGCCATGGTTTTTCCAGTAGTCATGTATGGATGTGAATTGGACCATAAAGAAAGCTGAGTGCCAAAGAATTGATGCTTTTGAACTGTGGTGTTGGAGAAGACTCTTGAGAGTCCCTTGGACTGCAAGGAGATCCAAACAGTCCATCCTAAAGGAAATCGGTCCTGAATATTCATTGGAAGGACTGATGCTGAAGCTGAAACTCCAATACTTTGGCCACCTGATGTGAAGAACTGACTCACTGGAAAAGACCCTGATGCTGGGAAAGATTGAAGGTGGAAGGAGAAGAGGACAACACAGGATGAGATGGTTGGATGGCATCACCGACTCAATGGACATGAGTTTGAACAACCTCCAGGACCTGGTGATGGACAGGGGAGCCTGGCATGCTGCAGTCCATGGGGTCGCAAAGAATCGGACACGACTGAGTGACTGACCTGAACTGATGACGATGTGACCTCAGGACAGGGACTTGGAAGTTTGCCAAGTCTTAGGATGATTCCCAACCCTGTTTCTTGTTTATTCTGAGGCCTTGGGCAGTCCCTGCGCCTGTCAGAGCCTTGGTTTCCCCATCTGTAACACAGAGGTACTGATCACTCCCCACAAGATGGCACAGCACGCTATCAGTCTGAACATGGATGCCCTCCCCGTAGAGGGCAACTGGTAATCACTAGACTTTATGCGCATGCTCGGTCGTTCAGTTGTGTCCAGCTCTTTGGGATTTCCCAAGCAAGAATACCAGAGTGGGTTGCCATTTTCAACTCCAGGGTATCTTTCCAACCCAGGGATCAAATCCATGCCTCCATTGTCTCCTGCATTGCAGGAGGATTCTTTACCCACTGAGTCGTCAGGGAAGCCCCAGATGCTCTCCTAGAACTGCTGTCTCCCAAAAGGACATTTAAAGAGAGAAAACTGTAACGCTCGTGCCCTTCATCGCAGTCTGAACGCTGATCCTACAATGAATGAGCTGGACACTTCTGGATGCGTCATAAACCGTTCTTGAAATAATCCCCCTTTTCCTTCCTCACCTGCCAGACAGCCGAGCTGCAACCTCATGAAATACGAGGGAAGTTCTCTTTTATGGCCATTCATTCATCTGCAGGCTCCTTGGCATGCCAGCCCCTCCAAGTTATTTTATTATTTCCAGGAAACTGTAACAGAGCCTTTTATACACCTTCTGTTGTCATAAGAGGCATCGCACATAAAGCATGCCAACCGAATATGAGGAAGTCATCTTTCATCTGGTTTATTGTTTCCTTGAGACAGCCGCTCCCTGGGTCTGGTCAGCTGGCCGCTTTGATGGTGTTACTAGAAACGGCTTTTCAAATTAAGACCTGGAGAATGTGGGAGCTCCATTTTTGGTCAGTACAGGACCAGGGTCTGGGGTGGAACGGAGCTCCTCTCCCCTCGTGGGGGTCTGGTGGGCCCCCGCACAGGCCAGCAGCTGTTCCTGGGCGCCGTCAGGGTGCCCGACTTGGCCTGGAGGCTAATAAGCACAGAGACAGCTGTGTTGGTCTCTGCCCCCTTCCCTCTGTGTGCCCTCCCTTACTGAGGTCTCAGTCCAGGACCCCAGTTCTCTGTTCAAGCCCAAGGCCGCCTCCCTGCTTTCCCTTTACATATCCTGGTTCCAAAAAGGTGGACCTCAGTTTCCCAGTCTTTAAAACGGGGATAGCGACAATGCCAGCGTAATTCTTTTTTTTTTTTCTTTTGTTTTTTAATAAGGATGCAATCCGCCAGTGGCGGGAACACGGTCGGCAGATTACCCAGAGGGGAGCGGCTGTCATTAACATTCCTCCTGCCCCCAGCCTAGGGGCTTGACATCAGCAGGAGACGTCTCGCTGACTGCATCCTGCAGAAGCGCTCCTCCGGGGAGCCGCCTGGGCCCCAGAACACTGAAGAAAGCCTCCACCAACTCAGGAGGGCCTGGCTTCCCCGAGGCATCTCCTGCTTCCTGAAGAGACGCCCCCGAACCCCCCAAAGTTCTGAAAAGTGATTTCAGTCTCATTAATTCTGGAAACAAACAGCAGAAGGAGAAGGAAGATGAGCAGAATTAAAGCACAAGGTGGAGGGAGGAGGACCCGAGGTACCTGAGGCTCTGGGGGAGCGAAGGAAGGAAGCGGGGTGAGGCGCTGCGACTCCACACTCCCGCAGTCTGGGCCAGCCTGGTGGAGGGTGCAAAAGAGGCGGGCCTGGGGCGTGGTCCAGGCGGGCAGGGGCGGGGCAGGACCCGTGGGGGCGGAGCCTGGATGCACAGGTTGGGGTAAGGGGAGGATGCAGAGGGCACAGGGGCGGGACAGGGTCCAGCTGGGACTAGGTCTTCCAGGATGACCGAGCTGTCCAGGAAAAGAACGTGTCAGATGGAGGCAACAGCATATCCAAGGGGAAAGGGTTTAACTGTGTCCCCAAATGTCATACGTTGCAGTCCTGACCCCCAGCACCTCAGAATGTGCCCATAGGTGGAAACAGGGTCCTTGCATATGTAATTAGTTAAGATGAGGTCATTATGACCTGTGTCCTCATATGGGGACAATGAGGAGCCAGGGGCAGTCACTCCAAGAGAGGCCACGTGCAGGCACCAGGAGAAGACGGCCATCCACAAGCCCAGGAGAGAGGCCTGGAGCAGATCCTCGCTGTGCTGGGAAGGAACCAACCCTGCGCACACCTTGATCTTGGTCTTTGGCCTCCAGATCTGGGAGACAATAAATGAATATTGTTTAAACCGCCCCCCAGCCCAGCCCCCCCATCTGTGGTACTTTGTTACAGAGACCTGAAAGTGCGGGGCATGGGGGGACAGCAGACAATTTGCAGCAAAGGAGGAAGCAGGAATGGGGGCAGATGAGGCTAGGGAGAAGGAGGGGGGCTCAGAGTTCCACGTTCGAGAGTTTGGGGCTTATCTTTGATCAGTGGGGAGGCCTGGGGGTCTTCAAGCTGGGAAGGAAGGTGGTCAGTTTAGAAAACCACCCTGGGGGCCTCCCTGGCAGCCCAGTGGTTAGTGCTCTGCACCTCCACTCCGGGGGACACAGCTTTGAGCCCGGTCAGGGAAGTAAGAGCCCACATGCCACGTGCTGCCGCCAAAAAGTAAAAGAAAGGACATCCGCTCTGGCTGCAGAGTGGAAAAGGCTGTCTTGGCCATGTGGGTAAGAGATGGAGTTTGCAGGCAAGGGGTGGAGAGAAGGGAGCAAGCAGCTCCAGAATTCAGGCATCCTCATCAACAGGACTCCACCGGACCCGGCGGGGGTGAGAGATGGGTCGCTTTGCTCTGACTGACTTAACAAAGACCACAGACTGGGCGGCTTCAATAACAGACATAATTTTCTCCCAGGTCCCGGAGGCTGGAAGTCCAAGATCAAGGTGTCAGCTGGGTCGGTTTCTTCCGAGGCCTCTCTCCTCCGTTTGTAGACAGCCATCATCCCCCTGTGTCTGCACGTGTTCTTCCCTCTCTGTGTAACTGTGTCCTAATCTCTTCTTAATAGGACATGAGTCCTGTTGGGTTAGGACGCACCCATATGACTTCATCTTAATATTTTTTCAACTCACGTGTACATTTATCGAGCTCACATGAAACGGGACACAGTTAAGAACTGACCCTCCCCTCATCTGTGTACAACTCCCCGCTCTTTCTCCCTGGCAGTTACATCCTGTTCCAGCTTTCCACAAACATGCAATCTTCTAGAATGGAGACGTCTGGGCAGTAGCTCAGAACCTCCTCAGAAGTAGCGGGCAGCGAAGCGGTGTCAGAACCAGCGGAGAGTTTGCTTCATTTGAAGTGTACCCAGAGACAGACCCGTGGCTTCCCGTGCAGGGGCTGGCCTGGGCCAGGCTGGCACTCTGGTCGTGGGCTCCTTGGAATAAACAACCCTGACATCTGCATGACCTCCACTCACAAAGTGTAAAGGGGATTGTAATCCCCAGCAGCTTCTTCCCCTAAACCGGGGGTGGCTGACATCACATCAGTAGAGAATTCGAAATCCTCTGTGTGCTCTCAAACACGCAGGTACGGGTGCCTCTGGGTGTGGCGTGAGGTGGCACAGCCAGGACAAACAGGGCAGAAAAGGCCAGGGTCTCGCTGAGCGGGCGTGGTGCCAGCGGAAAGCACAGACGGCTCTGGAAGGCGGGCAGGGAGGCCAGCCCTGGGGTGTGCTGGTGAGCCTCCTGCGGGGCACGGACAGAACCCTCAGCTCCGGGACCCTGAAGGAGCATTCCCAGGTGGCCATCAACCTCACTGTAACATGACCGCCTCTTGAAAGGCACTGTCTCCAAACAGAGCCTCAGTGTGAGGTGCTGGGGCGGGGCCTCCCACAAATGAATGGGGGGGAGGGTACACAGTTCAGCCTGTAACTGAGGGGTGCCCACGTTTCTGAGGCAGTTTTCACTTTTGCCCACGACTCATACACACTACCATCAGAACCTGCTGTACAGCACAGGGGTCTCTACTTAAAGCCTATATGGGAAAAGAATCTGAGGAAGAGTGGCCATGTGTATGAGTGGTTCACTTTGCGGCACCCCTGGAGCTAACACGGCATTATAATAAATCAACTGCCGTACACTCCAGTAGAAAATTAAAAAGGTACAGTGGACAGGGGCCCACCTGCCATTGCAGCAGACCCAGGCTCGATCCCGGGTCTGGGAAGACTCCACTCGCCGTGCAGCAGCTGACCTGTGCACCACGACCACTGAGCCCACCTGCTGCAACTACCGAAGCCCCTGTGCCGAGAGCCGGTGCTCCGCAGCGAGAGAGACCACCGCACTGAAGAGCCCAGGCGTCGCAACGAAGAGCAGCCCCCGCTCCCTGCAACTAGAGAAAGCCCGCGGGAAGCAACATAGGCCCAGCACAATCAAAACCAAAATGAATAAATAAATACATTATTTTAAAAAGAAAAAAACCCACGCTTCACTATGACAAATCAGAGAGAGAACCCAGGCCCAGCCAGCTGCTCCCCAAGTCTGTCCCTCGCAGGGTGGCCATTTCCTTTGGGAATTCATTCCTGTCTGGGTGCACAGCCTTCTCCAGCAGGTTCAAAGTCTAATTTCCATTCCTTCGAGTGATATTTATGGCTCTGCACCAGACGTGATTCTGTGAGCACTGTGAAATGGCCCCATCTCTCTTGGGGGTGAGCTGGCATGAACCAAGTTCAAAGAAAGTGATAAATAAAAGCCACAATGTCAATTTAGTGAATTGCTTTGTGAAATACAGCTGTGGGCTATGTGGGTTGACAGACCAGTGCCCTCTCTCTCTCTCGGGCAGGAGAGCCAGGCGACCATCAGCTGGACACTCTGGATGGACAGACCTTTTTCCACACCCTGCACTCTCCTGTCCAGCAGGCAGACCTCCGGGAGGCTGACTGTGATGTCACAGATTCCCTGGATTAGTCCAGAACACAGAGTGAGGTAAGCCTGGGGGTTAGGGAGGACTCTGGGTCTAGGCCACTGGAGGGTCCATCTCCCAGGCCAGGGGTCAGCCTTGGCAGACAATCCGGATGCCGGAGCCAAGATGCCCCCTGCCTGGCCCCAGCCAGACAGGTCTGCCCACTGCTGTCTCCTCCAGGCCCGGCTCGCCAGCCCTTGCTTGTTACATGATCTTTCTCTGAGCAGGATGTGATTCAATTGGTCAGATTTCCATAGACTGAAATTGCAAACCCACGAACCTGGCTGCCTCTGGGCAACAGCTCCCAAATCCCAGAGCACAGTTCTACGTCTTTCCAAACCCTCCTGCCCCTCGTTTCCTTACAGACCTTGGATCCCATCGCAGGCGTATATCAGCCAAGGCAGAGAGCTGACTTTTCTAGGCAGCCTCATTCCAGGGGCAGACGAAGCCCCAGATGTCAAGACCCCTCCTTTGCTTGGGCCCCTGGGAGAGCTGGAAGATGCTGGGAGTCACAGAGTATCCTGGGTGGGGAGAGAAGTCAGCTTGGAACCAGCAAGCATGTCTCTTAAATTGCTAAAGGCCCTGCAGGAAGAGATCTGGATTCCCAGGGCCCCGGCTCCTGGTGTGATTTCCTTTCTCGCTCTAAACCAACATTTACTTTCATACTTCAGTACATGGTGTGCTTATCCTTCCTGAGAATCCCTCGGTGGTCTGAGCTTCAGGCCTCCCAGACCTTAGGTCCACTCCTGCTGACTTCTCTCAGTCCTCATCTGCTAGGGGGCTGGGGGCGGGTGCAGGGGCGGGGGTGTCCCCTGAGACAGGTAGCTCCTTGCCTTCCAGGAAGTGGGTTGTGATGAGTCAGACAAAGAGCCGGCGTCTTGCAGGCTAGGAGCCTGCAGTGTGTAAAGGACTCTGGGTCTGAGCCCTGCTCCCACCTCAGGCCCTCCCCCAGGGGACCCACAGCAGGTGGGAATACCCACTTGGCTGGTCTAGCCTCCTGCCTCCTTCACTTCATGGAAGGGAGAGACTAAATCTCTCAGTAACATGTTTTCATGTTCCTTTCCAGAGACACATTTTTCAGCTTTGGTTAGAAAAAAAAAAAGAAACTTTGAAAATTCCCTTAAAAGTTAAATCATGGACTTTGGTGCCTCCCCCTCCGAATCAAAAACATGTATTTTTGCAACCGACAGAAACATCAGACATCTTCCCTCCATCATCTGTCTGTCTGGCTAACACGATTTTCAGGACAGGCGCTCGCAGGGCGTAATTTATGTCTCTGTGTGTTTTAACGAGCCCTGTGCGCCGGTTTTGATCCGGGAGTTGCCGCGTGGCTCTGCGTCTCTCATTAGCCTGGCCGCTCGTCCTCTCCTCACCTGTGGCGCGTCCGCCCCCTCCCTGCCGCTTTGTTTTGTCACCCGTCGGTTCCCTCCCCGCCAGCCAGTCCATCTGGGACTGTTCAGGCGCCAAGTCCTCCGTTCACTAAAGTCTGTCCGACTGCTGCAGGAGGGGCGGGAGCCAGCTCTGGACGCTGCCTGCTTCACCTCCCCCGACCCCCAGCCTCCACCGCTCCCGCTTTCAGGTCTGCACCCCCCCACACAGCTGGAGTCCCTGACCCTCTGCCTCCCGAATGCACGCCGCCCAGCCCTCTCTGTGAAGAGCTTCCCCACTGCACACGCAGGCACCAGCTCTCATGCGTGATTCAGGGGGGGGCGCTTGGCCTGGGAGCGGGCGCCCAGGGAGCAGATCATGAGCCCACAGAAGCGCTTTGGTTCAGGGAACGTTGCACATCTGTGCTGCCTGGAAGTGCATTAAAGAGAATCGGATGAGCTGCCGCTTCTAAAATAGGTTCTGAATGTGTAAAGTGCCCGGGGAGGGTGGAGAGTGATGCCAGCTGATGAGGCGCTGGGGCTTCTTTCCGGCTTTGTCCTTCAGGCACAAAGCATCGTGCTGAGAGTGGCCCTCCTGGGTGACTGGGGGGGGCGGGTGGGTGGGAGCTGGGGAGAGGCAGGCCTGTCTCAGCAAGGGAGGGGCCCCCAAGGCCTGAGAGCCTCAGTGTTCCCATCTGTCACCAAGCAATGCTCCTCTGGCTCTGTGGCTGTTTTGGGAACAGGAATGGGTTCTCTTATCCTGGCCTAACTAGGAGAACCTTCGCCTACAGCCTTCACAAGAGACCCAAGCTGGGCAAAGCAGCCAAGAGACCTGACAACCTGGCTGGTCCTAGCTCCACCACCCAGCCCCTGGGGGCCCTGGACAAATGACCCAACCTGGAACTGGGAAAAGTGTGCCCTCCTGACTGGAAACCACCCCCCAGGTGGTATCCCACTGATTTCTGATCTGCTTTTCTCCGTGCAGACCACATAGTACAGGGTATTCAGAGAGACCGCTTGTCCTGGGGACCAGACCTACAGAGCTGCTAGCCGAGGAGCTCTGAATCAAGAAGGCACGTACGGCCAGGACTTGGGCCAAGGCACATGCATTAATCATGTGGTACGTGGCTTCCAGTGATAAGTGGCTGAAATCCCAAGCCAAGCTGTCTTGCAAGAGGGGACTTACAGGTGAAAGAAGGCTTCAGGCATAGCTGTATCCAGGTACAGAAACCATGTCGTCAAAGCTCATTGCTGTTGCAGCCCATGACTATACTTTCCTCTCGGTTGGCTTCATTCTCGGGCAGGCCTGGTCCACGTGGTACCTTCATGGCCTTGCCAGCCGGGTGGAAGATGGTCCCTCTTGCCCAAGGGCTCAGCTGAAGCCTCAGGGCTAGTCACTGTGGCCAGGAAGACGGACTGTGTTATAAGCGTGGGGATGAGGGCTGTCATCACTACCCAAGCCACGAGAAATGGCAGGGGGAGGACCCCTAGAGGAAACCTGGGGTCCTCAGAGGCCTAGGGACAGCATCCTGGGAAGGAAAATACCCCGCCAGGCCCATCCCGCCTCTGTTCTGTGCTGTTTAGACAGATGGAGCCAACAGTTCATGGTTTGGGGTTGGCTCTTCCTGGTGGTCAGGTTAGACGGGTTGGAGTTTGAGCCTGAGCTGCCAAGAGGGTAAGTTTGCCCAGTGGGTGAGGAGGGAAGAGCATCGCAAGCCGCAGTGTGAATATGATCCCTTGTGTGAAGTATCTAAAGTAAAGGGGGTTGTGGAGGGCTGAGACACTGACTCTGTTTAACGGGGACAGTTAGTTGTGCAAGAAGAAAAGGGCCAGGAGATGGATGGGGTGACGGTTGCACCACAGTGTAGACGTACTTAATGCCTCTGAACTGTACCCCTAAAGATGGTCAAGATGGTAGATTCTATGTCATGTGTACTTTACCCAAATTTTTAAAAACTGGGATGCAGGATGAAAGAGGCCAGGGTCTGTCCCCACCCCTGCACGCCCACTTTTCCTCCACCTCTCTGGCTCCAGCTGCTCGGTTCCCTCCTCCTGGCCCTTGCCACGGCTCCACCTTCCACCCAACAGCTCCAGATCAGGGCTCCAGTAAAGCCACTTCCCCCTCCGCCTCTCCAGTCCCGGAGCTGCTTGCAGCTGCCTATGCTGTTAATTCCTGAGTTGCCTTATTTTACCTTTTAGCTTCTCTACTCTCTTGTCAACTGAGTAACTAACAAGTTCACTCTTTGTTAAAAATAATAATAATACCCAGGAGGTTTCTCTTTTTCTCACGAGGGTTGTCTGTGACACCCCCAGAGAATTGCTCTCGTGCCTGGGGGGCAAGGTTGGAGAGGGGCTCAGGGCATCCCAGCAGCAACTCCAGCAATCCCGACTGGCTGGGGTGCACTGGGGGCCCAGGAAGTCTGGATGTTTTCTGCCACTGGGGCAGCCTGATCCACCAAGGCCAGTCTGGAGTCTCAGGTCCCCAGCAAGTGGGAACACACGGGGCAGACATGCCATGGGTGCAAAGGAGAAATCAAAGAGAATTCACAAGCACCCTTCGGACAGCGCTTCTGTGAGCAGCTGCAGTGTTTCATTATTTAATCCTTGCCGCAGATGCTCTTCAAGGCTGGACTGGGCGCTCCACCCTCGCCCCCACCCTGGCCCTCTTGTGCCCTGGGCTGGCTGTGGGGACTCCCTGGGAGACTGTCCACGACCCCTCAAACCCTCCGACTTCTCAGACTGGCCCTGGTTCAAGATGCAATCCTGAGCTCCTCTCCCTCCTGTCTCCAGGGTCACCCACACTGTCCCCCAGAGAACAGTCCTTCTGCAAAGCCAGGAGAGCGGAGTGGGCGGGAAACCTGCCCCACAGGCCTGGTGGGCCATAGCCTGGCTGAATCCTGATGCTTCTTGTTGACAGCCACCAGCCTGCCTCCCGGACACAGACAGACAACCGGCCAAGAGGGGCCACCTGCAGGCCAGACCAATCAGAGAGGGAGAGAGCGAAGGTAAGAACCGCCACCCCACCCCCACCCCTGCAAGGGGAGTGATATCCAGGGTCAAGGCTGGGCAGACCCGAGTTCCGCTCTGGCTCTGCCTGCGTGTTGGTGCAGACCAGACTCCCCCGACAGGCCCAGCTGGAGTCAATAGCAGGTCAGCAGAGGAAGTTAGGCAGAGAGCTGGGAACCCCCTCTGATTTCGGAACTGATACCCCTCTCTGGTCTCCAACTGTGCTTTTATTCTTTGAACAAAAGAATTACAAGTTGCCTGGAGACAGAAACCGTTTGCCCTTTGAAATACAATACCCTCACCTTGCTTATGCCGCAGCGTGGTTCCCTGCTTGGGGCCCTCGCTGGTTTTAGGGTGGGATGGACGGCGAGCCTGCCCTGGGCCCTGTCCAGCCCTCTGCTCCAGCCCAGAGCATCCTGGTCTCTACTTAGAGCCTTTGCTGGGACTGAGAAGGCAGAAGAGAACTGTCATCTTGTCCCTGGGCTTAACCCATTAGTCCTTGCTCAGGTCATCTCTTTACACCGTAAATAAAGGATTCGGCTTCTTCCTGAAGAGCTGAGGACAACAGAAAGAGAGAAGGATGTCCAGCAGATCCTTCAGAGTAGAGGGGGCAGTGGCCTTGGAGCTCCCGAGCTTGGGGACAGTCTCAGGAGCTTATAAATGTTCTGTCTTCCCGTTGAGATAACCTCGCTCCCAGCCCAGCTCCGCCCATGCAGACAGTGGACCTCTGCTGATTCCCTTGATCTGTCTACTGGTTGATAGACATTTAGAGGACGTGATGGGTCGGCTGGTGTCCCCACAAAGTTCATCGCCACCAAGCACCTCAGAAGGCGACCTCATCTGGAAGCAGGGTCTTTGCAGATGTCATTATTAAGGTTGGGCTTCCCTGGTGGCTCAGCTGGTAAAGAATCTGCCTGCAAGGCGGGAGACCTGGGTTCAATCCCTGGGTTGGCAAGATCCCCTGGAGAAGGGAAAGGCTACCCACTCCAGTGTTCTGGCCTGGAGAATTCATGTCCATGGGGTCACAAAGAGTCAGACACCACTGAGTGACTTTCACTTCGCTTATTAAGGTTAGAGCTGAGATCAGCTGAATCACAGGAGGCGCCGGTCCAGGGAGAGTGTCCTTACAAGAGTGACCGTCCACCTGCAGACAGGGGGCTTCCCTTCCGGGCCAGAAACACCTCAACGTTGGCTCACGCAGGCCTCCATCCACCTGTTCCCTTCCTGGGCCCCGTGAGGACCAGGATATCCCTAAGCCCATCCTGCTGCTCTTGGTAGACTGTGCCCCGAGCGCACCCCAAGTGGCAGCCAACAGTGTACCCCAGCCTAGCAGTCAGCAAACTGGCACATCCCAGGGGACCTAAGGATAGGGCAAGGCTGTCAGCCGCCAGCACCCTTTCCAAGTCTTCACCAACTGAATACCTCTTAAAGCAAGGCTGAGAATCACTCTGCAGCCCCTCACTTCACGAAGCATTTAGACTTCCTTGTTGTAATGAATTTATATGAAAATCTGGTCCTCCAAATCTGTGCACCCACCTAAAGATAGTAATTCTGATCTCAGTGTGTTTTTCACAGTGTCGCCCCTTTGACACTAGCGATATTCTAAGCTTCACGAATCCCTTTAGAAACATGGCATTCAACAGTCAGGTGGGATGTGTGGCACCCACCGCCACGCCTGACACAAAATCGGCTCGTGAGAGATTTTTCTTATGAAGAGAGATGCAGTAAGGTGTGGTGTTCTCTTGTCTCCGCAGTTAGCGCAGCACAGTTCTGACTCTAACCACCTGGAGTTAGCAGAGATTTCACAGGTTCAAGGGCAGGGTCCCCAGCAAGGCTGCCCCCACTTCAGACACCAGCCACACCCTTTGGCGGTCTCCAGCCCACCCACAATTCTGACCAACTGCCCACAAATCTGGAAGGTTTTCCCGACCCCCGCCAGTCTCAACAGTTTGCTGGTAAGGGCTGTCCTGGTTTTTGTTGTTGGCTAGTTGCTAAGTGACCCCATGAACAGTAGCCCTCTAGGCGCCTCGGTCCATGGGATTTCCCAGGCAAGAGCACTGGAGTGGGCTGCCATTTCCTTCTCCAGGGGATCTTCCTAACCCAGGGATCAAACCCAGGTCTCCCACATTGGCAAGTGGATTCTTTTACCGCCAGGGACGCCCATCCTTCTGGTTACAGTTTTATTATAAAGGGTGCAGGTCAGGACCAGCCAAATGAAGAGGCCCCGGGGCGAGGTTCTGGGAGGGTCTTCTGTGCCCTCTCGCCATAAAATCTGAATGTGTCAGCCTCCTGCATACCCGTGGGTTCAATTAGGAAGCTCCACCAAGGTCAGGGGCCAGAGCTTTTATCGGAGTTTTATTGTAAGTATGACTAGTTGAGTCACTGGCCACGTAATTGAACTCACTCTCCAACCCTCCTCCCCCACCCATCCCCAAAGTGCGGGCTGTGCCTGGCTCCATTCTTGCTACTGTAACAAGATACAGACTATATATATAAACTGTAAGTCTACATTTTGTTATAGACTGGGTGGCTGTAACAACAGTCTATAACACCATACACTGGGTGGCTTAGAAACAACAAACATTTACTTCTCACAGTTCTGGAGACTGGAAAGTGTGGGATCATGTCACCAGGCGATTCAGTGTCTGCTGAAAGCTCACTTCCTGGTTCACAGATGGCCATCTTTTCACAGTGTCCTCATGTGGCCAGGGAGCCTAGGACGCTCCCTGGGGCCTCTTTTATAAGGGTGCAATCCCATTCACGAGACCTCCACCCTCCTGACCTGATCACCTCCCAAAGGGCCCATCTCCTAATACCATCAGGTTAGGGGTTAGGATTTCAACATGAGAATTTGAGGGAAACACAAACATTCAGATTGAAACATGTTGACATCACCTGGCTCAAGGACCCAGCCTGCTAGTCATAGGGTTGGTCTCTGTGGCATGGCCACCCTCATCGTAAACCTAGGTGTGACCCTAGGAGGCCCTGAGAAGTAACAGGCGCTCCTATCATTCAGGAAGTTCCCACGATTTCCAAGCTCCCTGCCAGGAACCAGTCGTATCCTTTATTATGCAGAGCTCAGATCTTGAGTGATTATTTTAATAGGAGGTACAATTGAACACAACACCTGAGTTCTCAAATTCTGATGGCCACTCTCCAAATGCATCCAAATTAAGGACTTCCCCGGCCGTCCAGTGGTTAGGACTCTGCCTTCTAGTGCAGGGGCTACGGTTCTATGGTTGGTTGGGGAGCTAAAATCCCCCATGCCTCTCAGCCAGAATAGCAAAACATAACACAAAGGCAATGTTGTAACAAATTTGACAAAGACTTTAAAAAATGGTCCACAGCAAAAAAAAAAAAAAAAAAAAA
>SJYQ01010438.1:85178-114119 GCA_006410935.1 Redunca redunca | reverse complement strand
AAAAAAAAAAAAAAAAAAAAAACACAAAACTTTTTAAAACTTAAAAAAAAAAGTATCTAAATTAATCCCATCATCCCACCTGGCAGCACATTCCAAGAAACAAACTATCAAAAGATATTCTGACCTTTGCTTGTGACCCTCAAAGAATGTCACACACCAATGCATCTTCATTTACCCTTTCCTGTGTTTCGACTTCAAGCCCTCCTCCCCAAGAGCTGTCCTGGCTCCTCTGAAAGTGTGGAAAGTGTTAGTCGCCCAGTCATGTCCATCTCTTTGCAACCCCAAGGACTGTAGCCTGCTGGGTTCCTTTGTCCATGGGATTCTCCAGGCAAGAATACTGGAGTGGGCTGCCATTTCCTCCTCCAGGGGATCTTCCTGACCCTGGGATTGAACCTGGGTCTTCTCCATCGGAGGCAGATTTTTTTCTTTTACCATCGGAGCCAGCAGGGAAGCTCCTCTTTCCACGCCTTACTCCAGGAATTCCGCCCTCACCTAGGCCCTAGTAGCTCTGTGTTCCTCCCCTCCCCCAGGAAATAAACTGAGCTACCGAGAGACCATGCCTCTAATTTCATGAACGAAAGGAAGAAAGCCTCGGCGGTTATCTAATGTGTCCACTTGACTGGCTGAGGAGATCCCCAGATTAAACACTCCTCCTGGGTGTTCCTGGATGAGATAGCACTTGGATTCCGTCCAGCCGATGGTCCTCCCCACAGCAGGTGGGCCTCATCCAGTCCACTGAGTACTGAACAAAAGATGGAGGGAGGAGGGAACCCCGCCTTTTCAGTAGGAATTTCCAAGGTTGAACCAAAAGGGCTGCTGCTGAGCTCTTGACTTCTAAGAACCAGACATTCCCTCCTCCCACACCGCCTCCCCGGGCCCTCTGGATTTCAGGAGCAATTCATCCAAATTCCTGTTTCTAACCACCTCTGTTTCCTGAATGTCTCAGCAACCCTGTCGCCCACTGCTTGGAATGGAGAGGAGAGTACGTGTGTTTGCCAGGCCTGATCATGAACCGTAGTCTTTGGATGGAAGGTGATGCTTCTAGACATTCCCAGGTCACTCTCAACTGACCTCACCTGCGGACAGGTACAGTGAAGGGCACCCCGCCCTGCCCAGGGACCTCCTTACTGACACGCCCAATCCTTGGTTTTCCAGCAACGTTCGCCTTGGGAAGAGGTCGACACACGGAGCCCCTGTCTGGGAAGCTGTGGTACGGAGGAAGGATGGTAAGTTCCAGTCTGGCCTCCAGGACGCGCTGCGTGGTCTTGGACGTGTTCCTGGACTTCCGGGGCCATCTTTCTGCCCACACACTGGGGGCAGGAGGGACTCCTTTGCTCAGGCACCACGAAAGCTGTGTGAGAACCCCAGACATCACCCGCGCAGCAGAGGGGACGCCACTGGGCGCCCTTCCCTGCTCTGGCCTTTTTAAATTCCTTTATTTATTAACTTATTTTTGGCTGTGCTGGGCCCTTGCTGCTGCTCTCGGACTCTCCTTTAGCTGCAGAGAGCAGGGGCTCCTCTTGGTTGCTGGGTACAGGCTTCTCACTGCAGTGGCTCCGCTGGTTGCAGAGCAGAGGCTCGAGGGCACACGGGCTCAGCTGCCCCGAGGCATGTGGGATCTTTCCGGACTACGGGTTGATTCTGTGTCCCCTGCAATGGCAGGTGGATTCCTAACCGCTGGACCACCAGGGAAGTCCTCTACCTCTTGCTTTTTCTTCAAGAAGTCTTTCTCAAGGCAGACTCCACGCCACCAACCCCCCCAGCCCCCCGCCCAGAGTGTCAGCTTGCAGAACCACGGACAGCCCTCCAAGCCCAGGGTCCCAGTGGGCTGAGCCCAGCCCTCCGTCATTGGTGACCATGTTCCCACCCACAGCTCAGGCCAAGGCAGCGGAGATAAACCGCTGCACCTGTCTTTAGGGGGCGGAGGGAGCATGGTGAAAGGGTCCCCAGTCCCCCTGGTTTCCTGGATCTTACAAGCCATCCTTGTTGCTTAACTGCCAGACGAGGGAGGAGAAACAAAGGATGCTTCTTCTCTTATCACCAGCTTCTCAGAGCCTCATGCTGGGCAGTCTGAGTGGAAACAGACCCCGTGGCCTGCCCTGCCAGGATCGATTTGACAGAACCCCACAGAGTGTGAGAAACCAATAAGACCCTTTCAACTTGAAAGCTAGTCTTGTTCAACTGTGTCCATTTTTCCCCCAAGAAATTTCACACCTTGACACAAATGAAAAGATCTTAAGAAAGAATAATTTAATGTTAGGTAGCATTTCCAACCACGATCAGGTATGAGGAAATGTTCCCTCTTCTCTGTGGCCAGTGGCCTCCTGAGATACACGAAAGGAAGCCCACCCCCTAAAAGGGTGTTCCTCCCACGACAGTAAAGCCCCAGGCAGCCTCGTACATCTGATGGTGAAGGCAGGTCAACAAGAACGATACCTGAGCCGCAATTTAGCTGGTATTACCTGGGTGGCTCAGAAGGTAAAGAGTCTGCCTTCGATGCAAGAGACCCAGGTTCAATCCCTGGGTTGAGAAGATCCTCTGCAGAAGGGGTTGGCAACCCACTCCAGTATTCTTGGAGAAGTCCATGGACAGAGGAGCCTGGCGGGCTACCTTCCATGGGGTCTCAAAGAGTCAGACATGACTGAGAAACTAACACACACTTGGCATACAGTGGATGCCTAATAAATGTTGGCTGGGTGGATGGATGGATAAACAAATGAGTTATTCAACAGTCCCATCGCAACCCAACATCCATTAAAACCTTGCCGTAACTATCTAGACATGGAAGAGTTGTTTATGGAAAAGCAAGAACTGAATTTGCAAACCCTCCTGTTGGCTTCACAATAATTCATGCTCATCTGCGTCTAATAAAATATGGAAGCAATTTTACAGGAACATTTTGTGGTTTAGCGACTCATTTAACTATTTCCTCTAGGGGCAAGTCATATATTCTCATCCAGATGTGTGGGGAATTCCGTGAATAAATCTGCAAATATCAAGATGAGATGCTCCCCACCCCCACCTCAAGCAGCCCGAGTCTGGCTAATGGGGGCATAAAAGTGGGGACCGACTGAAGTCGTTCTGGCCCCTGCTCCCAGTCATGGTCCCCAGACTCCCCATGTCTGACCCCCTGATGTGGGGACCTGAACCGGCTAAAGGGACTGAGCGCCTGAGGCACTTTCTTCATGGGACTTTCCTCCAAGTCCATGCCCGGCGCTTGGCAGGGCCTCAGAGAGATGAGATCTTCACCCCACGAGCCCCACCTCAAGAACAGCAAGAGGGGCACTCAGGAACCACAGCTGTCGCCACTGTCCCCACGGAGCCCCCCTTCAGCCGTGCCCCAGCTCCTTGCAAATTCGAGAGCCGATGAATACGAATGAGCAGCACCTGCCCGGAGCTGCCTGGCATTCCATCCTCCTCCTGATTTTCTGGGTCACCGATTTTTAATTAAACTTCTAATTTTGAGATAGTTGTAGATTCTTGCACAGTTAAGAAATGTTACAGAAAGATCCCTAAGTCCCCTATACTCAATACTTTCTCCCCTGCCCCCATCCCCCATGGCAATAGCTTGCAAAATGGCAGTACAGTATTGAGTCACCATTTTTTTTTTCAAATGTTATCTTTCTTTTTTTTCCCCCAAATTGCCATTTCGATATTTTTATTTTGATGTTTTTATTTATTTATTCATCTTTGGCTGTGCCGGGTTGCGGTGCGAGGGCTCTTCTCTAGTTGCAGCGAATGGGGGCTGCTCTCTAGCTGCAGGGCTCGGGCTGCTCGTGGCCATGGCCCCTCTTGCTGCGGAGAGCAGGCTCTAGGGCACTCGGGCTTCGGAAGCTGTGGCTCACGAGTTCTAGAGCACAGGCTCAGTGGTTGCGGTGCACGGGCTTTGCTGTCCTGAGGCATGTCTGTTTCCTAATGTGTGGTAAGAAGTGTGAAAGTGAAAGTCGCTCAGGCGTGTCCGACTCTTTGCGACCCCATGGACTGTATAGTCCATGGAATTCTCCAGGCCAGAATACTGGAGTGGGTATCCTTTCCCTTCTCCAGGGGCTCTTCCCAACCCAGAGATCGAACCCAGGTCTCCCGCCTCGCAGGCAGATTCTTTACCAGCTGAGCCACCAGGGAAGCCTGATAAGAAGTATATTTTCACCAAATGGAGACTCTTGGTCCCCCTTTCCCACTCCCAAACCTGCTGGACCTCACCACCCAATGTCTTTCCTTTTGATAAAGGGCACAGTGCACACAGCCCCAAACTCAAGGTTTCTCTCCCTCTTCCTTAAATTTTTCCACTTTTTCTTTTTTTGGCCAAGGAAGTCCTGAACCCACCCACTTTTCACTCTCCACCCGCGTGACCCTGGCATCAGCCACTGTCAGTACTCTTCAGCAGAACCAGCTACAGAATCTTCAGGGCCCAGTGAAAAATGAACGCACAGAGCCCCGAGTTCAAAACCAATTAAGAATTTCAGTAGGGCGGCAGCCCAGCATCACACCCCGCTCAGGGCGCTGAGCCCGCACCCACAGAGCACCTCTGCCCTTTAGCCAGAGACCACCAGGAGCGCTGCTGTGGATGGACCAGGCTGGCCCGGTTCCTGATTCGACGAAGCAAGGCTGGACACAGCCTGGGAACGTGGGGCATCTCAGTCAGGGCCCAACATACCACAGGACTTGGGCTTCTGGGGTGTGATCTGGGGGAGGGTCCAGAGAAGCAAGGCTTCACCCTGAATTGGGTGCTGTCAGGAGTCAGGGTGATGCTCTGATTGGGCATCTCAATAATTCTTATCTAGATTGTGAGACGGATGGGGAGAAGCTGGACTTGTGATTGGTTAAAACAGAGAGAGAGTCACATTAGCTGGGATGGGGGTGTCTGATTGATTCTGCAGTTTGGATGGTGTCCATGGTTTGTCTGTTTCGCATGTGATGTTGGAAGGGTCTCCTGCCGTCTTGACCCATCATGGTCACAGAGGGGCCTCATCTGAGGTTGGTGATCCATGAAATTGTTTATGTCCAACAGGAAAATGCCTTTTCTCCTGCTCACCCATTACCCCTGGCCATGCTGCCTGCAAGAGCCACCCCCCAATAACTTGTCTCCCCATCTTTGTGCTCTTTTCTGCACAGCAGCCAGCACGACCCTGTTAAATCGGATGTCAGGTCGTGTAGATGCCCTCTGCATAGACATCCAGTGGCCTCTGAGTGAACTGAATCGTGTCCAAGTCCTTCCCAGGTGGCTCAGTGGTAAAGAATCCGCCTGACAAAAGCAGAAGACACAGGTTCAAACCCTGGGTCGGAAAATCCCCTGGAGGAGGAGACGGTAACCCGCTCCAGTATTCTTGCCAGGATAATTCCATGGACAGAGGAGCCTGGTGGGTTGCAGTCCACAGGGTTGCAAAGAGTTGGATATGCCTGAGCACACACACACATCTAACCCTGGGCATCTGTGAATTTTAACTTAGTTGGAAATAGGGTCTTACAGATGTACTTAAGTTAAAGACCTCAAGACACTATCACATTGGATTTAGATTGTCACTCCAATGATTAGTGCCCTTATACAAAGAAGACACAGAGACCCACACACACAGACCAGGTGCAGATGGGGACTGGAAGGAGGCACCCAAAGCCAAGGAACACTGGGGCCCATCTTCAGAAGCTAGAATAGGCAGAGGAAGACCCCCCACTGGATTCTGCAGAAAGACTGTGGCCAATATCCTTATTTTGAACTTCCAGCCTCCACAACTATGAGAGAACACATTCCTATCTTAAATCAGCAAGTTTGTGGTACTTTCTTGCTACAGCCGGAAGAAATGAATTGCTGTTGTTTAGTCTAAATCGTGTCCAACTCTTTTGCGACCCCACAGACTGTAGCCCGCCAGGCTCCTCTGCCCATGGGATTTCCCAGGCAAGAATATTGGAGCGGGTTGTCATTTCCTTCTCCAGGGGATCTTCCTGACCCAGAGGATCGAACCCAAGTCACCTGCATTGGCAGAAGGATTCTTTACTGCTGACCCACCAGGGAAGCCAAGGAAGTGAGTACAGTCTCCTATTGCAATTAGAAAAAACCCCAATCCCTTCCCAGGACCAACAGCCCCCGAGGAACCTACTTCTCTCAACCTCTTTCACACATAACTTCCCCCAGTGCCTGCTGGGCTCCAGCCACATCCACCTGACTTTTCCCCATCGCGCCGGCTCTTGGACTGTGCTGTGCCCACTGCCTGGAATCCAACGCTTTGATCTTTGCGCGGCTGGTCACGCTCATCATTTCGGTCTCCATGCAGATGCCCCCTCCTCTGGAAGGCCTCCCTTGACTTCCTTGGTTAAAATAATGCTCCACGACCTGCTACTCACCCTCTGTCCTCTTGCTGATTTCATCTCCTCCTGCCGCTGCAGTTCTACCACTTATCGGCTCACATGTCTACTGTTGGTCCCCATCCCCGACGTGAAGGCTGCATGGGGTCAGGGACATCCCTGGTCTCCCAGCTTCTTTACTGAACAAACATACATACCGTGTTTACTGTTTGCCAGGCACTCAGCCAAATGCTTTACGAACATTACCTCTTTAACTGTTACAGATGAGGAGACTGAGGCACAGAGAGTTTAACTCACTTGCCCAGGGTCACACAGCTTGTCAGTGGTGGAGGCGCCCAGAGTCAATGAGCCTAAACCCTCTGCTCGACCCCGAAGACTTCAGACAGCATCTGCCGGGCGAGTGGGTGTCCCGTGAAGTGAGCACCAGTGGCATCCCAAGTGGGACGGGGGATGCATGTCAGGACCTCATCCACCGCTCCCACCAGGGGTCAGGGGTGAGTGTGGGAGAGAAACACAGACCAGAGGAGGGTTCTGGAGCAGCTCCAAGACCCCCGGCACCCTGGATGTGGGCTGCCCCCAGGGTGTCAGACTCCCTCTGTCCCCACGGCCCCCTCACCCCAATCTCTGCGAAGTGCCCTCTGCCCACCTCTCTGCCCACCTGGGCCCTGAGCTCCTGGGAGAGGAGTGAATGGTGGTCACCAGGGGGTCCTGCCCCGGGCTGCTCTGAACCCTCTGACTCCCGCTGCTGCTGACCCAACCCAATGCTCCCTGGAGCTGCCCCAACCCCCAGGCTCCTGTGGGTCATCCGGACCCAGGGCTGCAGCCCACCTTCCTTCAGCCACAGCGCCTGGGGTTGCCAGTCTGGGGGCGGGGGTGTCGGCTTCTCTGTGCTCAGGCCCTTTCTGGCATGTTTTCTGTGATATTATCACTTCGGTGCATCGGTCAACACTCCTAGGAAGCAGAAAGGAAGTGGGCGGATGGAGAAACACATTTCGTAAAAAAGGAAAGGGAGCGGTCGAGGGAAGCATCGTCAGAAAGGAGGATGCGAGACCCGCCGGGAGGAAGAAGGTGGAGGTGGGCACGGCTGGACGTGGGCGAGACAGGAAGCTCCGCTTGCACCCCAAGCAAGCCCGGGTCCCGGCGAGAGGAGAAACTGCCCCCCAGGCCCCGGCCGGTGCTGGTGCCTGCAGGCCCTCAGCAACCCTTCCGGCTGGAGGCCTCTCGGTCAGCCTGCTTTATGATTCAGTGGTGAGTTTTTATTTTCAGGTGAAAAAAAAAAAAAGAATAACTATCTGGTTCTTGCAGCAACTGATTTTTCTCAGCATTTCTCTCAGGCCCTCGAAGGCTGTAAACAGAGTTTATGGCTGCCCTGGTTTCCTTTAAGGTCTTAGGAGCTTCTGTTTCCTGCTAGTGTGAGGTGGAGTGGAAAGCAAGCTCTCGGCTGAGCTGTCTCCGTCTCCAGGGGCACCAGATGAGGCAATTCCGCTGTAACCGGAGGCCCTTTCAGATAAAGGACTCTTCCCACTTGGTCTAGGAAAACCCGCTACAGAAATACCAACCTGCCTCTACTAGACTGGAAGAAGTATTCTCCACATCTCCTAACCAGCATCCTCCACAGTCAGGATCTGGGCAAGAGAGATCTGATTCCAGAAACTTCCCTGGATTAAAGCCATAGTTCTCCTCCACCTCTCTTAAAATTATATCCTTTGAATATGTTGCACTTCATGATTTATACAACAGGGTTTTTTTTGTTTGTTTTTTAAAGATTTTTTTTTTTCTTTGATGTGGACCGTTTTAAAAGTCTTCATAGAATTTGTTACAATCTTGTTGACAATCTAGACAGAATATTAAAAAGCAGACATCACTTGGCCGACAAACGTCTGTCTAGTCAAAGCTATGGTTTTTGCAGTAGTCATGTACAGATGTGAGAGCTGGACCATAAAAAAAGGCTGAGCCCGGAAGGATTGATGCTTTCTAATTGTAGTGCTAGAGAACTCTTGGACTGCAGGGAGATCAAACCAGTCAATCCGAAAGGAAATTAACCGTGAATCCTCATTGGAAGGATTGACGCTGAAGCTCCAGTACTTTGATCACCTGATGCAAAGAGCCGACACATTGGAAAAGACCCTGACGCTGGGAGAGATTGAGGACAGAAGAAGAGGGTCACAGAGGATGAGATGGTTAGATACTCAATGGACATGAATTTGAGCAAACTCTGGAAGTTAGGGAAGGACAGAGAAGCCTGGCATGCTGTAGTCCATGGGGTTGCCAAGAGTCAGACCTGACTCAGCAACTGAACAACAGCAGTCTTGTTTCTGTTTCACGTTCTGGTTTTATGACGCCTCTGGCCTTGAGGCATCTTAGCTCCCTGACCAGGGACTGAACCTGCACCACCTGCATTGGAAGGCAAAGTCCGTATTAAGCAGTTTTGCAAACATATTTTCACCTGGCTTTTGCATGTCTTCTGGGACGATAGCTCACTCAGGAAGCTCTCCTGACTTGACCCCCCCATCTGTGAGCCAGGGAGGAGGGGTCAGAGTCCAGGGCCAGTTTGGAGCCCTTTCGCTAGTGGGAAGGTCACTGTCATCTAAAGGCTCACACGTCCCCAGGACTTGCCTCTCTCCTTTGACCTGTGATGCCGGTGAACCTAGGGAGCGTTGAGACTCAGCGATGGGACCCGGCCAACACTCTTCCTTGGCCCCATCCTCCTCCTCCCACTCGGATGTAACAGGGCCGGCCACTCTCTCTTCTCTCATGAGGCAGCCAGGCGCTCAGCCCGGGCCAGCTGGGTCTTAGGCTCGGGGATCGACGTGGTCTGTCTTGCTCCCTGTCTGTCTCCAGTTGCATCTTCTGGGGCTGGGGGATGTGAACAATTGGTCTTTTGTCCCAAATCCTTGCAAAGCAGCCCAACACTTGGGTCATTAGGCCCAGAGGAGATGGCCAGGTCCTGCCATAGGACCTGTGAGGCCTGGACCCCAGAGTGGGGGTGAGTTTGACCCCAGCCTCAGAAGCAGTTTCTTCCATAGGGTCTGTGTAGGCAGCATTTGGCCTCAAATGGGAAGAAGAATCCCAAAATGTGGGTGCCCCACCTTGGCCTGGCCTGATTTTCCACCATGAGCAAACACAAGGCTGGCTATTCATGGTCAGCCCATTAGAAAGGATTTAAAATAATATTAATATTGCCATTGATGGCTACAAATTAGTACTAAATGAACTGCTATGTAAATAAACCCTGGGAAACATCTTAAATTTCAGCTTAAGAAAAACCAAACATTTCTGCTTTCTTATTCTGTTAGAATCCCAGCAAAGCATGCTGTGTGCTTTCCAATGCAAAGCTGTGCTAGACCGTAGGTTGAGAGGAATAGTTCCTGGAAGGTTCTAGAAGGGACCCACTTGGTCCATACCCAGAAGTCTTCCTGTGCAGCCACTCGAGGTACCCAGGCTCGGCACCCACAGGCCCCTCATCATCTGTGTCTGCTCCTTTTAAAAGAGCATCTTGTCTTTCTTAGCAGGTAGGAAGGAGGTTTCCGTGATGGTTAATTATATGTATCAAGTTCACTGGATCACAGGGTATATATATATGTAGAGAGAGAGGTTCTGTTTCTCTGGAGAACCTTAATTAATACAGTTTCCTTTTTGTGCCTAAAAACATCTCTTTTTTAAGAGGTTATTTTTCTCTCCTTCCCCCTCAGCTCGTCATCCCTATTCTGTAAATACTACAGGATGAGAAGCAACTGATTCACCTGAAAGAAACAGGAGATCAGACTTCTGCCTTCTTTTTTAAAAAAAAATGTATTGAAGTATAGTTGATTTACAAGGTTGTATTAATTTCTGCTGTACAACAAAGTGACTCAGTTATACATACATATACATATATATAATCTTTTTCATATTCTTTTCCACTGTGGTTTTTCACAGGATATCGATACTGCGCTCTACAGCAGGACCTTGGTTTTTTTTAATCCATTCTATATATAACAGTTTGCATCTGCTCACCCCAAACTCCCACTCCGTCCCTCCCCTGCCCCCTTGGCAACTTGCCTTCTTTTTCAACTGCAAGTTTCTGTAGAGGGAACCTTTTGAGCTTTGTACAAAAGTGAGAGCAATTTTCCAAATTCCTGATTCACTCCGTGAAAAGGTGGGATGTGTGTCCCACCCACGGCCATGAACGTGGAAGTTCTTACCTGCAAACTGGCGTCTGTGTAAACAACATTCTCATGAGAACGTCCAATCTGGGGGTACTTTTGCATAAAAGGAGAGCAACCCTCCCGCATCCTCACAAGGGCCAAGGGGACAGGTCTGCCTTCGGTGAGGTCCCCTCCACCGTGACACGCCCCCGGCTCCTCAGCTGACCCTCGCTCCACCTCTGGGGCCCCGTCCCCTCCTGCCGCCTTTGGCAGGTCATGGGCAGTGGAGTGGCCCCACCAGGCCCTCGAGAGCCCCCTGACCGTGTGCATCTCTTTCCAACTCCTCTCTCACCCCAGTAGCTCTGGAATCAGTCACCCTGCAGACAGGAGGGATCAGGACTCCCCCAGGCCCCCCAGTCCCAGCTCACCGTCGTCAGGACTGCCGGCCTTAAGAGACCAGCCCCTCAGGCCCCCTCGTGTCCCAGGCAAGAGGGCCGATACCGTCCCCCAGGTGTCCCTAACGCGCACGGCACACACAGTGTGTGCAGCTCCCCAAGGTTGGGCCGGCCAGACCCCAGGAGCTTGAGGGCCAGACAGGGTCCTAAGTGTCACTGGGAATGGGAACACACCAGTGGGTGGTGCGTACTGGAGGCTTCTTATTTTCCAATGGTTGGGACCTCAGGGTCCCAGCAAGGAGTGGCCTCTCGGCTTTTACCAACAGACACGTGTTTCTGAGGGGCTATGCAGCCCAGGAGAGTGTGGATCTGTGGGCTGCACTCGGGTCCGGACTGCGTAGGGGAGACTGGAGCCGGAGGCACAGGTGAGGTCACCTTGCTGGGTTAGGTGTAGGGGTTCGGCTGAGAGGGCTGAGGGTACCCCACTCTCCAGCCCACCGCCCACAGCGGCACTTGTTTCCCTGCGTCTGTCATCCCCACGTCCTGCTTGCACATATACCCACTCTGGCAGGTGCCACACGCACACCTGAATTCACACGTGCTCTGAAACGCCTGCGTTGTTTTGGGTGCAGGTGTTTTAATGGACACAAATACAAGCCCTGTGCGCCCCACGGTGTTCCTGTTTCCAGGCAGCTCCTGGCTTTAAAAACGCTGCTGTGGATCCACCTAACCTGTTAGGCCCATGCCCCCAACGCTGGCTGGTGGGCAATATTCTGTGGGGTTTCTGGTCGCCTGCCCTGCCCCCTCCCCAAGCCAGGACTCCCAGGGGCCTCCTCCGCCTCCCCAGATGCAGTGATGGTGGAGAGCGTCCGCAGGTGTGCCCTCTACACACCTGTGAGGACCGTCCCAGGGCAGCGAGCATCACCAGAGTGCCGGGAGCTCTGGCTGCGTTATCTCAGGTATGTCCTCCGTGGACACAGGGGTGTGCATTTCCTCACCTGCCAGGGGAGGGGCAGGGAATAGCTGGACCAGGCAGGGGCAGGGGTGGGCGGATGAGGACATGCCTGGCTGGGAGAGCTTTGAGATGCTGTTCTGCGTCAGAGTTCATTCATTCCAGGAAGACAACCCGAGAGGGACACGCGCAGACCGAAGACCACAGCCCCCCGAAAGACTGTGCGCTGAGAGGAGGCCCCGCCACGCCCGACCTTAGCCAGGCGGCAGGTTGAAAACTTGAGCGCCATTTGGGTCCCCAGCTCTAGGGCCGGCTCTCCACCCTCTAGTGAAAACTTCCTGCTAATTAGAAAGCAGGGATCCCCTACGAGTGACAAGCTGGAGCAGCGAGAAGGGGGGCGCCCCGGAGCTGGGGGCAGCGGGCTTCCGGGAGAAGGCGCGATCCGCGGGCCGACGGTGGGAGCGTGGTGACAGCTCCGCGCGGGCTCCCGGCTTCCTGGTGAAGTGGAGACGTGGGTGTCGCTCAGCCGCAGGGGCACGCAGGTGGGACCGCGGGCAGCCCACCCGCGAGAGAGGAGGCGGGGAGAAGTCGCGGCAGAGGGTAGGGGAGCACGCCGGCCGGCGGCTGTCAGCCACGCTGGGCTCTGCCCCGGGGCGGGAGCGAGGGGCGGGAGGGGCGACGAGCGAGGAGGGAGCCCTTCCCCGCGGCCAGGCGGGCTCTGCGTGAGGCTGGGGCGGGCGCGCTAGAGCCAGGGGAGGTGGGGGTGCTTGGGTCTCTTTTCCGGATGAAGTCAGGGGTCCCGGACGTGAGCACAGGAAGGGGGGGCTGGGTGGGAGTGTGGGAAAGGTCACTGGAGGTGAGGCAAGCGAGGCAGCGAGAGACCAGGGGGTCAGATGGTCCGTCCGCGTGGGCCATGGACACTAAGACCGGAGGAGGAGGAAGCTGAGCCAGCAGCCTGCGTCCTCAGTGAAGGAGCTGACCAGCAGGTGGGCAGAAGGCCACACGGCTGTTTTGCATGAGAAGGACGAGAAATGCCTTGGAGGCAGAAAGGATCCTGAGCCCTTCGGGATTCTGCGTTGCCAGGGTGTGCGGGGAGGAGACATAGCACCCACGGGGGGGCCCGCGGGAGACCGCGAGCCAGGAGAGCGGGAGAACGTCCCCGGAAGAGGTGGCGCTCGAGGGGCTTTGCTGGCCACGGACCCCACGGTGCCATCGGTCGAGCTGGAGGACGAGGGGAGCGCGGAGGTGTGTGGAGTCAGCGAGCGTGCAGATCTGGAAGGAGCGTCCGTGGCCCGCAGGCTCAGTCCCCTGGGAGCGGTGGGTTAACAGGGGAAGCGAGGCAGGGTGGGAGCAGCCCTGCAATCCCCTCGGGGGACGCAGAGAAGCACTCCCAGCGGGGTTCCAATAGTGCGCGCGCTGCCGAAACTGCTGGGATGACAGCTCCTCCTGGTGGTGAAAGCGAGTAGACGCTCTGCAGAGAGGGCCCGGTCCTGTGCCCAGAGAACAGGGGGCAGCCGCGGGGGGCCCCCACGCCTGCCGCTGAAAGGCGGGGCAGTTCTGACAGCAGTGACGCCCAGGTGCACCACCTAACGCCTTTCACATTCTCATTACCTGTTGGAAGATTCCAGCCCAGTAAATTCATTGTCAGGCATAAAAAACCCAACAATCTCCCCATCTGTCACCGCTTCCCCAGAATGTCCACGTGATCCACTTAAAAACTGCTACCTTGTAGGTAAAACTGATTCACTTTGAGGAACACAACGCCGTAAATCAGCTGTACTCAAAAAAATTTTAAACTGCTACCTTGGACAAAGAAATGTACGTGGCTCCAATGGGAGGTTTTAGCTTAGAAAGGACACTGATTTAATCAATTTGAGCACAAAATACCAGCATCGGGATTTTCCCTCCCACATTTTATGATAAAAATTGTCAAACTTAATGAATAATTGAAAGAACTTTGCAGTGAATACCCATACAGCCACAATCTGGATTCTCCAACTCACATTTTATTATACTCTTTTTGCCCACATACCTGTTCAGCCAGCCATTTCTCTGTCCAGTCAGCAGGCCATCTTATATTTTGATGTATTTCAGAATGAACTGGGACTTCACTGCATTTCACCCCTCAACACTTCAGCATGTAAACTATTAACTGCAGTCCAATATTTGTTTCAGCCCTTTTGTTTTTCTTTTGGGGTAAAACATTCAGACAATAAAACGTGCAAATCTTCAGCATACCACTTAATACATTTTTGACAAATACATACACGTTTGACCCATATTCCCATTGAGACAGAATATCACCATCAACCCAGAAAGTTCCCTCCTGTCCCTCCTCAGCCAATCGCCCCTCCCATCTCCCTCAGACAACCACTGTTCTGATTGTTCCCATTACAGATTTGGTTTTTGCCTATTCCTGACTTAACATAAACAGAATGATAAAGTACAGTCACCCCCTTGGTATCAGAGGGGGATTCTAGGACCCTGGAGGATTCTAAAATCCAAGGGTGTTCAAATCTCTTATATGAACCGGTGTAGTATTTGCATAAAACCTAGGCCCACCCTCCCGCAAACTTTAAATCATCTTTAAAGTACTTATAATACTGTGTTGTTTAGTCGCTAAGTCGCGTTTGACTCCTTAGCAACCCTGTGGACTGTAGCCCGCCAGGCTCCTCTGTCCATGGGGATCCTCCAGGCAAGAATACTGGAGTGGGTTGCCATTTCCTCCTCCAGGGGATCTTCCCCATCCAGTAGATTCTTTACCACTGAGCCCCCAGGGAGGCCCCTTGTAATACCTAATACAGTGTAAATGTTATGTAGATAGTTGTAAATATTATGTAAATAGTTGTAAATACTATGTAAATCCGAGGTCCATTGGATACGGATGTGGAACCCGTGGACACGGAGGGCTGACTGTCTAGCAGCCTCTGGTGTACGGCAACACGTTTGAGAAGCTTCTTAGATGTTTCTATGTACCTCTGGGCTGGGAACCTCTGCTCAGGACCAGGCATTTCCTCACGCTATGGATGAGGAAACGGAGTCTGTGAGCATTTTGACATCCGGGCACAGCTAGTTGGGGCTTCCCAGGTAGCGCTCATGGTAAAGAACCCACCTGCCAATGCAGGAGATAGATGCGGGTTCAATCCCAGGGTCAGGAAGATCCCCTGGAGAAGGAAATGGCAACCCACTCCAGTATTCTTGCCTGGAGAATCCCATGGGCAGAGGAGCCTGGCGGGCTACAGTCCATGGGGTCGCAAGAGTCGGACACGACTGAAACGACTGAGCACGCACGCAGGCACAGCTAGTTGGTTTCAGAACTGGGTCTCCTTGCTGATGGTCTTCTGTTGACTGGACAGTGGGGCTTCTAGAACAGTGGTCTTCAAACGTCAGTATCCACTGGGATCCCCCTGCAGGACCGGGGTGGTGTCCAACAGTGTACATCTCTCACAAGCGCCCAGGGGCTAACTGATGCTGACAGTCCAGGGGCCACAGTTGAGACCCATGGCTCTAAAAATCAGGTTTAAAAGTCACTACTGGCAACCCATGATGTCATTCCTACAGCTGGCCCCAGTGGGTGAGCAGCGTAGCAGGGAGACCTGGAGGGGGATTAGATACGGGCGGTGACCGCATCAGAGCGGGGTGTGCTCAGATCACTTATTAATTCATTTACTTGGGGCTGCATGAAGCTCTGTCTAGTTGCAGAGAGCAGGGTTACTCTTCGTCGTGGCGGTGGCTTCTCTCGTGGCGGAGCGCAGGCTCTAGGCACAGGGCTCAGTAGTTGTGCCGCGTGGACTCAGTTGCCCCGGGGCAAGTGGGATCTTCCTGCACCAGGGATGGAACCCGTGTCTCCTGCATTAGCAGACAGATTCTTATCCACAGTACCGCCAGGGAAGTCCTCAGCCGGCTTTCTTAAGATCTTTCTCAAAGATTATACCCAGGAGTCACTCTCTAGGACTAAACCCCTCACGTACTACATGCATGGCATGGGGTGAAAGAGGTGCTTTTAGGGGAACACACCGAACCATGTTTTCATTTAATACGAATTGATTTTAATGGGCATTAAGAAAACAGCAAACCCATGAATTCATACCTACTACATATTACTTAGATCATTTCCTCTCTAAATAAGTTTTTTTAAAGAGATTGATTTGAAGAACCAATGTTGATAGGCTAATAAGACAGGTGTTGTAGGTATGTGGCAAAGTGAAGGCTAACTGAGCTCTGTGAAACCTGCTTCAGTAATTCCAGAGGAAGTGTGAGCTGTGAAGCCTCACGAAACAGCATGTCCTCTTTGGAAGGCTCCCTCTTTCTCCTGCAATCTTTAAAGCCGCGTCCTAAAAGGGCTCCCAGGTGGTTCAGTGGTAAAGCATCCACCAGCCAATGACAGAGACACAGATTCTGACCCCTGGAGAAGGAAATGGCAACCCTCTCCAGTATTCTAGCCTGGAAGATTCCATGGCCAGAGGAGCCTGGCGGGCTACAGTCCTCGGGCTTGCAAGAGTTGGATGAGGCTGACCACATACAAAACATCAGAACAACTCCAGTTATTTTGCATTTGTATTCTGTGATTTATTTTACATACTGTTCTCAGTATCTTACAATAGCGTGCTTTCTTTAAGATAAGTGAATTTACATATTTTCTGCAATTGAAAGTGTGATTTGTATAACATTTCAGGACTAGGATTCTTTTTCCTCGAGGAACAGAGTTTCAATTTTACAGTGAAAGTCAGCTGGAATACAAGACTGCATATAGGAAATCAGAGACAAATTTTCAATATCTTTTTCATTTGTAAATGAGTTGCATTGTTATTAAAAAGCAACGCTATTCAATTGCATTCCTTTCTTTATTTTACACTCCACCTCATTCCATTTAGATTTGAGGCAACTCTAGCAAGAACACACGATAAAGTTAAAATTGTAAAAACTAACCCTGGGAATTAAAAGTAAGAGGCCAAGGGGAGGAAAAGGAAAAAAGAAATATGCAAACATCACAGGCCCAAGTGGGTAATAAAGTCGAGTTTCACATTTGGCTTTGAGATCCCTGGCAGCTGGAGAGAAAGGAGACAATCTTTCCATGATCTTCGTTTTGGGGAAAGAAGATGCGCATGTTTCCTCAAGGAAAGCAGAGCTTCCCCCAGGACTTAGCAAAAGATGCAACTTATCAGAATGGAGGGGCATTGCATGACATCATGGACCATGTCCTAGAACAAAGAGAACAGAACAACCTCCCTGACCCAGGGATCAAACCTGGGTCTCCCACATTGCAGGGAGATTCTTTACTGTCTGAGCCACCTGGGCAGCCCGACACCATCAAAGGTAACAGTGAACTCATCATGTCGTTTTCCCTAATTCTCATCTAAAGCCCTCAGAATCGGCCCTGAGCGTCACATCAGAGTTTCTCTTTGTAACCAGCCTAAGATGGTGTTAGTGGTAAAGAACCCTCCTGTCAGTACAGGAGACATGAGATGTGGGTTTGATCCCTGGATCAGGAAGATCCCCTGGAGGAGGGCAGGGCCACCCACTCCAGCATTCTTGCCCGGAGAATCCTACGGACAGAGGAGCCTGGCAGGCTATAGTCCATAGGGTTGCAAAGAGTCAGACACGGCTGAAGTGCCTTAGCACGCGTGCATACGATCAGTGAAGAAAAAATCCAAGTGAATTTGAGAGAGGGGTCCAGTAACATTTCCTTACTGGTTATCTTCTCTCCTTCCCGCTCCTGCTCCCCCATCTCCACTTCATCCTTTCTGTTTCTCTCCCTTCCTGCTTTCTGACTTTTCTAATAGACATCTGACACTCAGCACGGACCTAGCTCCTGATCTTCCCCCGGAAGTGCCCCATCAGTACCTCCCCTCCCTCAGCCGGTAGCCATCGCATCCTCGTATTTGCTGAGGCCAAAAGCCCTCCCTCCGACCCCTCATGCTGTCCATCAGGAAATCTCACAGTTCTGTCTTCAAAACATATCCAGGATCTGCCCATCTGACCACTTCTCGCCACCCCATGTGAGCCACCAACAGCTGTCACCTGAAATATACATAGCCCCTTCCTAGGCCCCCCATCTCCATCCTGCCCCCCAGGACTACTCCCCAGTGTCTCAGCACAGATGCCATGCTGGATCCTTTGAAATTGTCGGTTCTATCATGTTGGGTGTGGGCTCAAGCCCCTATGATGGCTCCCTCTTTCACTCAAAGAATATGGCAAGGTCCTTCGTGGCCATAAGGCTCCCCCTGAGAAGGCCCTGTTACTTCTCAGACCCTGCCCCACACTTTTCGCCAATCATATCACCCTTTGCTGTTTCTCAAACCGCCAAACCGCTCCAGCCTTTACCCTGGCTGTTCCCCCTGGCTGTCCCAGGAACAGCCTGGGACACATTTTTTCTTCCCAGATACCTGCAAAATTCACTTCCTTTTCAAAGATCTTTTTCTCAGTGAAGCCTCCTAACCTGATTGCCCTACTTTAAGTTCCACTTAAAAGGGGGTGCAGGGAACTTCCCTGGTGGCCTAGTGGTTAAGAATCCGCGTTTCTATGTCAAGGATTCAGGTTCAATCACTTGTTAGGGAACTAAGATCCCACATGCTGTCCAGTACAGGCCCCCCTCAATTAATTGATTTTAAAAAAAAGTTCACTTGCATTCCCCTTCCAATACAACTTATCATGCTCAGCTGTTTCTTTTCCCTGTGGTTCTAATCTTTTTTTTTTCTCTCATTGCCTCTTTGTTCAGGTCTTTATTCAAAATTAGCTGTCCAAAATGATTTGGCATTTATGGAATAAACAAATTTAAGTTTATGCAGCAGCCTTCTTTTCCTCTGAGATGGGTTTCTTTTCTGTGGGCTTCTTTTCAGCTGCTGGTTTCTTGGTCCCTGTGGCCTTTTTTCCCACCACAGGCTTCTTCAGCTTCTTATCGCCAACAGCCTTCTTCTCTTTGTTTCCCACCACAGGCTTCTTGCCCTGAGCCCCTTTCTGATCTGATTTGGCTTCTAATGCTGCTGCTGCCTTATCCACGCGGATTTTGTGGTTCCTGGCCTGCCGAAGAATGGTGTTCTGGCGCATGGTCTTTGCGTACGGGTTAAGCTTCAACGTGACCTCAGGGTTTTCAGGACTCTGCGACGAATCTTCTTGCGTGGTGCTCAGAGTGCTCTTTGGATTTCTGGGCTTTTCAAGATTCTGCTAAGGTCTGTATTGAGCATCTTGTGCATGAGGTTGTCGTTACTCTTGAGGGAGGCTGCTTTACACCAAGTGCCATAACAGCTCATCTAACTTTCGGAAAGCATTTTCAGTCCAAACGCAGAAATGTCCCACATGACCACCAGGGGCAAGTTTCAAGATGTTCAGCTTGCTTACATTAAGCAGAGTAGTTCCAGGGATGTTTCTGAAGGCCTTGACGATACCATTGTGCTCATTATAGATGATGCAGGGTCCCCTGCGCTGGATACGGCGCCGGTTTCCCATTTGCCTTTGCCAGCTCTAATTCGCTGAGAGGCGTAGACCTTTTCAATATCATTCCAGGCCTTAAGTTTCTTCAGAAGCAAAACAGCCTCCCTGGTGGTCTTGTAGCCTTCAACTTTATCTTCCACCACCAAAGGAAGTTCAGGAACTTCCTCTATACGCTGACCTTTAGACATGACCAGCGCTGGTAAGGCTGAGGCAACCAGAGCAGGGCAGATGGCGTATCGCTTCTGCGTTGTATTCACTCTTCGGTACCAACATCGCCAGGTCTTGGTTGGTGCAAACATGCGGCCCCCATGACACATATTTCCAAAAGCACCCTGACCAGAACGGTGAGTCCCACCACCTCGAACCCTGGGAGTTCGAGCCACAGCTCTGCCGGTACCCCAAGACTCAGCGCCGGTTTGATGACCGCCAACTCACCGACAGCATAGGGCTGTCTGTCATTTTTGCGCAAGCTGGTGTGAACAAAGTTAACAATATCCGGTCGGATGGGAGCCTTGAACACGGCAGGCAGAGCGACATTTTTGCCAGAGGCCTCCCCCTTTTTGGAGTACACGGGTATCAGTGGATGAGCACACGCCACGGAGAAGGCCACGCTCCTCTCACCCCGGCGGCTCCCACAGGAAAAGCCCCGTGGTTCTGATCTCCTCCTGGCAATCTTCATAATTTCATCATATGATTTACATACTTATTATTGTATCAATCAGGATAGACTGGGTAATGTTACAGTAACAAAGACCCTCAAAAGTTCAGTGACTTAAAGAAACAAATCTTGTCTGTCCTGCTCTAGAGTCTCAGGGACCTAGGCTGACTACACAGCCTCCATCTGAAATGTGTCCAATTTCCACATCAGAGGGGAGGGAAAGCTCTGTGGGGGAGGGGGGGTCTCACGTCAGCAAATAGTGCTCTGGCCCGGAAGTAACATCACGTCTCACAATTCATTGGCAAAGCGGCCGCGTGGTCTCACTCCACCACAAGACCAAGGAGCAGAATCTTAGCGTGCCCAGAAGAGGGAGAGCTAGGGCCGTTTAGAGGAGGGGTCCTCGGCCTCCAGGACCGAACGCCTGATGAGCTGAGATGGAGCTGATGTAACAGGAACAGAAATAAGGTGCACAGTAAGTGTAAGGCCCTTGAATCAGCCCCAAACCTTCCCCTCTGTCCGTGGAAAAACTGCCTTCCACAAAACCCGTTCCTGGTGCCAAAAAGGTTGGGGCGATTTATTTACAGCACTAATAACCACTACGACTTTGCCTCTTTTTATCATTCGTTCCACGCCACCCTGCCTCCCGCCCCAGAACGTCAGCTTCACAAAGGCAAGTATCTCTGGCACCTGGAAGAGTGGTTTTCACATAGGAGGTGCTTAATGAATATTTCTTGAAGGAATGGATGGGTTACATGGTTAGATGCTGTCTGAAACAGAGTGTGTAACTAAATCCCACATCACATGCATAGACTGCAAACATGCAGGCAAAGTGTTCTTAATCTATGCCTGGCTCTGTTCTGGAAACCCATGAAATTCTTTTCAAATTTTTTCCCAAGGAAGGGTCCTATGGCTTTCACCAGGTTGGCAAAGGTGCCTTTAACACAGACCAAGAACAGGTGGTCCAGAAAGAAGGGGTTTGGGGTATGTCAGGTACAAAGTCAGACCCCAGGGCCAATGTTACTATGTTAAAGGCAGCAGGTGGGTCACCTCACCTCTCTGAGCCTGTCTCCTCTGTGCTTTGGGCCGGCAGTGGGGATCAACTGAACAGGTGGTCTCCACACTGGCCAGCAATTCACGAAAGCTGGGCCCTGGGAGGAGGGGTGGAGGGGGCACCATGCTCACCCGCGTGGTCAGTGCGCCATCTAGTGGACAGATTGGGCAGCAAGGGCCGCGGGCACACTCCTGGCCCTCCTGGGTCCCAGGAGCCAGCTGGCGCTCGCGAAGGTTCGATCATGAGATGCTTGTGCTCCGTAGTGCCTGACTCTTTGCAGCCCCATGGACTGCAGCCCACCTGTCTCCTCTGTCCATGGGATTTTCTGGCAGGAACACAGAAGAAGGTTCATCTATGCAAATCGTAGAGGAAGACAGGCCTTTTGACTTTCCCTGCAGGGCAGGCTGAAACTCCAGGACTGCGCAGCCTGGGGCAATCATCTCCTCTATCTCTCTGATTCATGGGCAGCGATGGGAGATCATGCAGGAAGAACAGGACTGGATGAGTGAGGCAAAGGAGGCAGCTGACATCACTAACCTGAAGGGAGCACCAAGCGACTCAGTGATTGAGATATCTTAAGGCAACATTTTAGAAAATCAAAATTATCGCAAAAAAAAATCTATGATGAACAAATTAGGAAATCCTCAAATAAAGACAGGATCTGTTCTGATCTTTCCATCCGCCTCGGGCTCCAGGAGGGCTCACGGGGCATGTGATGAGTTCTCTGCCTCACCAGTCTGGCCCCAAGGAGAGCCCCGGAGCTGACCCGGGGCACCGGCCACGTCAGCCAGGGGCTGGGCGGGACCAGAGCCTGGGGTCCAGAAGCAAGTCGTCACCAAGAATTCCACGGCCCTGAGGAAAACGGCAAACTCCAGTCCCACCTATGACTCCTTTAACCCAGGGGAGAAGACCTGCTCACGCATGTTCTCTGTCGTGATGGAGGCGGGCACTGGGCTGCCACCCTGCCCTCAAGGGGCCACCGTCTTTGAGCTGAGATCCGTATGGACAGGAACGAGCGACTAGGGGATTCTCTGGTTGGACTTCAAAGAAAAATAGTGACGCCGGGGGAGACTAGAGCTCAGCTTCAGAGCAGTGAATCAGCTGAAACAGGACCGGCTGCTCCTGGGTGTCCTTTCCCCACACAGCCAAGGATGCAACTTCCTGCCTCTTGATTCCTGAGCAAAGCGACAGGACGCCTCCTGAGGATGTCTCCCGCCCTGAGACCCTGGGGTCCCCCACAGACATGCCATCACATCAAGTTGACCCCAGGGCTTGGCGTCCTTCACCTCATCCACGGAAGCCCAGCTCGGGTGGTGGCGTTTATCTCCAAGGCAAACAGAGCCACCCCCATCATCCAAGACTGGCTATGTTTACTGATGACGTCACATCCATCCCGGGCTTCCTGGTGGTGACTCAAGGGTGAGCTGCTGGTCAAGATGAGCCTTGCTGGGACCCACCCAAAAAGGCAAGCATCTGGAGTCACCCAACCGGAGTGAAGCCCCACAGGTGAGACATGGCTGCTGATGTAAGGGAGGTCAGCGAAGGGGCATCTCAGAACACCCACCCCTCACTCAGCACTGCGTGGCAGCCTCTGTCCATAAAACCCATAGCGTCTCATTCCCCTGTCTCAAATAAGAGAGAGAAAAACAGGCTCACAGTGGGGAAGTGGCCTGCCCAAAGACACACCCAGCAGGTGACAGGAGGGTTTGCTCACTCGCTGATAGCAGAGGCAGCCAAATCCAGCCTGGAGAAATAATTTCAAAAGGCAGAGAGGTATTCCACAGAGAGGCAGGCAAATCAGGTTGGAACAAATCCATCCGGGAACTGAGATCTCTTACATGTGGGTTCAAATTCTAGCAGGCTCCCAGCTTCTTCCAAAGAAGGCTTCTCCAAACAGAAGCCCAGGAACGACTGCTTTCAGCCTGGTCATCCGGCCGCTCTGTAGCTCGTCCCTTTCTCTCCCATCACAGTGGCTAAACGTCACTGACTCAGATGGGTGGGCCATCGAAAACCCTAATAAATCTACAAGCGTTCACTCTGCTGAAAGTAATGATAACAATAATTAAACTTAAAATGTGTCTGTAGGGTAGTTGCGCAATCTGTGAGGGGTGTGGAAATTCCATGTGATTCGACCAAGCAGGCTCGGGGCCTGAAGGTGAAGGGAAAGAGCAGGCCAGCAGGTCTCTCTGTTGACAGTGGAGCCAAAGCACGCTGGAGATCAAAGGCAGCCTGGCAGGGGAGGGGCGGGGAGAGGCGGCTGCAGCCCCAGCCTGTGGACCCGTGACCTTCCTGCAGCCTGGGGGGCCCTGCAGTCCCCAGACAGGGCCACGGCCAGCCCCACACTGCTGCTTCTGACTCCTGCGTATTTCGAGGGGGAGCCTGGCCGGATAGCTGCCTCCCTGGAGAAATGCTGTGAAAGAGGGCCCTTGCTGCCCTGGGGGTCGTCTGCAGGACTGTCCACCCTCCTTCCAATCGATCAGGACCCGGAGGCCCAGGGACAGAATGTGACTTGCTCCAGATCACCCAGGGGCTGTCATCACTAAACAGAAACGAAATTCACCAGGCCTGTGTCCAACGACCTTCCCACCATGTCAGGTACACTCTGTCCCCTTTCAAGGGCAGCAGAAGACTCCTGTCACCAAGCCACCGTGGGGACAGGGCCCAGGAGCCTAGGGGAGACTGCAGCCTGGAAACATCACAAGGCACCATGCTGTTACTTTCCCTCAGCTATATGGAGGAAAAATTCCACTGAGGCTACACCCAAGAGTTGACCTAAGAGCTCAACATCTATCTCAGTCAGAAGGAAATACGCCCAAATATCTGGTCTGCTTAATATCAAAGGTCTGAATGACCTCAGGAGCTCTGATATTTCGTTCCGAAATCTCATCTCCTTTCCTTTTTGGAAGAAAGCTGCTACTATAGGTCGGAGAAGGCAATGGCACCCCACCCCAGTACTCTTGCCTGGAAAATCCCATGGACAGAGGAGCCTGGTGGGCTGCAGTCCATGGGGTCGCTAGGAGTCGGACAGGACTGAGCGTCTTCACTTTCACTTTTCACTTTCATGCACTGGAGAAGGAAATGGCAACCCACTCCAGTGTTCTTGCCTGGAGAATCCCAGGGACGGGGGAGCCTGGTGGGCTGCCGGCTATGGGATCGCACAGAGTCGGACACGACTGAAGCGACTTAGCAGCAGCAGCAGCAGCCATAGGTGAAATCTTCCAAGAACGATGAACTCAGTTGCAGGCCTAGAGATGGATCTGTCATTTTAGTTACTGATAATGCGGGAACACTTTCTGCTCAGGGCCCCTGGGGACAGTGTCATTGTTTTTGTTTTTATGGGAATGGTGGCTGACTCAGAAGCAAAGCAGGTGATTTATCTCGACGAGGTTTATATTTGCCAACTTTGAAAAATGATTCAGAAACATATTTCTTGGGGAAAAAAGTGAGTATAAAATTGTGTTTTGATTTAAGTAAAATAAAAATGCTCTGGGAAAGTGGCCTAAGGATATAAACTCACAATAGGGGATTTTCCAAGAGAGTCCTAATTTTAATAACATTCTCCTCTTTGGTCTCCATAATCACGTTCTTATTTGACAGTTCATGGGTCTTTTTCATTGTATCTCTGAAATCTGTTCGTTCTCCAGATGAAGAAATGTAAATATACTTAAAGTTTCCAGAAGCCTTTTTTCACCATTTGGATTTTTCATCTGAAGATACAATGACTTCAACACAATCCCAAATCCTCCCAAATTTTAATGACAATACATGTGTCACTTAGGAATGCTTTCAGCTACAAAGAATAGAAAATCCCGTGCTTGCTGCCGGTCCCGTTCACTCTCTCTCCATCATTTGTTGATGTCACTCTTGTTTGCCACATCAAGATTGCAAGATGGCAGCGCTGATGTCACACTTGCTTTCTGGGAAGTTATTGGGGCGCCAAGCAAGTGGCTTCCTAAACCCCCAACTGCTTTGTTTCTTCCCTCACCCCCAGTAGGTCTTTGCTTACTTCATTTCTTCGGCCAGAACTGTGTCCCGACTCCAGCCTGCATGGTAGAAAGCTCACCGTTGCGCGCCTGCTCGTTGCCTTCCCAAGGTTATAGCGACTGTGGACTTTGTTCATCTATTTGGCTGCGCTGAGTGTCAGCTGCAGGGTGTACGATCTAGTTCCCTGACCAGGGGATGGAACGCAAGCCCCCTCCCTTGGGAGTGGGGAGTTTTAGCCACTGGACCAGCAGGGACTTTGTGTGTGTGTGTGGGCTCAGTCGTATCCGACTCTCTGCAGCCCCGTGGAATGTAGCCCGCCAGCCTCCTCTGTCTGTGGAATTTTCCAGGCAAGGATACGGGGGCGGGTTTCCATTTTCTGCTCCAAGGGATCTTCCCAACCGAGGGATGCAACTCAGGTCTCTTACATCTCCTGCATTGGCAGGTGGGTTCTTTACCACTAGCACCACCTGGGAAGCCCACCAGGGACTTCAAATACCTCTAAATATTAATACAACAGAGAAAGCCGAGAATGCAAGCTTTTAATTGCAAAGTGCATCCTATGGAGAGTATTAAAATAGCAAAGCTCTTTCGACCATGAATTTGGGCCCCAGGTACTGCCTGACATCATAGCCAATGCATCCTAAAAGTTTTATAGTCGTGGGGTACTCAGGGGACATCACAAACTGGCTTACATGGCAAAGTCTGCCTTTAGGGCTCAGCAGGGTTTCCATTGATCTTCAAGCTTTCTTGTACTTCCTGGTCAATGTCAATAGGTTGGGGACATTTTTAACGAAACACATAAATTACTACTCAAGGTCTTTGCTAAATTATTTATCGTTGTATGCATTTGCCTAATGGAAATTTTCACTTTGTGTTGAATTTCAAGATCCCCGGGACTAATACGTCCCCTTTTAGTAAAAGGTTGCATTCTCTCATTGCTTATTGCTCTCATAGACCCATGGAAATTCAGAGTCAGAGCAGAGGCTCCATGTAGACAGAGGGAACTATTACAGAAGGTCTGAGTTGTTCTGGAAACAAATTACTGAAAATGTCAGGGCCCAGCACCGAAGGGGCCTGCATGGTGAGGTGGCACCTCGCAGGCACACGGATACAAACATGGGTGTGTGGCAAGTGGGCATGCAGAAAAAGAAAAGTTCATCAGAGACAGGCTTCTGCTCTCCCTGAAAGAGAATTAAAACGTTGAAAGACATCCTCGTTGAAAAGAATGGTCCATTATATAACACCCCTCAGCGCCCCCTGCTGATCACATTGAGGAACTGCTTGACAATCCAGGTGGTGTGGCTTCCCTTCTGCCACAGCCGTGTCCGACTCTTCAAGACCCCATAGACAGTAGCCCGCCAGGCTCTTCTGTCCATACGATTTCCTAGGCAAGAATACTGGCGTGGGTTGCCAAGGACAGGAAAGGAAATGAGAACTGCTTATCTGGCTTCATAGACTTCTGTAAAAGCATCTCAGAGCATCTTTCTCCAAGTTTTCTCTTTCAGAAAAAGCCCTTGGTGAAGGTAAAGTTGTCTAGAATTTATTGCACTTGTTTAGCAAGGGGAAATATCGGGTATACAGGGCAACGCTTTATTAAATCCGAAGAGGAAGTTTGCAGTTGTGGTCGATGTTTGGAATTTGCTAAACACAGAAAACAAATCTGCTTAGGAAAAGACAGTCTGGAACTTTCTCTGCTGATACTATCCCGTGGGAAAAAAATCAAGACAAGCAGAAGAAGACAGGCCAGGCAGATCCACTTCCACAGACTGGCCATTTGCCTGTGATGCCAACTCACGGTGGTGTCTTCAGGACAACAAGCCACTACGTCCCTTTCTGCCCTGGGCCTTCTCGAGTAAAGAATGCTCAGGTTATCTTGGCCTCTGGCAGAGTCTCTCTTTACACAGGCCAGCCGCACTTAGAGACATCTAGACATCTGGACAGAAGTTTAAAAAAAAAATCAGACAATTTTAGAACTAAAAGTAACTTGAAGACCAACTACCCTATTTCAGAGGTGGAAAAACACAGGCCGAGAAGTGAAAACTGCCTTGCCGGGCCCTGCACGTGGACAGACAGACTGGTACAGAATCCTGCCTCCTCCCCCAGCCCTTATCTCTCCAGGAGCAGTCTCACAAGGAAACTACAAAGGCGCTTTTAGGTTTCCAGCTGACTGGACCACACAGAATTTCTCCAGTCACAAATTCCTTAAAGGATAGATAAAATGTAACAAGGATATATAATACAGAGCTGAGTTTGCAAGAAAAGAGACACCAAAAATGCAAAGGGGAGGAAACCAAGCCCCGGGACAGAGGGTATGGCCGCCCTTAGGGGAGTGCTTGGACGTGCAGGAGCCGGAAATGCACCCAGGTGTTTCAAATGTGAGGTGTTTTATCTGTACGCTTCCGTGCTAAGTTGCTTCAGTCGTGTCCAACTTTTTGCGACCCCAAAAGGTTCCTTTGTCCATGGGATTCTCTACGCTAGAATACTGGAGTGGATTGCCATTTCCTCCTGCAGGGGATCTTCCCCACCCAGGGGTTGAACTCTCGTCTCCTGCATTGCAGGTAGACTCCTCACCGCTGAGCCACCGGGGAAGCCCATTTATCTTATAAAGTTTGTGCAAGAAGGAGAGCAGACGCTGAGACCCATTCAGACAGTGGGACCCTCCAAAGACCACATGTCAGTAAGAAGGGCATTCGAAAATACTTATTGGCCCCGGTAAGAAGGACAGAGGAGTTTTACTTAGTTAGGGTCTTTTTAATTGATGGCATTGATGAGTATAGACTGAATATCCTTTCCTATGTATTCTGTCATTTTATGTGTGTACTTGGCCGTGCCGGCTCTTATTAATAGCTGCAGCACATGGAATCTTTGGTCTTCTCTGTGGCACGCGGGTCTTTTTGTTGCAGCACGTGGGGTCTAGTTCCCAGGCTAGGGATCTAACCTGGACCCTTGGCATTGGCAGCGCGGAGACTTGCCTACTGGACCACCACGGAAGAGCATTATATGGGGTCTTAAGGAGAAAGAAATATCCTAAGAGAAATCAACAGCACAGGCCTGTGACATTGGGCAGGTGCAGAGCCTGAATTTTACCTTCTTCAGTGGTGAGCTGCTTAGAGTGCCTAGTAGGAACATATATACAGTTTTCCTGGAGGAGTACTTTACAACTCACGCCACGTGGGCTTCTTAATGACAAAATGGATCGTTACTGAAGATGACCCCAGAAGAAAAAATTACCTAAATAGATAAGGAATTGGTGGAGCCTCAATGGTAGACAATCAGCAGATACAACCATGGCTGAATGAAACAAAAACAACCAAACCAGGCAAGATTAAACAAATGAAAACCACACAGAACTATCTGGTAAAGACTATAAAGTAATACTGTAAATAATTAAGAGATGAAGGAACAGAAGAAACCTAAGGAAATAACACTCTGCAAAAAACACCGAAAGATCTATGGCAAGAGATTGGATTAGTCATTTTTAAAATTCCCACAAAGCAACGTTCAGACCTCAGTGGTTTCACTGGTAAATTCTACTAAACATTCAAAGAAAAATAAATACCAATTATTCATAAACTCTTCCAAAAAATAGAAGATGAGGGAACACTTCCCAACTCCCTCTATATGTTGGTATTATCGAAATCAGTCTAAGACATCAGAAGAAAACAATATACCAACATCCCTATGAATGCAGACAGAAGAGCCATCAACAAAATACTGGCAAACTGAATCCAGCAACAGAATAAAAGTGTTGTATAGCGTGACTGAGTGGAAAATTTCCCAGGAATGCAAGGTGGATTCAACACATAAAAATCAACCATTGTTGACTATTTCCCAGAATAAAGGTCAAAAAACACACGATCATCTCAATGGATACAGAAAAATCATTTGACTAAATCCAATGCCCTTTCGTGAGAATAACTTTCAACAGACTAGGAATAAAAGGGAATTTCCTCAATCTGATAACTACTAGAACTAAAGAACATGTTCAACAATATAGTGAGTTATAACATCAAATAACAAGAATCAATTACATTTCTGCATGCTTA
>SJYQ01010438.1:51589-85169 GCA_006410935.1 Redunca redunca | reverse complement strand
CTTACAATGAACGGTCTGAAAATGAAAAAGCAATTCCATTTACAATAGCAGCCAAGAGAAAATACTTAAGGAATAAACTGAGCAAAGGAAGTACACTTATACTCTGAAAGTCACAAAGCATTGTTTAAAGAGAAGAAGAAAAACCTAAATAAATCGTAGGACACTCCGTGTTCATGGATCAGAAAATGTAATGTGGTTAAGATAGTAATGCTTCCCAAACTGATTGATAGAATCAATAAAAATCCTTATTAAAATCCTCAATGCTTTTCCTGCATAAACTGTCAAGCAAATCCTAAAACTGATATGGAAGTACAAGACACCCAGAGAGGGCTTCCCTAGTGGCCTGTTGGTTAAGAATCCACCTGTCAATACAGGCACCACAGGTTCAGTCCCTGGTCCAGGAAGATCCCCAGGCCACAGTGCAACTGATCGGCTGTGCCACAACCACTGAGCCAGTGCTCTCGATCCTGAGAGCTACAGCTGCTGAAGCCCGTGCACCCAGAGCTCACGCGCCACAGCAAGAGAAGCCACCACAATAAGAAGCCACCACGCTCTGTGACGAAGAGGAGCCCCCGCTCGCCGCAGCCAGCGAAAGTCCGCTTGCAGCCACAAAGACCCAGCGCAGCCAAAAATTAAATAAATAAGCCTTTAAAAGAAAAAGACACCCAGAATAACCAAAACCATCTTGGAAAAGATTTTAAAAAGCAAAGCATAGACAAAGTTAGAGGACTCACACTTCCTGATTTCAAAACTTACTACAAAGCTACAAGAAGATAGGGTGGCACGATAGTGGCAGGATAGAGCAATCGCACAGAACGGAAAGTCAAGACATAAACCCTTACCTTCGTGGCCAAGTGTTTTTTTACTTGAGTGCCAAGACAATCCAATGGGGGAAAGAGTCATCTTTTCAGCAAATGGTGCTAGAACAACTGGACGTCCACAGGCTAAAGGATGAGGTTGGACCCTTTCGCTACACCTCAGAAATTAACTCAAAATGAATCCGCAGACCTGAAACTATAAAACTCTTAGGAGAAAATTTCGGGGTAAATATTTGTGACCTTGGTTAGGCAGTGGTTCCTTAGATATGATACCATAATCAAAAGCAACTAAAGGAAAAAATAGGTAAGTCTTAAAATTTTTTTGTGCTTCAAAGGACAATATCCATGAAGCTAAAAGACAACCCACAGAAGAGCGGAATATAATTGTAAATCTATATAGCTGACAAGAGACTTGTACCCAGGATATATAAAGAATGGTGACAACTCAGTAAGAAGACAAAATACATTCTGTTCGTGCCAATGCTTTCTTACCTATTGATAGCTGTTGAATCTAGAATCTGTATATTCCCTTCTAGACTTCAGACCCATGATTTGTTTTGCAGTGGTCTATTTTATTGTGTTTTTTTTTTTAAACTGAAGAAAGCAAACGCCTGATGCAGCTGATTTCTCACGAAATGAAGAGCATCTTGGCTTTTTCATAAATTCATCCTCCTAACATTTCTTGAGCAAACACTGTGCGCCAGGGACTGGGCAGCCTGCAATGAACAAGTCAAAAATCAGCCTGCCCTTGGGGCACTGAAGGGTGTCTTAAGTTCTTCAGATGGGTTGTGGGTGGGAAGAGACAATCAGCAAAAAGATGAACAAGAAAAAGATTAGCTAGGGTCTTCGTTTCCCTTTGTTGTTCAATTGCTGAGTCATGTCCGACTCTTTGTGACCCTGTGGACTGCAGCATGCCAGGCTTCCCTGTCCTTCACCAACTCCCAGAGTTTGCTCAAATTCATGTCCTTTGAGTAGAGAATGCCATCCAACCATCTCATCCTAGGTCACAACCTTCTCCTCCTGCCCTTAATCTTTTCCAGTGAGTCAACTCTTCACATCAGGTGGCCAAAATATTGGACCTTCAACTTCGGTATCAGTCCTTCCAATGTATATTCAAGGTTGATTTCCTTTAGGATTGACTGGTTTGCAGTCCAGGGGACTCTCAAGAGTGTTCTCCAGCACCACAGTTCGGAAACATCAGTTCTTCCGTGCTCAGCCTTCTTTATGGTCCAACTCTCACATCCATACATGACTACTAGCTATTGTAACAAATTACTACAAATTCAGTGGCCTAAACCTGTACACAGTTATTCTCCTGTAGTTCTGGGCAGATATCTGAAAAGTGAGAGAGTCATTTCCTAGGCAGGTTGATAGGAAGTCTAGGGGTCCCCAAGGAGAGAGGGGTCTGGAATTCTCAAGGAGGAAGAAAGGACAAACTGTTTTTCCTTCTCTACATTCCTTAGGATTATATAACAACAATGTATTCTGCCTGAGGACAGTCTCTGGATTAAACCTTCTGGCTAATTCTGTTATATTAAAATATGGAAGTAGGTCTGATGAGGTCTCTACAATCTCCAGACATTCTTTGGATTCATTGGAGAGTATATAAACTCATTGCTAATAGTAACAAGCGGGTACTCTTTCTGCCCCCTTCTGATGTCTATGTCAGAAGCTTTTTCTATCTCCTTTATACTTTAATAAAACTTTATTACACAAAAGCTCTGAGCAATCAAGCCTCGTCTCTGGCCCCAGATTGAATTCTTCTCCTCCGGGGGCCAAGAATCCCATCGTAGTGATTCAACAACAACCTTTCAAAAAGTCTTGGCTGAAATCAAGATGTCATCAGGGCTATTGCCTTCTGGCCCTAGTTCCTCTAAAGGGAGAACCCACATACTTGCCTTTTCCAACTTCTAGTGGCCTCCTGTGTTTCGCGGCTTGTAGCCTCTTTGTCCCTCTTTAAAGTACATCACTCCAGTCTCTGACATCACATTTCCTCCTCCTCCAGCTTCTCCTGTGTCCCTCCTGTAAGGAATTTTGTGATGCTAACTGGTCCATCCAGAAATCCCAAACAATCCCCTCCTCTCCAAATCCTTACCTTGATCACATTTGCAGAGTCCCATTTGTCATATAAAGTAGCACTGACCCATTCCTCCGAGGATTAGGGCTTGGACATCCTGGGGAATCTTTATTTTAGCCTACGGTAGCGAGCAACAGGGCTTCCCCAGTGGCTTGCACGAAGTCACTTCTGTCGTGTCCGACTCTTTGTGAGTCCACGAAATGTAGCCCACCAGGCTTCTCTGGACAGAGGAGATTCTGTAGGTAAGAATACTGGAGTGGGTTGCCATTTCCTTCTCCAGGGGATCTTCCTGAGCCAGGGACGGAACCCGCTTCTCCTGCACTGGCAGGTAGGTTCTTTACCACCAGCACCCCCTCGGAGGCCCCTGTGGCTCAGTGGCAGGGAATCCACCTGCGGTGCTGGAGATGCAGGAGGCACGGGTTCGACCCCTGGGGGGAGAAGGTTCCCTGGAGGCGGGCATGGCAGCCCACGCCAGTATCCTTGCCTGGGGAATCCCATGGACAGAGGAGCCTGGCGGGCTACAGTCCACAGGCTTGCACAGAGTCGGACGTGACTGAAGCGAGGGCACAGCATGTAGCGGTAAGCACCATTAGAATTAAAATAGAATGCTGTGTTAGAGATGGCTCGGAATGCTACTTCAGGTCAAGGAAGGTCCCTCTAGGCTGAGCTTCACATTTCCAGGAAATAACTGTAGTGGGGAGAACATTCTAGACAGAGGAAACAGCAAGTGAAAAACTCTACAGCAGGGGAATTCCCCAGCAATCCAATGGTTAGGACTCTGTCCTTTCACTGCAAATGACAGGGTTCAAACTCTGGTTGGGGAACTAAGGGGGGAAAAAAAAAACTAAGGAAAAAACTCTACAGAAGAATAGATTTGGAATGGGGAAGGAGTCAGCACTGTTTGCTTTGGAAAGGTAAGGGAATTTTCAAGTCACATTTGCTTTTTCAAAATAAGAACACTTAAAGCCCCATCCCCTCTCTTGGTCTTTATCTCATATGTGTATGTGTGTGTGTGTGTGTGTGTGTGTGTGTGTTCTTTCTTGCATTTTTTATTTTTAATTGAGGACAAATGCTTTACAATGCTGTGTTGGTTTCTGCCACACATCAGCATCAGTCAGCTACAGGTACACATATGCCCCTCCCTCTTAAACCTCCCTCCCACCCCCCACCCCATCCCATCCCTCTAGCTTGTCACAGAATGTTGGGTTGAGCTCCCTGCATCATACAGCAAATTCTCTTGGTCTTTAAACGGGAATTTCCCCCAATTGCTGTTATTGGCAGGGACCTCTTTGGTCACAAAACACAGTACATCCTCATGGACACCCCAGAGCGCTCACCAAGCCAGACAGCCCAGCCACAGGAAGTTCAGAAGAAGGCCGACACCCCAACATGAGAGCCTGTTTGGAGTGTGGCTTTCAGAATCTCACGGATACTGTCACTAGCAATTGCATCTTGCAACTTTCACTAACATAAACAGGATTTTTGGTTATTTAAACTCAAGTAGGAGCTAAGAGCAGAGAAGGCAATGGCATCCATTCCAGGGCTCTTGCCTGGAAAATCCCATAGACGGGGGAGCCTGGTAGGCTGCAGTCCATGGGGTCGCACTGAGTTGGACATGATTGAAGTGACTTAGCAGCAGCAGCAGCAGGAGCTAACAGAGGAAACCTTGGTTGTCTGCCCCTGGGGAGGTGTGGAGCTGATTTCCAGCAAGGCCAAGCCTGCTCTTCAGGCCTGGGTTCTGGGCAATTGGAGAGCAGCTACAGTGCTTTCTCAGCAGTTACAACCGGCTTCTCACCTTCTCCTGTGTCATCCCTTTCCGTTGATTCACTTCACTTCACACTGAGCATCATTAAACCTCAGAACAGCTAAGACTGCGGGTTTTCAAGTTTGCGTGAAACCAACACACACACCTGAAGATTTTTGAGGGCAATCTCGTCTTTTTAGACTTACAGCACATTTGACTGTACTACAGCTTTCATTGCACTCCTTAAATTCTACTTCCTGCACTTGTTTTAAGGTCTTGAGTCAAGGCCAGTACACTTTGTACTTCACTATGGCCCTCAGCAGGGCGCCTGGCACAGAGCAGATAATCAATACTCATTTGTTCTTGGGGACTCAGCGGCACCAGTCCTAATACTGATACAGACCAAGAGCTGACCATTCTCTAAGACTTCTAAAGGAGCAACCAGGAAATTATTTCCATAAGGGAGATTTCATTAATATAGATATCTGTTAGAAGGTCTGCCTACACTTGTGAACCTGGCCCTTTGATCAGATTCCAGTCTCAACAAACAAACTGGGCCATCTGAGATGTGCTGGTTTTAAAGCAGTTTGTTAATTGCTCTCTCTTCCTGGCTGAGCTGTGGGGTGTTAAAGTTTAAGCCTCTGCTCTTTTTCTGGCTCCTCGGTTGACTACCTTGCAGCAGAGGGTGAAATGATCCCATTCATCAGAAGGCCTGGAGGGAGGTTCTAACACAAAAGGTGACCGACCTGCAAAGTTAAGGAAGCGATTTTCAAGTTTAAATGAAAGCTGACGGACATCCTTGAAGAGCCCAATATGAAAAGCTGATAATGGTAAAGTCATCAGTTCACTTAATATGGCAAATAAGACCCACCAGGCAAATCTTATGAGTCAGATGCTAGAAATCTGTTAAGGAGCAGGAGCTGCTTCCACTGCCCAAAACCTAAGGGCGCCAACACCCAAGGATCCATTACCTTCTGGTTCTCAATCACAATACGCTTTATAGCTTGCAAAACACGATAACCTTGTCCCGGAATCCAGGTGGTTGATTCTGGCCTACTTCTAGCTGCATCTCACGCTTTTATATTCCCATCTAGGCCAACACAGGGCTTTCTTTGTGTATGTTTCCCGGTGAATTTTATAACGGGAGCAGTTTAGAAGCTTCATAATAGCCCATAAAAGATGAAATTGCACCCAGATAGAAGTTTTTTAGATACAGAATAAGATCTCCTGCTCTGGCTGGGTGAGTATCTCAGATACCAAGCAGTGTTTCAGGCTGGGAGAAGCCTGTTCGGGGTCCTCAGGCTGGGGTTGAGGTGGAGATAGAACAGGGAGCTTCAGGAGCCACCCTAAGGAAGAGCGTCACCTCTACTATACCTGCGTTCACTGCTGCTGCTAAGTCACTTCAGTCATGTCCGACTCTGTGCAACCCCATAGATGGCAGCCCACCAGGCTCCCTTGTCCCTGGGATTCTCTAGGCAAGAACACTGGAGTGGGTTGCCATTGCCTTCTCCAATGCATGAAAGTGGAAAGTGAAAGTGAAGTCCCTCAGTCATGTCTGACTCTTAGCGTCCCCATGGACTGCAGCCTACCAGGCTCCTCCGTCCATGGGATTTTCCAGGCAAGAGTACTGGAGTGGGGTGCCATTGCCGGGGCTTCTAAATCTTGTGACTAGCACGGTTATATTGCACTGAATTAAAAGTGGAAAAGTGAAGTCGCTCAGTCGTGTCCGACTCTGCGACCCATGGACTGTAGCCCACCAAGTTCCCCCATCCATGGGATTCTCCAAGCAAGAATACTGGAGTGGGTTGCCATTTCCTTCTCCAGGGGATCTTCACCACCCAGGGATCGAACCCAGGCCTCCCGCGTTGCAGGCAGACCCTTTAACCTCTGCGCCACACTGAATTAAAAGTCTTTCTTAAATCTAAGTTTGAAAACGTACTGCCATTTCTGTAACCAGGCCGTGGCATTTATTGATTTTTTTCACATTATCAGGAACTTCCAAAAAGGGTTGCAAGAGGCTGCCCCTTTCCCGCACCTATGAGAGCCTTTGTCCTGAGGTCCCCCAGCTCTCTGAGGTCGGGGATACGGGTGGGCAGGAAGGGTCAAGCAGGGAAATGAGTACAACTGGGGGACACAGCACCCGCGGAGAACGTGGGCGTCAGGGCCCCTGTGGCCAGCACTGCGAGGGGCACTAGAGAGCTCTAGGACCACAGAGGTGTGACCGCCTACGGTGCGGGCTGAAACCAGAACAGCGTCGCGAGCCGGCCCTCGACCCTCGCGCGGTCTGGGTCCCCGCTTTCCAGCGCCTCAGGTGGAGACGCCCCGCCCACTCGGCCCGGCGCGCCTCCGCCCCGCCCACTCGGGCCTCACTGCCCCGCCCACCACGGCTCGGCCCGCCTCCGCCCCTCCGCCCAGGCCGCCTCAGGTGGGGCCGCCCCGCCCGCCCGGCCGCCCCGCCTCGCGGCCGCCCCCCCCACCCCGCCCGCCCCAGGGNCGGCCGCCCCGCCCACCCCGCCCGCCTCAGGTGGGGCCGCGGGGCCCGCCCTGCCCGCTCGGCCCAGTCTGGCCGAGTCTCCTCAGTTCCTCGCCGGCGACCGCGGCGGTAGCGCTTCAAGTTTTGACGTTTTGGCCGCCGGGTCGCGCGACTTGCACTTCCCAGCCGACGGCTGTGGAGGCAGCCGACGCTTGAGGGCCCCTCAGCCGCGCCCCGGCGCTCCACAGCCGCCCACGGTCGGGCGGCCACGAGGCCCGGCCGCGTCCTCCCGCGCTCGCCCGCCCGGCGGCTGCAGCCATGTCGCGGGGGCCGGAGGAGGTGAACCGGCTCACCGAGAGCACCTACCGGGTAAGCGGGCCCGGGACCCTGGGCGCGCCGGGGTTCGAGGGCGGGAGACCTGGGGAGTGGGGGGCCCGGGGTTCCGCGGGCGAAGAGGCTGGGACCGTGGGGGCGTCGGGGTTTGAGGGCGGAAGCCTGGGGCGCCAGGGCTCGAGGCTGGGGGTGCGGGGAGAGGTCCCGAGCCCTGGGGAGCCGGGGTTCGGGGTTCGAGGTCGGGGAAGCGGGGAGCCCCGCCGGCGGCCGGCAGTCCTCGCCCGGGGGGACAGTCGGGATCCTTCGCCTTCGAGGTGAGGAGGGGACTTGACGCGGGAATGTCCTCCCCTCCCCCTCCTTTCTTTACCCGGCCCCCTCCTCTCCCTCCCGGCGCGGGAGACGCCCGGCAAATTACACATTTCACAACCAAACGTCTTCGGGGCGGGAGGGTCCTGTGTCGCCCCGGGGGCGCGTCCTCCCTCCATCTTCCCATCGGGTCGGTGGCCTCGCCGGCGCGGCTGCGGCGCCTGAGTTCTCGGAGAGCCGAGCCTGAGTTTCCTCCGAGAAGGTAGGGGGGAAACTCCCAGGTAATTAGCCAGCGCCAGGTGAGCAGGGCTCGGCCCTGGCGCCTGCGGGGGCGCCCCCGACCCCAGGACTTCACTGCGAAGGTTTGAGACTCGCTCCCCACGAGACCCTGCCTGACGCAGCTTAACGTTCAATTTGGCTTTCAGATATCGATTATTTGGGGGAGGTTAATGGGAGTCTAAGAACGTCCGAGGTTTGAATAAAGTTGGCCCAACCTTAAGCAATGCATTGATGGTCATTCTCTTAACCTGCACTTATTACAAGAGAATGTTTCCAGAAACATAGATTTAGGTTTAGTGGCCAGTTTAGTAAGTTTAAGTACGTATAAATGAATTCCAGTTTGAAATAAGATATGTGTTTAATCATCTGCTATTAATAGAACACAAAACAACTTTTGTTTTAATTCCGCTTAGGCTCTTGGAACCCAAGTTCTCCAAATGCATTTGTAGCCACTTTTAAGACCCACAGTTGGGCCATTTGTATAGATTACTTTTTTTTTTTTAACCCTAAAATTTAGTTTCTAGATTTGCAATTGAATTTGCAAGTGAATTCCTGAAATCAGAGTTTATTGACTTTTGTTGGGTAAGAATAAAAGCATGAAAATAGATTCATAATCCTTTGTTCAAAAGACCGGTTCCCTTTGTCTGAATACACAAATCCTGTCACATGTGGACTATACTGCATTCACACTAAACACCGTAGATACAGTTGGCATAGCATTCTCAGTGAGCTCAGTAAGTAACTGTGACCAAAATCTGGTCCTTACTCATGTTTCCTTAGAAGAGGGCAGGTTTTAGAAATCCCAGAAATTTGAATGTTAAGGTTTTACCTTTCTGTTGAGATTGCTTAGATGATCCTGAAGATGGTGGGGGTAGGAATGTATGAGCTGTTGACCATGTTAATATCACGTTGTTACTCTTCAATATGGGAGTTGTGGCTACTCTGATGACTGTCAATTAAGGACAGTAAAACTGTACGTTATTGAGGAATGGAGATCATTGCTAATTTGAGTAGAATTGCGCACACACACACACACACCCCAGCCCCTGCGCCTCCAAGAACAGGCTGGTATATCTTTCCAATCTGAGATGAGATATGACTCAGGCATCTAATCCTAAAGTCACTCTTCTCTGCTTTTTCTCCAAGTTCTTCTTCACTGTCACTTTTAGTGGTGACTCAGCAGAGGGGCTGTGCTCAAGGGAATTACAGTCCCACAGATATCAATTTTGCATTACCCAAAGAACTGAGGCAGGAGGAAAAAGGTGTGGATTTCATAGTTTGGGTTATGTGTGTTTATCGACACTGTTGTTTAGTCGCTAAGTTTTGTTCAACTCTTTGTGACCCCATGGACTGTAGCCCACCAGGCTCCTCTGTCCATAGGATTCCCCAAGCAAGAATACTGAAATGGGTTGCTATTTCCTTCTCCATAAAACATTGTAAATCATTTTCATATTTTGAAAGGCTGTGATACCCTGATAATCAGAGACCTGTACCTTTGCTTTCCAACAGGTCTGTAAAAGCTCACAGACATTTATTGACTGACTTTTAACCACCATTTCCTCGTTAATGTTTTAGGGTCAGGTTTAGGTTGGGATGGTGGGATAATAATTTACAGCCCCAGACAGCAAGTTTATATATAATCTGTAAAGTGAATGCCACCAGCTCATGCTTTGACTATGATAGAAATGCACAGTGAAATTTCACAGATCTGATTGAAAGCCCAGCATCTTTTCACCACCTCCTCTTCAGGTTCTTCCTCCCCCAACCCCCTCAAAACCAAACCTGAAAACAATTTAAGTTTAATACGGTAAGAGTCTCCTAGCAGTGTGGATGAACCTGGAAAAGAGATCTCCTTACCTGGCAAGTTAGAATGTTTTACTAATAGAAATGCAGCCTAACCAGGTGCATTTACAAAAGCCGCCTGCAAATGAGATTTTATGACTCATATCGGTTTTGATATTTTTTAAAACTCAAATTTCTCTAACTTTGAAATAAAGGAATAAATTCTTTAGAGAAAAAGGGGGATTATGAAGTAGTGTGATCCTCTGTATGGAGTATCAAATATCTTTAAATATTTATTTAAACATTTGCTGAGTTTTTTTCAATGTGTACTTAGACAAATGGTTACCAGAGAGCCATACTAAATCCCAGGAGGATGTGTGTTTTACAACTTTACGAGCAAATGGCATGATAGTAAGCCCCAAAATGTCAGGTAGTGTCACTGTTGCTAATTAGAATTAAGCCAAAGATCCCTCCCCACACTTCAGCTTATACGACACCCATAATTTCCCTCAGCAGCTTGCTTGTGATTTTGCATGGGTTTTCGGATGAGTGCATGCTTTAGTGGTACAGGAAGAAGTAAAGTTAAAAAAAAAAACAAAAACCCTTAATTAAAAGTAACCACACACACACAGTAGTAACCACAACCTTGCTGGAAGTTAGACCTGTTGGTCTGAGGAAGTTAAGGAGGGCTGGATGTGATGTCACCCCTGCATTAATCTTGCTGAAGCAGCAGTGATGGGGGAAGGGACACAGAGCTCTTTGTTTAAATGTCACCTCCTCCGAGTCCCACTCAGACAACTTTAAAATTGAAGACAACCCCATCTGTCTCCCAGCGCCCCCCACACTCACACCTGTAGTGCTTACTACCTTAGTATATATTGTTGTTCAGTCACTAAGCCTTGTCTGACTCTTTTGTGACCCCATGGACTGTAGGCCACCAGGCTCCTCTGTCCTCGGGATTTCCCAGGCAAGAATACTAGAGTGGGTAGCCATTTCCTTCTCCAGGTCATCTTCCTGACCCAGGGATCAAACCCGAGTCTCCTGCATTGGCAGACAGATTCTTTCCCACTGAGCCCCCAGGGAAACCCTTAGCATATAATATGTATTTATTTATCATGTATGTTTATCTCTACTCCAGCTCAAATGTGAGCTCCCAACAGAAAGAAGCTTTGTTTGAGCACCTAGCACGCAGTTCCTGGCACCTAACAGGTGTACATACTTGATGAAGAAATGAGCCTTTAATTAATTTAGTAAACTCCTGTCCTGTGCCAGGCTCCCCTCCCTCCCTTGACACTTCATAGAGCATTTGTTTCATTCTAATTACACATCAGCCCTCAAGGTGGGCCTGTTTATTTACTGTTGAGAAAGTGAGGCCCGAAGTCTGAGATATCAGTGCCCACAGGCCAGTTCCCCTGCCAGCCTCCATCCCCATTCCTTGGTGTAGGAATTTAGTTTGTGATAGCCAACAAACTCATAAACCAATTACATTTTCATACTTTGGTGCCTAAGGTATCACCCAAAGTTTGATATTGCTAACTCATCAGCAGCAGCATGTTGTGAACAAACCTTCAAGTAAGAAAATGAGGGACTTTTGTTCTTTCATTGGGTAAAGCAAGCAGTCTACCCCTGTGTGCTCAGTTTTGCTTGTGTAATGGTGGTTTATTTTCTCAGCTTGGGTTTAAGTGGGGATGTTTCAGTGAAAGTCCTGCCTGGTTGGCTTCCAGTGTGGCCTGTGGCATATAGGTCTAGGCTTTGAAGCTGGTGGCTCAGACAGTAAAGAATCTCCCTTCAGTTCATTGAGACCCAGGTTCGATCCTTGGGTCGGGAAGATCCCCTGCAGAAGGAAATGGCTACCCACTCCAGTATTCCTGCCTGGAGAATCCCATGGACCAGAGCCCACCAGGCTCTGGTCCATGGGGTCGCAAAGTTGGACACGACTGAGCAACTAACACTTTCACTTTTTTTTTTTGGAAGCTTTTGGTCGCTGTGTATGTTTATTGCTGTTGCTGTGTTGGCTACTTGATATCTTCATCTGTTCCCATAACACTGCTTTCTTCAGGTATGCTGAAGATAAAATAGCATCTGCAGAAGCTCAAACAATTAGGGCTCCATGATGACTAAAAAAGGAAATTGTAACAATCAGGTGCCAGGTAGCAGAAAGGGCTGCCCGGTACCAAATATTAAACTGCACAGCCCAGTGTTATAACATCTTGTCTGTAAACACAAAGCCAAATAATGAGTGTCTTTTCCTGTCATAACATCTTTTCTTGATTGGAAAGAGGTTTTAGAACTATGATAACATTACTATGAAGATAGAGCAACGTCCTTTATTAACAAGGCTGGAGCCACTCAAACTTGTGACTCCATTCACAAGTTCCAGGTTGACTCTAACTTTGCGTGTTTGACATTATTCCAGGTTCGGGCATTAATTCCTACCCTGCACTTCTGTCGTGATGAACTGCAGGGAGACCTGCAGGGGAAACTGATGAGTGTGCAGTTGCCACCGTGTGGATTGTTTTTCCCTCAGAATTCCACACAGCTATTTATTCTGCAGTTCAATGTAAAACTCATTATAGAAGCAACACAAATATTTGTTGAACTTACCTATTAATATTTGCAAATACATTTTTATTTCTAAAACTTTTATTTTTTATTTTTACTGAAATACAGTTAAAGATTTACAGTGTTAATTTCTACTGTATAGCAGTGATTCAGGTATATATATGCGTACATTCTTTTTTAAGATCCTTTTCCATTATGGTTCATAGGATATTGAAAATAGTCCCCTATGCTATACAGTAGGACCTTGTTGTTTAGTAGGACCTAAAACTTTTTATTGAACTTTAATCTACAATACTGAAAGGTTTGCTTAGGCCTTTATAGCTCACTAAATTGTCACAAACTGAACCCACATGTGTAACCAGCACCCAGATCAAGAAATAGACCGTGACCAGCCCCTGAAGCCCCTCTCACGCCCCCTTCCAGGCACTGTACCCACTCCAGGATAGCTACTCTCCTAACTTATAGCAGCACAGGCTAGTCTGGTGTATCTTGTCTGCCTCATTTTATTCAGTATGTTTTTTGGATCCATCCATATCGCAGTAGTATTTGCCATTAGTTTTTCTTTCACTGTGTAGTATTACAAGGTGTGACTGTGTCACAGTCTGTTCTACTTTGAGGGGCGTTTGGATTGTTTTCAGACAACTCAAGGATATTATGAATAGTACGAGTCTGGTGGGCATAGGCCCTCATTTCTCTTGGGTGTCTACACAGAGGAGTGGAGTTCCCGGATTATCGGGTATTTAAATATTTATTCAGCTTTGGCAGAAACTGCTAAGCTGTCTGCCAAAGTGGTTGCATCCGTTTACATTCCCACCAGAAGTGTGTGAGAGTTCCGGTTGGTTGCTCTACAACCTCACCAACAGTTGATATTTTCATTCCTTTTCATTTTGGCGGCTCTGATGGGTATATGCAAAAGTTAAGGAAAAAAAAATTAAATTCAAGGTGAAACAGTTTGCCCCAGGCTTGCTGGTTGGAGGTCTGTAACCGCAGCAGGAATGCCATCTCCCTAGGGGATTCGAAGACTGATTCAAAGACAGAATAGAGACATAGGGATCAGATGCCTGAGAGAGGCATCAGTGGTAGTGTTCAGTAGAATAAAAGATAAATTTCAGTTTATTGGACTCTCAGACTCTCATAGGTGAACACATCAAAAGGTTTTCTTGTGGGCTCAGGCCCGTGGCGCCAGCAGGATGGACAAGTGTTGCAGCCTTCATACTGCCAGGAAGCTCCGTAGTCACTGACGAGACCAGAAGTGGTATGATAAACAGTACAAGAAAGCCCATTTGGGCACAGCCCTGAAGCCCAGCCCTTTTGGTGGCACTTCTCATGCCAAGGGAATTGTGCTCGAAAAAGTAGGAGTTGAAGCCAAGCAGCCAAATTCTTCCATCAAGAAGTGTGTCAGGGTTCAGCTAATCAAGAATGGCCAAAAAAAAATCACTGCTTTTGTACCCAGTGATGGTTGCTTGAATTTTATTGAGGAAAATGATGAAGTTCTGATTGCTGGATTTGGTTGCAAATATCATGTTGGTGACATTTCTGGAATCCTCTTTAAGGTTGTCAAAGTAGCCAACATCTCACTTTTGCCTTTATACAAAGGCAAGAAGGAAAGACCAAGATCATAAATTTTGATGGTGAAAGCACGGTAGTAATACATTTCATATACCAAAAAAAAAAGATTTTTTTTGTGTAAGAGGTTTGGGGAACATAGATGAACCATAATTAAATGAACTAGACTGCTGGGGGTGTAGAGTCAGAGTTATTTGAACTTTCTAGTTAATTGAGTGTTAAGGAGAGTTATGACCAACCTAGACAGCACATTAGAAAGCAGAGACATTACTTTGCCAACAAAGGTCCGTCTAGTCAAGGCTATGGTTTTTTCAGTAGTCATGTATGGATATGAGAGTTGGACAGTAAAGAAAGCTGAACGCCAAAGAATTGATGCTTTTGAACTGTGGTGCTGGAGAAGACTCTTGAGAGTCCTTTGGACTGCAAGGAGATCCAACCAGTCCATCCTAAAGGAGATCAGTCATTTGAAAAGACCCTGATGTTGGGAAAGATTGAGGGCAGGAGGAGAAGGGGATGACAGAGGATGAGATGGTTGGATGGCATCACTCAATGGACATGGGTTTGGGTAAACTCTGGTAGTTGGTGATGGACAGGGAGTCCTGGCGTGCTGTGGTTCATGGGGTGGCAAAGAGTCGGACATGACTGAGCAACTGAACCGAACTGAACTTTTCCTTTCTGTGAGACATTTCTTAAAAACATACTTTACTGTTACAGGCACAATAGACTAGTTTTTAAAAGCATTTCAGTGAGTTACAGTTAAATCAAGAGGCTTCGAGACTAGTACTTTTTTCTAAAGGAAATGTTATTTTTAATTTGGGTCTTCTCCACACTTAGATTCTTTATGCTTGAGAACAAGTCCCCCAGATATACATCTCTGCAGGTCCCACAGTTTCCCATGTTTTCTTTATTTGTGTGTGCTGGTTTTAATCTTCGAGGCTCTTGAAAACGGATATTTTTATATAGATATATAGAGAAATAATATAGAAAATATAGGAAAGCTATACTTTACTGAGACCAGAGAATTTCCAAAATCTCTGTGGATATTACCCTGAAAGTAACAGTTACCCAGAACCCCACACTGCTACCTCGTACTGTCGCTCCCTCAGGCGTCTTTGCAGTGCGCCTCTCCGTGTCGGTCAGTATTGTGTGCTCCATCATCCGGATGACTCTCCAGTCTTGTCAGAATTCATTCATCCACCCACCTCTTCTTGGATGTTAGGTCGTTGCCAATACCTTGCTGTTAAAGTACTGCTGTGAACACCATTGTAGGTGAAACTTACACAAATCTGGGATCTTTTCCTTAAGCTGAATCCCCTGCAGGGGATCCGGGGGAGGGGTGGTCAACATATTTGCTATACATTGCAAAACGCCCTCCAGAAAACACACCCCAGGCCGTGCTGTAATCTGATTGTGTGAGACTGTACCTTTCCTGAACCTCAACCAATTAAGTAGATGTTTTAAAATGGCTTCCTTTATATATACATATCATATAGACATAGATATGACATGTATATATCCCATAGAGAGTTTTTAAACAATAGGAAAACATGTATAAAACCTGTAACAGGGGAGTTTGTGGACATTGGCCGGGAAACACCCGAGATTTCATGTCTGGCAGTCGGGTGTAATTTCCCCTATAAACTTTGTACTTGATATGTCTGCAGTAATTATGGCTCTGCAGCCCTTGAGGCCTGTATACTTTTGTTCTTACTTTCCTCAGCCTTGATTTTATCATTTTATGTTTTCCAGACATTGAGTCTGTCTTTCTGGTTTATCATTATTTTAAGGACTGTGTTCTGGTTATAACTCAAATCTTTGTGAATAAAGGTGAGACTTGTGGAAATGAGATGAAACATTGCAGTTTCTCTCTCCTTCGAAAATAAATGAAAAATATCATGAGAATGTGTTCCCAGTCCAGGGAGCAAACTTTTTTTTAAAAAAAGCACCCCTTGGAGATGTAAGGGATTGCTCATAGCCTTCCAGAGCTATGTGCTGAGAAAGAACAGCTGGTGAGTGAGGGTGCCCTTGGGTTTGTTGCTTAAAATGGTTTTATTTGTGTGGTTCTTTGGAGGTTAAAACTCCCTAAACAGTATTAATTCCTTCACTAAAATACGAAAGGGTAGCTGTGGTTAACTCTAGGGTAGAGGAAGAGGGGCTTTTATGTCTGTCTTACATTCTGCCTTCTGGAGTGTTTATATTTTATGTGAGTGGATTATGTTTATAATATTTAAGCTAAAAAACCCTAGAAATTGATAAAGCTATTCCATATTAATGGATAAAAAATTTTAAAAACTAACCTAAAAATGTGTCACTTCCTCTGTTTTGCAAACTGACTTTCTAAGGGTAAACCTAATTTTAAATCTTACCATTTTCTCTTAATTTTTCCTTATGGAGGGCACATGTTTAACTTTTAGTAACCTGAAACTAGGAATGCAGCAGAAGAAAAATTCAACAACTAGAAAAATTCTAGTTCTTACAACTGTCTTTTCAAACTCTTACACCTGATGTTGCAAGCAAGCAGCTGATCCCCTTCAAGGTGCAGCTGTATCCGTGACCACTACAGACGCAGGAAGAAGATGTGTGCCAGTAGGAAAAGGCACAAAAGTGGGATTAACAACCTGCCAACGTTAGAAGGGATAGAAGTTCAGATGATAACATATTGCCTGTAATAAACATGTAAAAGTCTGGGGCTGGAGGTCAGGACAGGTCTCAGCTAATGAGTCCAGCTATAAGCCACCGCTGGGTGCTTCCTCTTCACCTTCCGGACAGAGTAGCCCCTCCTGAGTTATAGGGAGGGAAGCCCGGTCTCTGGGGAGAGGGGAGGGAGGACCAGAGACCACCCTGGCCACCTGCTGGATGCAGATGCCTGAGGCCTAAGCTAGCCAATCCCTTTCTGGCCACAAAAGTTCAAAGGATGGAAGAAAATCAGGAAAATCACAATGATAATTCTTTATATTTAAGTGCTGCAATTAAAAAAACAATTAAAACTTAAATGGTTTTAATGGACCAAATGGTTTATTTTTTCCATGGCTTCATCTTACACTTGGAGTGCCAGACACAACTATGTCTGATGGTACAATCTATTTCTAAGTGCATAGACACTTTAAACATACAAAATACTTGTTCTTACATGACATTCAGTCCCACTGTTGTGCCCCTAAGACTGACAACTTCTTCAGCAAGCCGACCCATCCTTTGTTACCCCAGCGTCCCGAATGTACTCGATGATGAATTCCTCCGTTTGACCTTGCCGTCAGTTTTCACCCACTTTATGTGATTGTTGTGTAGATTATATGGATACAAAAGTTGTTAGGACAGTGTGTTAACTGCGAGCAGGAGTATTTTTTGTTTGCTAGCCCATAGCCAGAGAAGGCAATGGCACCCCACTCCAGGACTCTTTGCCTGGAAAATCCCATGGACGGAGGAGCCTGGTGGGCTGCAGTCCATGGGGTCGCGAAGAGTCAGACACGACTGAGCGACTTCACTTTGACTTTTCACTTTCCTGCATTGGAGAAGGAAATGGCAACCACTCCAGTGTTCTTGCCTGGAGAATCCCAGGGACGGGGGAGCCTGGTGGGCTGCCATCCATGGGGTCGCACAGAGTCGGACACGACTGAAGCGACTTAGCAGCAGCAGCCCATAGCCACCCTACATGAGTTGATTTTCATCTGTCTTGTTTACTGCTTATCCTCAGCATCTAGCAGAGTGACCAACACATAAGTGGATAAAAGAATAGTATTAATATTATTGGAACAAATTTTTCTCTTCGTCAATGAGCTCTACACTCCTTGAGGATTTTTTGAAATCTCTCATCGTGCTGATGGCACAGTAAGAACTTAAAATATTTGTTGGGTAAACACAGAAGCTGTGTGCTCATCACATAGTTGTAACGAAACCCTCACCTGCTCCGTGGTGGGTGGAACTGCAGTTGCACTAAGGATCCCAGCTACCATGTTCCAAGCAACTGATAGAGATGCGCCAGCTTCCCACCTACGTTCATTCCTTCAGCGGCTCTCTCGTGCACCAGGCTGTGCCAAGCACAGAGGTCACCCATGGGAACCACCCTGGGGAAGAAACAGAGCCTGTGCTGCTCTGAGCTTACAGTTTATGACAGGACAGCAGTGCCCTTCCCTTGTGCCTCAGCCTGCGCCGGGTCATCAGTCCCGCCTCCTCGCGCCTTCTGCACTTGCAGTCCTGGAGGTGGCCTACTTTTACCAGTTCTGTTCTTCAAACTTGTTTACTTTGTCTTAGTGTTGGGAGAAAGGAGGAAAAGAGGGATGTATGAGCAAGTTAAGTTCAAGAGGAGTTTCTTAGGTAGTTTGTAAGCAGTCTTTGTAAAGTTGGCTGTATGAGAGAAGTAGGTGAGAAACAAAACATAGCAAAAGTTTCAGAAGTTTTGATTCCCCTTACCAGCAACAGAACTATATTTAAAACAAGCAAGCTATTTTTACATTATTTTGAGTTTTTGAACTATATTTCTGATTGCAAGGGCTTGGATTTTAATGCAAAGCAGAATGACCCGTCTCACGGGCTCTGATTGAGGGACGTTTGTTAGAATTGTTTCAGGTATCATGTAAGAGTGGTGTTTGGAAAGAACTAGTAAACTAAAAAAAGGAATATCGCTGGATATCTGAAATCAGTAATTTACCGCTGACCATTGAAGAACATGGGTTTGAATTTTCTCAGGTTCACTTATACTTGGATTTTTCTCAGGAGTAAAATCAGTATTGCTGTACTGATGGAATCTGTGGATACAGAGGGCTGACTGTACTCACATTTTCAACCATGGAGAGAACGGTACCCCTAACCCTCTCATTGTTCAAGAGTCAACTGGACTTTGAGCTGGTAAAGTTCCTGTTGCTCGTTACATATCAATACCTGGGGACTTTCTAAACAAACACAACTTAGCACACAAGACATTCTTCCTGTAGTTTCACTGCTTTTAACTCCAGGACACACCTTTTTAAATTAATAACTGGGCAGACAGGAACACTTAACCAAATGGTCTAGCGCATCCTATAGCCTTCAAAGTATGTGTCTGTTGACAGCTATTTTAAACCTAGTAACTAATCAGTCACTGTTACCTTAATAAATACCATCTATCTTGGTAAAGTCATATACTTCTAAATGATATTCAAGTTATATTAAAGATATTTGCATTTCTTATTTTTATGACATCAATCTAGATTGCCTGGGTATTTTTTTCATACCCATCTCCCTTAGACTCTGCATTTTCAAGGTCTAAGGGAGCTCTTCCCTCAATCACCTTTGGGTCCTGTACGTCAAGCATAGGGCCAGGCTCACGGTTTGTGGGTCGTAAGGATTGAACAAGGCTATTGTTTCACAGGCCCAAACATGAGGACTTTACAAAGTTGTGTGTGTGTTAAGTCGCTTCAGTTCTGTCCAGCTCTTTGTGACCCCATGGACTGTAGCCCAGCGCTCCTCTATCCGTGGGGCTCTCCAGGCAAGAATACTGGAGTGTGTTGCCATTTCCTCCTCCAGGGGCTCTTTCCAACCCAGGGATCAAACCCACGTCTCTTACGTCTCCTGCGTTGGCAGGCAGGTTCATTACCACTAGCACCACTTGCGAAGCCCCTGAAAGTGTCAGTCGTTCAGCTATGTCCAACGCTTTGCCACCCTGTGGACTGTAGCCTGTCAGGCCCCTCTGTCAGTAGGATTTCCCAGGCAGAGTGAAGTGATCCATAAGTCCACATTATCTAGTATCTATCTGTCATTGCCATGATAGATTGATCTCCCCCGGCCACACACACACACGAACACCAGAAAAGAAGGCAATCTCCAGTTCTGATTGAAAGTTACGCAGTAGTTGTCCTGGCACTGTGGCTATAGGAAGGATTATTTCCCTTCCTGCAAATAAGGACATGGACCTCTAGGAACCAAGCAAAAAGGGGTACTAGTATTATCATAGCTGGAATTTCAAGAAGTGATTCTTTTTTTTCTGACGCTCAGGTATTACTTCCTTTGAAGTTAAAAGTCCAAAAGTTGCTTAAATTCTGGCGCAGTGTCCCTGGATCCCCTTGCTGATAGAAGCCAGCATGGGCCAGGCCTTGCTTCCGTGCCCAATAGCACTGGCAGTTGGCAAGCTGGCACTGCTTGCTCTCGGTGCTGCCCTGAAATTCATGCAACTGTGTGGAGTCACAGTGCTGGCTAGACCTTGGACCCAGGGTAATCACCTACACTTGAAACCACAAGGAAAAGTGGCTTCAGATGACCCCACTCACAGGCAGATGTGAGACTTTTGTCTGGTATTTAAAGTAAAATGGAACTTTATAGTGTTGAATAGGGTTCAGGCTGTTGGGTTTTTTTTCCAAATTATGTTACCAGAGGATCGTGAACACTGATTGCCTATAACATGATTCTCCCTCCACAATTTTCTTAAAAGAACACCCACTGAAACCTAGTGCAGTAGTTTACTGGGCGGGATAGCCCTGGCACATCATTTTCATGACAGGTTTGATAATTTTGTCCAAAAGATTTGAACAGTTACAGAACACACTTCTTTCTCACCCCAGTATGTTGGAACCTTTTTATTTTTCTTAATTGTGCTTGGCTTCAGAGCAGAGAAGTAGAGAAGCAGAGAAGGTGGAGCTTTGTTACAGAACTCTGTGTCTTTAAACAATGAAATAAAATGTCCCAGAGATGTGACTGCTTCTAGTTAACGAATCTTAAAAGGTAGCAGTACATACCTTTCTGGTTCAGGTCACTCTGCTTCTCATCACTTGATTGGTTCTTAAGGAGCTTAGGACCTACCAGGTTCTCAGAACTCTCTCAGAATGTTCTAGGAGAGGCTAAGCCCAGAGAGCTGGCCCTGTGCTTTACTAACCACTGGCCAGTGGCTTCTTGGGCAGAGGCCATGTGGCGGGGGCGGAGCCTGGGACCCTTGGCACCTCATGGCATCATTTCTAGCATCCCCTTTGCCCTCTGAATGAAGGACCAGCTTGGCAGAAATAATTATCTTTAAGCCAAAGCCTGGTTATGGATGAAGAAAGGAAAGGAAAAAGGAAGGCAAAACACTGTTTAAGTCAAAGTTTCTGAAGCGGGATTGCAGGGGTCCTCTCCTAGGAAACTGTCCTTCAAGAGGGACACAATGAGGATTTTTTTGCCTGGAGAAGCTTTGCCAACCTCCTTCCTCAATTGTAGCTGGAGAGACAACTGCTAATCCAGCAGGAGATTCATCTCCAAATGGCTGGGTTTTCTTTTTCTACTAATGGATCGGATTGATTGAGCGGCGGAAGTTGCTGCTAAAGCTACATGGGCTTAAGTGCTCTTCAGGCCAGGAGCATCGTTCCATCTGGTCCTGGACCAGTGTTCACGGAGGACAGTAGATGGCCTGCGTCTGAGCACATCCGGCTTTCCAGTGGTCAGCAGGCTAGTCAGAAGTCACAGCTCTGTAGCCTTGATGAAGGTTACAGTCTTCCCAGGTGTAAGGACTAAAGTCTTCCCAGGTTGCTCAGTGGTAAAGAATCGCCTGCTGGTGTAGGAGACAAGGAAATGTGAGTTCAATCCCTGGGTCAGGAAAGATCCTCTGGAGGAGGAAATGGCAACCCACTCCAGTATTCTTGCCTGAAAAATCCCATAAACAGAGAAGCCAAGCGGGATACAGTCCATGGGCTCACAAAGAATCGGACAGAGCCAAGCAATTAAGCATGCACATACACCCTGAGCAGCCTGGGATGTTGAGAAGAGCTGTCAAGGATTTTTGTTGTTACTGTCTGTTTTTTGTGTTGTTTTTTTTTAAACATCTTTATTGCAGTGTAACTTATAAACTATAAAATTCACTCATTTTAAATGTACAATTCAATAAATTTTTAGTAAATTTACAGAATTGTGCAGCTATTACCATGAGCCAATTTACAACATTTCCATCATCCCACAAAGGTCCTTTGTGCCCATTTGCTGTCATTTCTCATTCACAACCCCAGCCCCGGGCAATCACTAATATATTTCCTTTGTCTCTTCTAGATATTTCATAGGAGTGGAATCCTACAATAATAGGTAGTCTTTTGTGACCAGCTTCTTTCACTTTTGGATAATGGAGTTTATCCATGTTGCACTTTACTCACTTTTTATGGCATTTTTATTCCATTTATGGGTGTATCACGTTTCTTCACCTGTTCACCAGTTAATGGACATTTGAATTGTTGCCAGCAAGATATTTTTTAAAGAACTATATTATCACCTAAATATTGTTAAAGTAATTTAAATGTCAACTTGGAGAAATGCAGAGTTGGGAAGCAAAATTTACAAGGAAAGAATGGCATTTATAGGCTTTGTAAGCCTGTTATGGGGCTTCCCTGGTGGCTCAGTGGTAAAGAATCCACCTACTAATCAATGCAGGAGGCATGGGTTCAATCCCTGGATTAGGAAGATCCCCTGGAGGAGAAAATGGCAACCCACCCCAGTATTCTTGCCTGGGAAGCCCCGTAGACAGAAGCCTGGCGGACTCCAGTCAGATGAGACTTAGTGACTAAACACCAGCAAAGCCTGCTATGACTTAGTAGGTAAAGGGCAGAGTCTTGCAGCTTCCGTGAGGCTCAGGCTGAGCTAATGAAGCCACGAGCTGTGCATTCCCTCACTCTGGGGATCCTGGCCATGGCTGATCAGCCCACCTAGTCATTGAGTCTGTGTGCCCATCAGATGAGCTGAAGGCACTGCGTGCAGCCGGTTCATCCAGGAGCACACACAGCTCTTACATCATTCTAAAAGAATTCAAGAACTGCCACTGTGCGCACAGCTTGGGCCTTAGACGGCTCAAGCCTGCCCTTGGTGTTGGAAGTGCAGTGATCCTTGACCTTAATTCATTTCCTTAGTTTTTACTAGGGAGACAGAGTACACAGGTAGTATCCTGTGAGGTAGACGAAAGCCTTTTGAGGAAAGAGAAGCAAGAAACAGACCTGGAAAGAGGAGGAGGAGGAGGAAGGTCGAGGAAGCATCTCTGAGACCGAGGTGGCTGGGTGTCCAGGAGAAAAGCCTGCAGGCAGGAAAGCAGGTTCCTCGAATTGGCCTGTTAAGAGCACAGCCCTGAGGCCCCTGTGTCTGGAGCACAGTGATGGGGGTAGGGAGGGGTGGCGGCAGCCCTCGACTGGGGGCCATAGCCATGCTCTCGGTGCCTGGTCCTACCCTGTGGTGGAAAGGACAGAAGTCACTGTTGACTTTCCTCCATGGTAGACGTGGGCTCTCTGTGTGTTCTCTATGCTTAATCATGTCTGACTCCTTGAGACCCCATGGACTGTAGCCCTCCAGGCTCCTGTGTCCATGGGGATTCTCCAAGCAAGAATACTAGAGTGGGTTGCCATTCCCTTCTCCAGGGGATCTTCCCAACCCAGGGATCAAACCCAGGTCTCCTGCATTGCAGGCAGATTCTTTACCAGCTGAGCCACCAGGGAACTACCTTTATCTCTCTTCCCCTGCTTAGATAGTTCAGTCCTGGGTCCTTTTTTAATGCTGACAAGGGAAACAGTTTATGGTACCTAAATAGTACTTTTCACCTATCAGGCAAAAAAGTGTGATAACACCAAGTGTTGGTGATCATGGCAAAACAGTACAGTGGTTGTAGGAACAGAGAGTACTGCAGCCACTTTGGAGAAAGTGTTTGACAATATCAAACAAAAATCTATCATGCACTCTGTGCCCCAGCGATTCTGTTTCTCAGTAAATTCTTCCCCGTGTGCACAGACATGGACAGCTTCTTGCCAAACAGTTGGTATTAGCAGTAACTTGTAAGCCCTCTAAATGTCACTTAGACGAGGAAGTCAAAAAATTGGCTTATGTGGTTGTGGGGGTCTGGAAAATCTGAAATTACAGGGTAAGCCAGCAGCTAGAAGTCCATGAGCAGAATGTCTTCTTCCTCAGGGAAACCTGTTTTATTCTTAAAGCCTTTCAATGGATTGAGTGAAGCCCACTCAGATTATGGGAGGATAATCTCCTAAAGGCTACTGGTTGTTAACCACATCTTCAGAAGTCCTGCGCAGCAACACCTAAATTAGTATTCAGTTGACTAACTAGGTGTGGTAGCAGACACACAAAATTAGCCATCACAAAGGGATACAGAAAGAAGTTAAATAGGAGTAAACTCAGTTAACACATATCAAGGTCAACAGGTCTCTGAAGTATAACATTGAATTTTTTAAAAAGTAAGATGTGACAGTAAAATTTATTATATGATACTATTTATTTAATTAAATGCTTAAGCAAAATTACCAGTCCTGACTAAATATATGTCTGTATAAAATGAGTTAGAAAGTTTCCAGTCAATTAGTGGTTCCCTGTGGGGAGGAAAAAAAGATATGAGACTTGAATGGGGTGGTTAAAACACCTTGTGGTTTTTGCCATGTAGTTCTGTAACGTTTTAATTTTTTTCAACAAAGGAAATCAACATGACAGTGTTAACCATTATTAATTCCCCGAAGGACTACAGGTAGTTGGAGAATCTTCTCTCCTACTCCTTCCCTTTTTGTAAGGAAAGGAAAAGGAGAAAGTCAGAAATATTTGTTTGCCTGGGTAGAACTTGTCCATATTGTGTAACTATTAGAAGATTAATTATACTCATCTAACATCAACATTCAGAAAACTAAGATCATGGCATCTGGTCCCATCACTTCATGGGAAAAAGATGGGGAAACAGTGTCAGATTTTATTTTGGGGGGCTCCAAAATCACTGCAGATGGTGACTGCAGCCATGAAATTAAAAGACGCTTACTCCTTGGAAGGAAAGTTATAACCAACCTAGATAGCATATTACAAAGCAGAGAGATTACTTTGCCAACAAAGGTCCTTCTGGTCAAGGCTGTAGTTTTTCCACTTGTCATGTGTGGATGTGAGAGTTGGACTGTGAAGAAAGCTGAGCGCCAAAGAATTGATGCTTTTGAACTGTGGTGTTGGAGAAGACTCTTGAGAGTCCCATGGACTGCAAGGAGATCCAACCAGTCCATTTTAAAGGAGATCAGTCCTGGGTGTTCTTCGGAAGGAATGACGCTAAAGCTGAAACTCCAGTACTTTGGCCACCTCACACAAAGAGTTGACTCGTTGGAAAAGACTCTAATGCTGGAAGGGATTGGGGGCAGGAGGAAAAGGGAACGACAGAGGATGAGATGGCTGGATGGCATCACGACTCGATGGACATGAGTTTTGGTGAACTCTGGGAGTTGGTGATGGACAGGGAGGCCTGGCGTGCTGCAGTTCATGGGGTCGCAAAGACGACTGAGCGACTGAACTGAACATCAAGAGGAGTTTCCCTGGTGACTCAGCGGTAAAAGAATCTGCCTACCAATGCAGGAGGTGTGGGTTCAATCCCTGGTTGGGAAGATCCTGTGGAGAAGGAAATGGCAACTCACCCAGTATTCTTGCCTGGGAAATCCCATGGACAGGGGAGCCTGGTTGCAAAGAGTTGGACATGACATGGCAACTAAACAACAGCAACAAATCAGGGGTAAGATTACTAGAAACCTTCCCCAAAGAAAATGTAGAAACTTGCATAATTTCTTACCCTAAAATAGTGATCTCTGTCATAAAAGCATTTTTATCTCACTTTGTTGCATAATCCTCCTCAAAGAACTTATCTGGAGGCCTGAGGGGTGAGTGCAAAGGTTAGTGCCCAGGCCTGACTCTACCTGTTGGACCTTTGGGGAGGTTTTTATATTTCACATCTCAAAGTTTCATGTCTCATCTGTAAAATGAGGGTGATAACTGTTGCATTGTTAGGTTCTGAAGAGAGAACCCAAGTGAGGTGCCAGGCCTAGAGCCTGAAACATAGACTCTGGAGCATCAAAATGCATCTCAGAAAGAAAAAAGGAATCGAGTTTCCAATTGGATAGAGCAGATAATAATTACACCTCCAGTTTTCTTGGTACTGCTTCTGGAGGTTTTGGTACTCATGATCTCTCTCACCCTGACATAACGCTTTGAGGCAGGAGAGCCCGGATCGTTTGTTTTCACCTTACTGAGAGGAAGCGGTGGTGCCTGGAGACTTCTATGTAAATAGGAGTGCTCATCCCTCTGAAGAGCAGACTAATACTTCCGAGCTCCTGTCTTGCAACGTTAATTACCGTACTTGATTCAGTGCACTAGGAGTCAGGTGCCCTGAAGAGCACACAGTAAGTGTTCCATAAGTGTTAGTTATTATTTCATGGAATCCTCATACCCCTCGTGAGGTAAAAATGAGTTTTTGCCATCTTACAGAGGAGGAGACTGGGGCTCAGCAAGGACAGCTGTGATTTGCCCAAGGATTCCAGGCCATGGGGTTTTTATGCCATGTTCCCCCGCCCCTCATGTTTGTTGCTACTGGGATGGCGTGTTACAAATTATCTGCTGCTGTTCGGTCGCTAAGTCGTGTCTGACTTTTTGCAACCCTGTGGACTGCAGTATACCAGGCTTCCCTGTCCTCCACTATCTCCTGGAGCTTGCTCAAATTCATGTCCATTGAGTCTGTAATGCTACCTAACCATCTCATCCTCTGCCATCGCCTCTCCTGCCTTCAGTTTTTCCCAGCATCAGGGTCTTTTCCAATGAGTCAGCTCTTCCCATCAGGTGGCCAATGTATTGAAGCTTTAGCTTCAGCAGCAGTCGTTCCAATGAAGATTCAGGGTTGATTTTCTTTAGGATTGACTGATTTGATCTTCTTGCTGTCCGAGGGACTCTCGAGAGTCTTCTCCAGCATCACAATTTGAAAACATCAGTTCTTCGGCGCTCAGATGATGCTAATTGGTCTGTAATACAAGTTGATAGCTGGTAGCCTAGACAGATCATACAGACTGTTTACATTCGACTGGTAGGAAGCATTTTTGTGTATTTATATCTTCGAATATGAGTACTTTTGCTCTAACTTAATATTTTAAACAAAAACATCTCAGTTGTCTAATTTTGTTGGCTTCTGCTCCCTGTTCAAGGTGGGCATGAACACATGGCTCTTCAGACCATCAGTTAGTCCACAGGCATCCACCCTTTTGCCAGATTTACTCACCATTACTTTCCCTCAGGGCTCCCCAAGGTGGCTCAGTGGTAAAGAACCCACCTGCCAATGCAGGAGGTGAGGGTTTGATCCCTGGGTCGGAAAGAGCCCCTGGAAAAAGAAATGGCAACCCACTCCAGTATTGTTGCCGGGGAAATCCCATGGACAGAAGAGGCTGGGAGGTTACAGTCCACTGGGTCACAAAAGAGTTGGACACGACTTAGCAACTAAACAACAACAGCTTTCTCTAAAGGCAGGGCACGTAATCACATACTGATGATGTCAGTCTAGAAACTGCAGCTTCCAACAACACCTGGAAGGAGGAAGTGAGATTTCCTATTAATACAGATGACTTCCATCTGGAAGCAATCTCAGTTAGCCCTGTTGTTGCTCAGTCACCCAGTCGTGTCTGACTCTGCGATCCCATGCACTGCAGCACGTCAGGCTTCCCTCTCCTTCACCGTCTCCTGGAGCTTGCTCAAACTCACGTCCATTGAGTCGGTGATGCCATCCAACACATCTCATCCTCTGTCGTCCCCTTCTCCTGCCTTCAGTCACCCCCAGGATCAGCATCTTTTCTAATGAGTCAGCTCTTCACATCAGGTGGCCAAAGTGTTGGAGCTTCAGCTTCAGCATCCGTCCTTCTAATGACTATTCTGGATTGATGTCTTTTAGGATTGACTGGTTTGATCTTGCAGTCCAAGGGACTCTCAAGAGTCTTCTCCAACACCACAGCTCAAAAGCATCAATTCTTCAGGCTCAGCCTTCTTTATGGTCCATCTCTCACATCCATACATGACTGGAAACTATAGTTAGCCCTTATGAACAAGTATTTTTGTCACATGAAATTAAAGGGTGCCTTATTTAAGATTTGTGACAGTGCTAGATTAATTCACATGAGATTGTTTAAAATAAAATATCAAAAATTTCAAAGATACATACAGTACCTGAATCAAGTTATTAAAAACCCCATATTGGAGATTCTTAAATCACTTTTAAAGCTTATTCTAGTGTAACTATAACCCACACTTTTCAACTGAGAAAAGTTAAAACAAACAGGTGAAATATCAAATAATTTGTCCTTGGTCTTGTAGAGAATTGATAAAAGAAATGGAAAGAGAAACTACTGCTTAAGAATTTGAGATCAGCTCAGTTCAACTATCTGTCTCATCATATTTGTATTTATGCTTTATAAATACCCTGTAGTTTCATATTGGTAAAGGTAATAATTTTCANAATGGTCAGAAAGTTAAAGCCATCATAAGATTGTATAATACCTTTTAAAATTATGATCTGTAACTATGCACGAGGCAGAGGAATTGTATGCGCTAAACAGAGCAACTAGAAATCTGGTGGGATGTGCCTGTAGGTTTTCAGGGGCCTTTTCCTCAGCCGTCTGGGGGCTAGCCAGGGACAAATGCCCTAGGGCCCAGAGCTCTTGTAATAGGACCAACCCTCTTCACTGTGAGGTGTAGCACAGGTACAACAGAGATGTCGCCAGTCATCTTTCTTAGCCTAGAAGATCCATGTTCTTCCCTGAATGGAAAGGAAACTCATTTTGGTTGACTGTTTTGACACATTATCCCCCTCGCTGAGCAGTAACGTTGGACTACTTCCTAGGCTTTTGTTATTGATGGTAACAAAATAGTGATTCTTGGCCCAATAATGCCTTTTATAATGTATTTTGTTTTTATACTTGGAATCTTAAGCTTTTTATTCTTAGTGTCAAATTTAAAATGGCTTTGTTCATTGCTGCTCTTGATTCTAAATTTGAGTCTCTATAAACAATTCAGTTCTTGGTGAGCCTTGACACAGCATGGCCTTTGACCCAACTACTGCCCTCCCCCTCAAAATTTAGGACCTGTCCAATTCACAAGGACATCCATTGCTATGATAAAAATTTTGCAAATTGTGAATTATGACAGCCACACTGCATTTCTGTTCCTGAGTTTAAAAATACATGTACTTCAGCTAAAATAGCTAGATTAATGGCCAACAGCCAGTGGAGAAGTGGATTTTCCGCTATTCAAAGAGGCCAGAATTTCCAGGGGAACCATTTCTGTAGCAAAACCTAAAATAAAGAATTGAAGTATATGTTGATCTTCCAGGCTTAAAAACTCTTTTATTGTTTTCTCTGAAGTCAGTGGTGGTCTCTTGTCTTAGCTGAACTTTTTCCAGTTGAATCATTTGGATAGTGGTTTATGCTTGGTATTAACTTTGGAAGTTCTCATGAATTCATTGTTTTTGAAATTTTAAGAGAGGAGTTATATGTAAACAGTCCAAGAATCCTATCAAGAAATCATATTCTATTTTCCCATTATTTGAGTAAAGCTGATGGCTGGATGACATCACTGACTCGATGGACGTGAGTCTGAGTGAACTCCAGGAGTTGGTGATGGACAGGGAGGCCTGGCGTGCTGTGATTCGTGGGGTCGCAAAGAGTCGGACACGACTGAGCGACTGAACTGAACTAAGAATAAGCTTAGGAGAGAACAGAGAGCTCAGCTTCTTTTTGTGACTGCTTGTCTGCTAGAAGGCAGTCGCTCTGTATTGGTATCCTAGTACATATTACCTAGACTCAGGCACGTAAGATTATAGTGAGAATTTTAAATGATGTTTCAAAATAGTTTTATCTTTTTGTTGGAAAGCAACCATTTTCTAAAGAAGTTATTACATTTTAAAACTGAAATCTCATACATTGCCTCTGGGAATGTAAAACAGTACAGCCAACTCTGGAAAACAGCTTGGCAGTTTGCTATGAAGTTAAACATCCACCTGCTGTATGACACAGCAGGTAACTACCAGGTGTTTATTCTAGAGACAGGAACACTCATGTTCACACACAAGTTTGTATGTGATTGTCTATATCAGGTTTTTTTGTAATTGCTGAAAACTGAAAACGACCCAGATGGTCGACGGCGCAATGGATAGACTATGATACATCCATACCCTGGACCACTGACAGAAGAGAAAGGAATAAGCTGTTGATACACCCAGCAACTTGGGTGGTTCTTAAGGACATTGTGCTGAGTGGAAAAATCAGTCTCTAAAGGCCCCATACTGTACAACTCCACCTATATTACATCCTCACAGTGACAAAATTATGATGATTGAGATCAGCGGTTGCCAGGGGTTAGGGTGGTTGGGCTATAAAGGGGTAGCATCCTGGAGACCTTTGTGTTACTGGAAGAGTTCTGTACCATAATTGTGGCGACGGTTATACAAATCTATACGTGTGATAAAATTTCATAGAAACAAGGCACACACCCTGCAAATTAGAGGTGTAACAACTGGTAAATCCAAATAAGGTCTGTAGTTTAACTGTGTTGTACCAATGTTGGTTTCCTGGTTTAGATGATGTACTTTGGCCATCTAAGTTCCCATTGGCAAAAGCATACATGGGACGTTTTATACAGTTTTTATAACTAGTTGTGTGCCTTAAGCTAATTCAAAATTAAAAACTTAAAAGAATTGAGGAAAGATGATAGAAATAGCAGCTGTGGGAACAGGTCCCCGTGATCAGGTACTAAGACTGACTGGCTTGCCAGGGGACTGGTGAGGGGTCAGCCTCGGCTCTGGGACTTCATGGCTTCTGGCAGTGAAGGAGGCTCAGCTGACTGGCTCCAGCAAGACAAGCTGAGTGGACTTCCAGTTAAGCGTGGCCCATTGACCTCATATGTTTTTCTTCTCTTCCGAGAATACATTAAAATGATGGCAAAGGAACTTAAACCCCCTGTAAATCCATAGTGCAGACACCTGAAAAAGGAAATATCTATTGACTAAAAGCCTAAAGAAATTTGGGGTGATAGAGATGGACGGAGGTGCGCTAACTGCCTTACCCTGCAGAGAAGAGTGCCGCAGAGGACTGAGCCCTTCACCCCAGAGAGCCGCCCAGGCTGCGGAGCAGGCCCGCAGGCGGAGGGAGCCGCAGGGCCAGGACAGGCGAGACTCAGGAGGCTTGCCTCTGGGCCCCCGGCCTGCCCCAGTCGCCACCGTCACAGCTGCTTCCTCTGCCTGGCAGCCGAGGTGCAGTCTCAGGATGCGTTACTCAGAGCTGCTCTTGACTTGGAAACCCCAGTCGAGGGACTGAAACTCAGGAAGAAGTCAGCACAGTGAGCTTTGGGATACCCAACTGCCTTCCAGACCTGGGAAAGCCGACTCCCTGGTGACTGCCGTTTCCCCCCCACCCCCAAGGGATAGGAAGTTAGAAGTTTCTCTGGAGAGACCCAGTGGCCCTTGGTTACTGTCTCTTGTCCAGTTTCTTTACAGCTGACTTGCTGTCCAGTTGTTTAGAATGAAGCCGCCTAGTCAATAGCCACCCTGAATGCACGTGCACACACTTCCAGCCAGCGTTTTAGGGCTTGATTCCTAAATACAAACTGATAGTCAGGGATCACCAGACATTTGAGGAATGCCTCCAACATGAAAGACAGATACCAAGCAGTGGGGGACTGGCAGATAATTCCCCTCAAGTTACAGTTTATTCAGATAAGAGATGACGCCACATCCATAAAACAAGAACAGGATGCCTTTTAAAAAGAATGATAAGAAAACTTGAAAGAGCCCAAAAATATATCAAAAGTTTTAAAAACAGAAGAGTTGGAAAGTAGAGGCTATCTGTCAGAGACATAACAAAAAAAAATGAAGAATCAGAGGAAAAGGGTAAGATGATTAGAGAATAAATCTAGGTTATATAAAATCCTTCTCAGAGTTCCAGAGAATGAAGAGATGAGAATCAAACAGGAACGTTTTTCATACCTGAAGTATGTAATTTTCTCTATGGATAGAGTCTGCTTGAGTGCCAGTAAAGTAAATTAAAAAATACCCACAGTGAGACAGACCACTGTAGTTTCAGACCACAGGAATAAAGAGAAGGGTTCCAGAAATAAGCCCCTTCCCCTGCCCCATCTCATCAAAAAAAAAAAAAAAAAGTCATATACAAATGACAGCTGACTTCTCAGTAGCAAAACTGGATATTATCACATATATATGGAATTTAGAAAGATGGTAACGATAACCCTGTATGCAAGACAGCAAAAGAGACGCAGATGTACAGAACAGACTTTTTGACTCTGTGGGAGAGGGAGAGGGCGGGATGATTGGGGAGAATGGCATTGAAACATGTATAATATCATATAAGAAACAAATCGCCAGTCTAGGTTCAGTGCAGAATACAGGATGCTTGGGGCTGGTGCACTGGGATAACCCAGAGGGATGGTATGGGGAGGGAGGTGGGAGGGGGGTTCAGGAGTGGGAACTTATGTACACCCATGGCAGATTCATGTTGATGTATGGCAAAACCAATACAGTATTGTAAAGTAAATAAATAAATAAATAAAAATCAAGACAGTGGAGGGCTTCCCTGGTGGCTCAGTGGTAAGGAGTCCTCCTTATCCAGGAGGCGCCCCCCCTTGCCTCGGAGCACCTAAGCTGGTGCGCCACAGCTGCTGAGCCTGTGCTCCCAAGCCCAGGAGCCTCGGCTGCCGGCACGCCCTAGAGCCTGTGCTTGCTGCGGCTAGAGAAAAGCTTGTGCACCAACAAAGACCCAGCACGGCTGAAAACAAATGAAATTATTTAAAAAAAATAAAGACAGTAATATATAAGGAGCGATACCTTTTAAATCCTAAGGGAAAATCACTTTCAACCTGAAATACTCTGCCCAGCGAAATACCAATCAAACATCAAGGTAAATAAAATTTCAGACACATGGGGACTCACATCTGCCTCCTATGTCATTTCTCAGATCACTCTTAGAGAATGATCTCCAGCAAATAGGGATAAATGAAGCAAGAGGAAGATTTGGAATCCAGCTAATGAGACTCTCTCACATGGGAGACCAAAAAGGGACAGTGAGGGCAACAGCGTGGCAGGAAACGGTCAGGCCAGGCTGAGCAGGAGGACAGAGAGTCCTTGGGGACATTCTGGGAGAAAAAAAAAAAAAAAATTGAAGATTAACTGACTTGAAAAATATCAGTAGGCTTCTGTTAGATTTCATGGAGTGTGAGGAAGATGCATGGAAAAATCTAAGGAAGCAATGGAATGAGACTTGTTAATCTCAGGAGAAACAGAAAGGTATAGCAAGAAAGGAAGCACAATTCTTGGTACATTCCTTGCATTGTAGTGACCAGTATTTACAAAGTCATAATAAATATTGACTATTGATTTGCCAGGAAACTGCTGTTATGTAGAAAAGACTGGGAACAAGGAAAGTAGAGTTGTTTACCGTAGCAGAAGGCCAGTGGTTATTGTCCAAAGTCAAGAAGTCAAGAATATTAATCAAAACTATGGCGGTAAATACAAAAGAGCACTTTCAGTGGAGTTGTTACATGGGAGTAAGGCCAGGGAGGGGGAAGGGTTGAGGCAGGGATTATTTTCCATGATAAGCCTCTATCAGTGTATAATAAAATGCATCTAATAAAATAAAAGTTGATAAATAAATTTTTAATAATATTAAATAAAAGTTATAATGTTTTTAAATAAAGAACAGTTATAATAAAAGTTATTATGTTCTTTCTCCCCAACAACATGTAATGGAGAACCTCTTTATCCCCAAGAATACATGTGTCATGTTTTTGCCCCTGTGAAAGTTGTGGGGTTTTTTTATTCTTTGTTGCTTGGGCCTCTATAAACAAGGTACACATTTTGGTGGAGGCGGGCAGTAAAGAGATTTGAC
>SJYQ01010438.1:14831-51167 GCA_006410935.1 Redunca redunca | reverse complement strand
TTGCAATGGTAGGATATTAGTTTATTTGAAATGAGTGAATTGAATAATAGACTACTATAAGTGACATGTCTTAAATATCAGATTTTGCTTTTTGAAACTGTTTAATCTTTTATATCATTAAAATATAAACATGTCTTCTACTTTATAAACCAAATTCTTTGTAAACCAATATATTAAAAAGGTAGTTAAAATGTTAGGATCCTAAAGCATAGGAATTACTCTCCTTTTTATTTATATACAAAAATTTCTGATCTTTGAGTGTATCATTGGCCGGGGCGGAGGGGGCGATGTATCACTTTTGCTAGTAATATGAGAAATAGATGTTTAGCCTGAATGGAAAAATATCTAAATTAAAAGTTGAACTTAGATTCTCATTTAAAATGGACTCAAGCATTGGCTTTTATCTCTCTGTGAACTAGAGTCAGTTGCTGGTTTGAACAAATTTCGTTTGAGGAAGGTGATGTGTGTCTGCACATGCATTCCCTTCCCCAAGGCAGGTGTTGTCAGTGATCACCTTGAAAATAGTCACCAAATTCTAACACAGTCAGAACCATTCTCCATATGTAGCACGTGTCGCCCACCGCCAAACATTCAGATCCCAGTTTCACCATCTACCCTGATTCACTAGGACCAAACTAGAAAGTTTAGTTTCCAACAGTTTGAGATTTGAAGAAGCCTTCAGGTCAAGCTCTGTGTCTCTTCTTCCCGTCTTGCTTCTGTCCTTCTCAATACCTCCACCTCCAGCTGCTCCCTGGTGATGTTTTGAAAATAAACCTGCGCCCTCACACCCTCAGCCTGGGCATGTGCCAGGAAAGGGGAGGTGCTGGCAAGACTCGGGCCGCTGGATGACAGGCGCTCTGCTGTTGCAGTCGCTGCCCCCATAAACTGCTTGTTGACTTTCCTCTGGATCTTGGTGCTCTCGGCCAGTGTCCAGTGTCAGGAGGTGCAGCAGGCCTGGCCTTTTCCTCCCTCACACCCCCGGCAGTATGGATGACTTCTGTGGGTGCCCCCTCCCTCTTTTAACAAGCTGGAGCCTTGTTTTGCAAGCTGATTCTCCCCTGATGAGGGGGTGGGGGCCTTCCCTGGTGGCTCAGATGGTAAAGAGACTCCAGTGTGATCCCTGAGTCAGGAAGATCCCCTGGAGAAGGGAATGGCTATCCACTCCGGTATTTTTGCCTGGAGAATTCCATGGACAGAAGAGCCTGGCAGGCTACAGTCCATGGGGTCAGAAAGCGTTGAACATGACTGAGCGACTAACACTTTCACTTTTCTCTCCCGGATGATCACCTAGTCACAAGAACACAAAGTCGTCGTCTTACCCATCACCATGAAGGAGGGCACTCTGACCTGCAACTGCTTTTTTCCTTTCCAGCATGAGCTGCCTCTCTGAGACAGAGATTTATAAAGTGACTCACTGAACAGCCCACAGCTTAGCCTCCTGCTAACAGGACTTCTCCCCAGAGGCCTCTTATCACTTTAATACCTCCTGAGGCCTATTTTGTACTTCATAAGGTGTTTCCAGAATTTCTGCAGGCCATCTGTTTTTAGCTGAAGCCACTGAGAAACTTCAATAAAACGTGTCAAGTCCTTGGTAAGAATCTGTAGTACAGTCAAAGATGCCACGTGTGCAGTCAGGCAGCAGGCACTGCTAATGAAGAGCACAATCAGGGGGTCTGAGGAGGATGTCAGGAGAAGAGCAGGCAGGAGGCCGTGTGGGAGCTGAGCAGGCTGACAGGTGGCAGCAGGCAGCCGCTGCTTTCTAGTGCTCCAGACAGAAGAGGCAGCCTGCAAGCCGAGCCCCGGGGTCCGCGCTCGCATGGGTGCAGAGCGTGCGGGAGTAGAAACTGAAGGTGGAATGAGGTCCCATCATTAGCATATTTGGACGCAGCATCAGTTACCTGTTGCTGTGGAACACGCTGCCCCTCGGTTTGATGGCTTCAGATGACAATAGTTCACTATTTCCAGTGGTCCTGTAAAGGCAGTACAGTTGCCTGTATGCCCGAGACTCTGCATTGCAGTCAGAATCAGCTGGGGCCAGGGCTGGGCTCACCTCCTTTCTCAGGCCTGGCTGGCTGTCCCAAGAGTACAAGCCCCGGGGGAGTTATGCCTGCTTATACCCCATTGGCCAAAGCAAGTCACATGACCAAACCACTCCTCTGTGCCCTAGACAACACCACCAGCTGGGAGGTGTGATTCATTGAAGGCTACAATTGTAAAAATCCACGATGAACTCTGTGGAGTGAGTCAGGCTCCCCCTGGGCGGTGGGAGGCCACTGAAGCTTTTTGAGCAGAACTGTAACTTAGTGAAAACATATTTTAAGGAAAATTTTTCTGGTGGAAGTGTGTAGTTTAGGTTGATGAAATAGCTGGTCAGCCACTAAATGAGAACTAATAAGCTTCATTCCTTAAAACAGTAGCTGTTATAAAATCTCTAATGTATTCACAAGAGGGAGCACAATTATGAAAATACCAGTTTCTTTTTTTTTCTGGATAATTTTTACATTAATACAGCTTTATCATAAAAGCAGGATATTTTACTAGACTAAGAAGGTTTAATAGTTTTAAACATAAGTCAACGGTTAGTGAAACTGGAAAAATTTGAAACTGTTAAAATTGAAAAAATTTCAATGTAGTATGTGGATACAGACCAAAAATCTTGTTTGTGTTGTGTAATCCTGTATTACCCTTCTCCTGCTAATTTGCTTTTCAGCTTATCAGTACCTCACAATTTTAAATCTTCCCACTAAAATATTACATATATTAACTTGACAGCTTACTGGCTATAAGCCTTGTTTTTAGGTGGAGTCACCTCTTTTTCAGTGCTAGCTGAGACCAGAGTCAAAAAGCACCGTGATTTGAACTGAGGAAGTGACCACGCCAGCTGGCCTTGCTTGCACTGCCTCTGTTTCTTCACTGACCTTGGGTCTGGCCCAGAATGTCTCTGCTCTGCTCCCCTTCATGAAACAGGGTGGTAACATCAGCACCCTGTGTCTTAATGCCATCTGGTAGATGAATTAACTTAAGTGGTGATTTGGAGAGTCTACCTAAATGCTATTTGTTGTTGCGCTTTTTTTTTTTATAATTATGCTTTATGGTTATCCTCAGTTCAGTTCAGTTGCTCAGTCATGTCCAACTCCCCGCGACCCCATGGACTGCAGCACGCCAGACTTCCCCATCCATCACCAGCTTCCAGAGTTTACTCAAACTCACGTCCATTGAGTCAGTGATGCCACCCAACCATCTCGTCCTCTGCTGTCCCCTTCTCCCGCCTTCAATCTTTCTCAGCATCAGGGTCTTTTCAAATGAGTCAGTTCTTCACATCAGGTGGCCAAAGTATTGGAGTTTCAGCTTCAGCATCAGTCCTTCCAATGAATATTCAGGACTGATCTTCTTTAGGATGGACTGGTTGAATATCCTTGCAGTCTAAGGGACTCTCAAGAGTCTTCTCCAACACCACAGTTCAAAAGCATCAATTCTTCGGCCCTCCGCTTTCTTTGTAGTCCAACATTCACATCCACACATGACTACTGGAAAAATCATAGCTTTGACTAGATGGACCTTTGTTGGCAAAGTAATATCTCTGCTTTTTAATATGCTATCTAGGTTGGTCATAACTTTTCTTCCAAGGAGTAAGTGTCTTTTAATTTCATGGCTGCAGTCACCATCTGCAGTGATTTCGGAGCACCCCAAAATAAAGTCACTGTTTCCTTTGTTTCCCCATCTATTTGCCACAATGAAGTGATGGGACCAGATGCCATGATCTTCGTTTTCTGAATATTGAGTTTTAAGCCAACTTTTTCACTCTCCTCTTTCACTTTCATCAAGAGGCTGTTTAGTCCTTTGCCTTCTGCCATCCTCAGTCTTATGAAATAATACTGTAGTAGACCATTACAATAATACTGTTGGACACGACTGAGCGACTTCCCTTTCACTTTTCACTTGCATGCATTGGAGAAGGAAATGGCAACCCACTCCGGTGTTCTTGCCTGGAGAATCCCAGGGACGGGGAGCCTGGTGCCTGCCGTCTGTGGGGTCACAGAGTCGGACACGACTGAGCGACTTGGCAGCAGCAGCAGACCATTACATTTCCTAAGCTTATTTATATGTGTATGTAGTAAAAGCCGTAACTTTTGTAACTCTCAAGACCTGCAAAAATAGATTCATCTATTTGCCATGAAACTCCTACTTTTTTGGCAATTGCAACCCACTCCAGTGTTCTTGCCTGGGAAATCCCAGGGACGGAGGAGCCTGGTGGGCTGCCGTCTATGGGGTTGCAGAGTCGGACACGACTGACGCCACTTAGCAGCAGCAGCAGCGTCTTCAACCAGACTTGTAGATTAAGTCTATGACCTCTTCCACCTTTTTTCAACTTGAAATATCTTTTAAAATCCATCTTTGAAAACAATTCCTGCTCTACACTGGGGCAGAGTGGCTGGTGTGGCCTCAGATTTTCTTCAGTGAGAGGAGATTGCTTAGGACTCTTTTATCTCCAAAATCCTGTGATCTCCAAGGCTCCCAGGCAGAGTGAGGTCTGTGTAAGAAGCCAGCCTTTGAGCAAGATAAAATATTTTCTCCAAAGTCACACTAAATAGCCTAGGTCTTATTGAAAATCTTGCTTACCGCATACCGTCAGTCTCCTGAAACCCAGCCTGCCGTAGAGTAAAAGAAGGGATTGGTATTAGCAGCTTTGACTAGTTTGTCCAATACACATGCTGTTGTGGCATTTTTAGATTAACATCCTTTGTTTCCGAAAAGAAACTAACTTGCCCAACAAGGTCATGTTAGTTAGTTGGAAGTAACAGTGGAATTCAAACCCAGATTTGTCTTGCTTCTGACATGCTCTCCAACCACCACCCACCTCCCAAAAAAAAAGGAAAGAAAAAGTAAACCAAATCAAAAGCAGATTTCTATACCTTATAATGTAGTTTTCAGAATCTGTTTTAAAGGAGAAATGTGATTTTTAAGATAAGTTTTCCTGTCTCTGCCAAAAAGGAGGGGAAAGAAAAGCAGAGGGTTCGGTTATTTTTTCAGGTAATTGCATTGTTTTTTGAAATGATAATGTATTTCAGATTTCATACACTTTTCTCCTGGCAACAATATGGTAGTTGCTTGTGCCTTAGATTATCTGTTTCAACAGGAAAAGGTAAAAATGCCATCTAGGGCCCCGGTGCCTAGGCCACCCCATACAAGCCCCTCCAGCTAACAGTGTTACAGGCTTATGTGGCTGTAATTGACCAGCTGCCTGGAGTGGACATGTCCCAGCCTTGAGCCTGTGTTAGGAACACAGCCACTCTGGGACTGGCATCGAGAGCAGCTCCTCTGGGCCTCCAGCCCCTGCGGCTGAAGGTTCCCAGGGCTGGTCAGAGGCAAGGGTGCCCTGGGTGCCGTCCAGTGGGGGTATCCTCCACCCGGCGCAGCTCTCGAGCACCACCCCTGCCCTCTCAGCCACACTCGCCTTGGCCACAAGGGACTCAGGTGTTTGGAAGGAAACCTGTATCGCTTCTTCCTTTCTGTGTGTAAGTGACTGTGTGCCACCTTCCCTCTCTAGCTATGATCCTGGCAGGAAGAGCCTACTACGATGGTGTGGCCAAGATTGGGGAGATTGCCACCGGGTCCCCCGTGTCAACAGAGCTGGGTGAGCTGACCGTCCATTACCTGTCCACCTAACTTGAGCCGCAGTTCCTGGGCTGCCGTCCTGCGAACCCAGAGAAGAGCACATGGGGAAGTGGCACGAACCCAGAGTAGGAAGGGGGCACTCGGGCTCCTTCACCTTTACGGTGACGGGCTTCCCCTGCGGTCTGGCCGCGCTGGAGGCTTAGATGAGGGCAGGCCCCTGGGAACTGGGCTTCTGCCCCTGAGGCTTGGGCCCCAGGTCCCCCTTGAGGCGTGGAGCCCGGGAGCCTTGACCTAGATTCCTAACTGAAGGGGTGAGCACCGGGCCTCCCGCCGCTGGCAGAGAGTTTCCCGTGAGTCACCCCGCAGAGTCCGGCTCCTTTACGCTCTGCTCTTGGCCGTCGCTGCTTCCCCAGTCGCCCTGGGTTGTGATTTTTCCGGCTTTGCTGGTATGAATGGATCCCCTGTGCACTCTCGGAGGGTGCGGGCAGCCACACCCGGGCGCGCCGAGGCTTCTCCGTACAGAGCTCGCTCACTGTGCCGTCTCCAGAGCCTCACACAGAAGCATCATTTTAAAAACTTGTTGAACACATCTTACTTGACAAAGAGTAACATTTCAGACTTCACAGTGGGTGTCAGAATTTGAAGCGTTCATAAAACCAGAGGAAAGGATTGGTACAGTGTGTGTACTTCCTTTTTAAAGAAAAGTACGTCCCTCTCCAGTTAAAAAGTGGACCGGGAAGCAGAGGAGGGGCAAAGGAGCATGTGTTTAAGGTTCAGATAATGGGTTTCTGTGCTAAGTGTCTTGAGGGTTTTTTAGATACAGTGTTTTTCCAAGATCGCTTGGAAAGCTCTTAACTGACCCATAAAAGCCACGGACACGGAACAAGTTCAAGGTGTGGTGACGGTTCTGGGGTTGGAGGCTGGGCTGCTGGGTAAGGCAGTGGATCTGGGCCCTTGTTAACATTCTCGGACAACTTTTGTACTTAAAGAGTTCATAGTCTTGAAACCTGCAGTCAAAAGCTAAGCCTGATGTGATGCTAAATGATGAATAAGCCAGTACTGCGATGTTGTAATAGAATCGGTTACGTGCAGGAAATTTTCAAAACCCTGAGTTGTCTTCTGTCGGTGCCATAACTTCTGCATGCTCTGGCAAGATCTGAATTCTAGCAACCCCATCCATGGATGAATTTAATAAAATATAGTGTCCAAAAAACTTACATGCTGTTATGTAGACTGAAGCAGTAAAACTCAGGATGTCTGTGGGATGATTGGACTGATTATAGGGTTCCAAAAATAGAGCTTAATTAAAAAGAAACATCCTATTTATGTCAGGCATCAGGCAGAAAAATGCCTGATCCTTAGGTTAAAACATGGTGCTTTGACTCACCGTCGTTCAGTGTGCCTTTTTAATGTTTTATGGTTCTTGCCACTGTTTGAATAAGACTTCTGTTCCACACCTTACTTGATTCAGCTGTGAGTTCATACTGTTGAATCAACTGTTTCCACAGCAACTGTGTTGTTATAAACAGTCTTAAAACTTCAGCTTCAATGAGGAAAGCGTTCGTGCGTATGTGTTTCATTCAGGGGGGATGGAAATTACTTGCTGTGTTTCATTTTTGTTCCAAGTTGTCCTTTTCACGTATATCCACTGTATCATATACTTAATTTTCTACTCACAGCCATTCCATGAGAAAGCTCTGTCCTTGTTGGAGTTGCTTTTGGAGGCCTGACATGTTTTGCTCTTGATTCACTTAGTTTATCTTATTGTTAAAGTTTAGACTAAAATACTACCCTGTTTCTGTTTAAATTCCTGTATGGAAGAGCAGAGGACAATTCATAGGAAAAAGAGGAAGACCTGAAGTAGACTGTGTCTTTCTTGTTTTTCAAGAAGATTCTCTTGTCTGGTTTCTGACCTTATGGTATTGGTGTTAAGACCTGCAGGGGAGTGTGTGCCTGGACCACACAGTAAGCAGGCGGTCCGACTTGAAAATCTGGGCTCCTCACCTCCGCACTTGACTGCGCGTCCCTGAGGCCAAGGGAAAGGAAAGAGGTAGCCAGTCAGGTCACTGAAGAGGAAGAAAATGGAACCCGCTCAGTGGGGACCTTTTCGAGAAGGAGATGACCAGGAATCGTTGGTGTCCAAGCATCCAAAGCCTGGGGAGGGGAAGCCCGGATGCTGTTTGAAGCTCAGTGGTCTAGGGGCCCACCCAGGATCACCAGGCGTCATAGCTCGAGGAAGATGGGAACTCCAGAAGTGTTCAGACATAACGCTTGGCTTCTTAGGCCTGTTGCTTCACCTTTGGACGGCGGTGCTTCACGTAGAAACTCAGGGCTTGGCAGCTGCGTGCTGTGAGCACGTGGCCTCGTCTCAGCCTCGGGAGTCCGGGCGGTGGACATGACCTCCCAGGTCTACTTCCCAGGGCGGGCGCTCAGCCCGCGTTTCCTCGGGGAGCCCATAGACTGGAAGAGTCAGCCTGGCGGTCACGGCCTCTGCATGGGCTGAGATAACCCCCGCGGGCAGCCACGGGCGCTGCTGCCAAGGAAGGCGGCAGGGGCTGTGACGTCGTGACCTCTAGGCGAGTGTGGTGGGCAGCCCAGGAGCAGCCCTGTGAGCAGGCCGGGAGGCCAGCCAGGTCTTCCTTTCCCCTGGGCTGCCCATCTCCTGAGAGAGGCTCAGTGAGGCTCGCATTGCTACAGTGCCGCTGCCAGCCTGCACTGCCCCGGGCCCCCTCGTGAGTGGGGCAGGACCAAGGGAGCGGGCGCCGACACGTCTGGGTGACTGGGAGCGGAAGAGAGTGTGTTCTGAAGTCTCCTAGACCAGAAAGATGCCTCTCTCGTCACTCACAACACGCTCACAAGTGTTTGAGAACTCAAAACTCTGTGCTGCTTGTTTTCATAGGCATTATTCTCTTCCATGAAGTGGGTGATATATTCATAAGAATATACATTTTGCCTTGATTATCCTTGATTACTCCTGAACAGATTTTTTCAATTCTCTCTCTTGTATCTTCATTTTCTATTTCATTAATCTCTACTCTTACCCTTATTTTCTTCCTTGTACCATTTTTGGGATTACTCTACTGTTCTTTTCTAATTTCTGAAATGATACATTTAACTCATTAATTTTAAATATAGGCAAGCCATCTTAATCACTGGGAGAAATTATGATTGTCCTGTGACCTTTAAAAATGTTTGTCAGAAACACTAAAAACTCTTACTGTCAGTTATAAATGTATAAGGAAATGGAAAATTGACTTGGAACTTTTAAAATTTCTGTTAGCACTGTTTTGTAGGGGTTTTTTTTAGAAGTCTTACACATTTTTATACATGCATTTTTAGATAACGGTATTTTCGAAAGGCCTACTGTATATGGCATTTAGATTTTTTCTAGTCAATTCTGTTGTTTTCAATTTCATTCTTTCTCATTACTATCCAAATTAATTTATTATATTTTTATAATTGTTTTACTGAGATCTAATTAATACATAGTACAGTTCACCCATTAAAATAATATAGTTCATTGATTTTTAGTATATTCACAAAGTTTTAAATTATCATCAGAGTCAACTTCAGAATATTTTTCTCACTCCAAAAAGAAATCTCATACCCATTAGCAGTCACTTCCCGTTCACCCCCAACTCCAGCCATATTTAACCATTAATATATTTTGTCTATTATAGGTATGGTTTTGCTAAACATTTCATATAAATGGAATATTGTATAGATCTACCACATTTAATTTTATCAGTTGATGGACATTTGGGTTTCTTCTCCCTCTTAGCTACTAAAAATACTGCTACTATGAACATTTGTGTACAAATTTTGTGTTTGCCTACATTTTTCCATCTCTTGGGTATACACTTAGGAGTGGAATTGCTGGTTCATATCATAACTCTAAATATAACCCTTTGAGGAACTGCCAGATTGTTTTTCAAATGGAATGCACCATAATACATTCCACCAGACTTCCCAGATAGCGCTAGTGGTAAAGAATCTGCCTGCCAATGCAGGAGAAACGATAGATAGGGGTTCAGTCCCTGGGTCGGGAAGATCCACTGGAGTAGGAAATAGCAACCTACTCCAGTATTCTTGCCTGGAAAATTCCATGAACAGGAGGAGCCTGGAGAGCTTCAGTCCTTGGGGCCACAAAGAGTGGGCCACCTGAGCATGTACATTCCACCAGCCGTGTATGAGGGCCCCGGTTCTCTACATCTTGCCAACACTGGTTACTGTCTTTGTGTTTGGTTGGTGGGTTTTTTATTATAGCCATCCTAGGAGGTATGAAGCACTACCTCATTTGGATTTTTTTTGATTCACATTTCCTAGCTAATGATATCGAGCATCTTTTCACATTCTTACTGGCCATTACATATCTTCTTTGGAGAAATTTCTATTCAGATCTTTGCCCATTTTTAATTGGGTTATTTGTCTTTTAGTTATTGCATTTGCTGATCAACTTTTTTAAAAAGCTTTGTTTTCTGTTTTGATCCTTTTTACTATCTATGTAGTTTGGGGCTCCTGACAGTCTATTTCTGCTGATGCTTTGTAGTGCCTCTTGATTATCGTTCATGAGAGAGTCTTTCTGGAAGAGTTTTTTTGGTCATCTCATTGTTCTCTTGCATATTGGGGTCACCTATCGAGGTATGAAAGTTTTGTCATTGAAAGTCACCAAGAAATGAAAAGTAGAAATGCCAAGTAATAGTGGAGCTTCTCTGATTTAAATTATGTTTACTTCTTAGAAAATAAAAATAGTTGATATAATAGGACTTATCATTTGATAAAACTCTTGTAAGACATTTAGAACTTGCAAAGCAATAGAAATGCTCCTTTATTTTCTATCATATTCATACAAAGGTATTCTGCCAATTTTGTGGGGAAGTGACTCAGACTTTATAGAAAATACTTTAAATATCTAAAATTTATAAGCTATTCTGCTGCTGCTGCTAAGTCACTTCAGTCATGTCCGACTCTGTGCGACCCCAGAGACGGCAGCCCACCAGGCTCCCCCGTCCCTGGGATTCTCCAGGCAAGAGTACTAGAGTGGGGTACCATTGCCTTCTCCAATAAGCTATTCTAATTGTCTAAAACTTAAGAAATAACAGGAGGTTTTCATTTTCTACAGGTCAGTTATATATCCTTCTCCCAGGGAAGTCATTCCTGATGGTTTTCTTTTGAAACTTAAAGGTCCCTTATGAATAAAATCTGTCCTCCTATTGTAGAAAATATTGAGAAAATGTGTCATTACTTTTTCTCAACTGTAATTGAAACTGATAGAAAAATATTTTAATGATTCAAGAGAAATGCCAAATTTTAATCATTTTTGTGCTAACTGCTCTCTATCACTTAAAGATTCTAATACGAATTAGCATATATTTTGAAATTGCCTTCAAATTCATTTTACTGAAGCCTCACCTTTTATCAGCTGTACCTTAACTGAGCAAACTAGAGCCAAAGGGTGGCCAGCACCAATAGGTAACTGAAATGTGAGTGGGACCCGGCTGTGCCCACTTGTTCGTGGTTGTCTGCAACTGCTGTCAGGGTGCAGAGGATCTCGGCCTCTGAGACCTGAATTGTTTGTGGCCTGGCCCCTGGCAGGCCCTCCTCTGACAGTGGAAGCCCTGTAGGGCTATCCCGTTGCTTAAGTCAAGACCAGCGACCGTGTGAGGGGTTTGATATCCTTCTCTCCAAAGAGCGAGCAGCTCCTTAACCACCTGGGTTTAGGACTGCACTTTCTGGGATTGTTCCTACAGACTGCTACTAAGTGCTTGTGTGTCACACACATCACAGCACAGTCCCAGGAACCGCAGCGGGCAAACAGCTCAGGGGCAAGACTGCCTTGCCCTGTCAGGAGGGAGGAACGAACAAACAAACGCAAAGCCAAAGACCAGAGCTCTGCAGCCAGGATTTGGCAGGTAAAATATTTTAATCCACTGTGTTTGTCAAAGAGTAAGTCATATGAATCATGTTCATGTGACTCAGGTCGTCAGGGTGTGTACTGGGAACTGTGCACATAAATCTTTATCGCAGGTACACAGTTCCACTCTAGGAACAGTGCTCGTTTAAAAGAGGAAACTGAAGTTTGTCTGAAACTTCCAGTTTTGTCCTTAAATCAAATGACGTTTATTTATTAAAACTTAGAAAATATGGAAAAGTTGGAAAGGGAAAACAGAAGTGGTCAGGGGAAAATATTTTGGCAAAATATTCAAAAGAAACTTTGAATCCGTTTTTTCATCTTTAAACCATAGAAAAATAAAGCTTGTTCTCATTTATTTCTCAAGGAATAAAAGGAAACTCGGCTTGGGGGAGCTGACAGATTTCCTGTGAGGTGTAAGAACCTCAAGGTTACATCAATTTAGACTATGTTACTTTGTTCCAATTCAGCCAGCTATTACATTATTTTGAAGCATCTATTAAATTGTTTAGGCCAATTTCCTAAATTGAGCGCAAAACAGATTTTATCTCTTTAGCATCAGGGAACCTAGATAATCATAGGTTTGCTTTTGTTATTGATATGTAGTTTTAAAAAATGTTTATTACACTTCTGTCTTGTTGACACTCAAAATCCAACCTGATGGTCTTGGGTCTTAAAAATAAGAGCCGGGGGGGCGGGGAGGGGGGACCTGAAATATTTTTAAAGAAATGTTGTTTATTCAGAGAAGTATCTCAAACAGATTCCTAAAATTTAGGTAAAATAGAATTAATACCAGAGGCAATGAGAAAGCTAAGTTGAGCCAAAGCAGTTGTTATTGATCAAAACCACTTATCTTTTAGTTGCAGGTAAGGCTTACTTTAAAGAGATTAAACTCTTTCCCACAAAAATAGGAAAGAGCTAATAAGGAATTTATTTTATTTGATTAAGTTTGTGCCTGCCAAATACATATGAACTCCTTTGCTCACTGTGATAATTCTCTAAAGCAGGTGCTATTATTGTTTTCATTTTACAGATGAGGATACTGATATTCAAAGAGAGTTAGATAACTTGCTGAAGTCCCTCATCTGGTTAATGGCAGGTTAATTGGAGCCCAGGAAGTCTGCCAGTGGTGCAGCCTATTGCTGCTGCTGCTGCTAAGTCACTTCAGTTGTGTCCGACTCTGTGCGACCCCATAGACGGCAGCCCACCAGGCTGCCCCGTCCCTGGGATTCTCCAGGCAAGAACACTGGAGTGGGTTGCCATTTCCTTCTCCAATGCAGGAAAGTGAAAAGTGAAAGTGAAGTCACTCAGTTGTGTCTGACTCCTAGCGACCCCATGGACTGCAGCCTACCAGGCTCCTCTGTCCATGGATTTTCCAGGCAAGAGTACTGGAGTGGGGCAGCCTATTACACTGATGTAATTTTCTATGTGTCAAAAAGAGGAGCTTTTTCTGACATGATTAATTTTATGGTGTCAGATCATCCTGTCCATTAGAGTTCAAATAAAAGGTTGTGTAAAATAGTAAAGCATCATACAATCTGAAACTGATTCTTCATGCAGGAAGTCTGTATTTTGTGTTTTCATCAGATATAATCAAGGCTTTGTATTTCATATTAGAAACACTTATTACATGACCATTTATTCCAACTTTATAAATGACTTACAATTTCAATTTTCAAGTGGCAGTTGCACCTCTTTTGAAGCAAAAAAAGGTCTGTCTATGGAGAAAGATGGGCTTACAATTTGTGAATGTATAATTTATAACATCTATATAAACACATACCACGGAAGTCCATATATCATCTAGGCTGGTATGCTCAGTCGCTTCAGTCATGTCCAACTCTTTGTGACCCCATGGACTGCAGCCCACTGGGCTTCTCTTTTCATGGGATTTTCCAGGCAAGAATACTGGAATGGGATGCCATGCCCTCCTCCAGGGGATCTTCCCGACCCAGGGATTGAAGCTGCGTCTTCTGTTTTGCAGGTGGGGTCTTTACGCTGAGCCACCTGGGAAGCCCCCAGGCATATTGGTATAAGTATATATAAATTCCTAAAACTGTGAGGTGTTCTGTATTGTAAATTGTCCCTCTCCAACAGAGAGGTTGTAAGAAAGGTATTTCTTCTCCCAGCTTTGAAGTAACCGTATGTGCAGTGATGTATTGTAATTAGCAAAAATATAGGTATGAAGCTTCCCTGGCTGCTCAGACGGTAAAGTGTCTGCCCCAGTGCGGGAGACCCAGGTTCAGTCCCTGGGTCGGGAAGATCCCCTGGAGAAGGCAATGGCACCCCACTGCAGCACTCTTGCCTGGAGAATCCCATGGACCAGAGCCTGGTGGGCTGCAGTCCACGGGGTCACAAGAGTCGGACACGGCTTCGCGACTTCACTTTCACTTTTCACAGGTATGGAAGGGCTTCCCGGTGGCTCAGCAGGAAAGAATCCGCCTGCCTTGCAGGAGATGCAGGTTCAGTCCCTGAGTCAGGAAGATCCCCTGGAGAAGGAAAGGCTGCCTAAGAGCAGCGGGTCGGGGGCGCCGCCGTCGTCAGGTCTCGGCGAGGTGGGGCGGCCCGGGGCGCCGCCTCGTCCCTGTCCCGAGAGCCGCCTGCGCCGGCTCCCAAACCCTCGCAGGCGGCTTACTCTATTCGTGGCGCTATGCTCGGCCTGAAATTAGGAGGCAGAAACAAAAACACGAAGTGCTAACGCAGAAAGAGGAGGCGGAGGGACTTCACGCCAAGGAAGAGTGGCTTTGGTCAGAGGCGCCAGGCACGCACAGGGTGTGGCCGCTGTGGCCGGCTGAGGGGAGGCCCACAGGGGCCAAGGGAGAGGGACGCGGCGTGGCCGGAATCGCGGTGCGGGTGCGGCCTGCCCTGACGCTCGGACACCTGTTCTCAAGCACACTGGGGGCGCTGTGGGGGTCGCGGGCGGTTCCTTGTGAGCCCAGGAGGGGTTCTGAATGTTTCTGGTCTTCAGCTATTTGGAAGTAAACGCACTTCCTCAGGTACTCTTTCCTGGTCTGAATGACTTAACAGATTATTAAAAGTAAGGAGGCCAGTGCAAATCAACTATCCCTCAATTTTAAAAAAAAAGGAAGAATGCCAAGGAGCACTTGAAAAGATGCTCAGCATCATTAGCCAGTGGGGATCTGCACGTCAGAACCACAGTGAGGCACCACTCCACAGCCAACAGCGGCTGTAATCAAAGAGCCGCCAGCACGCGTTGGTAGAGAACGGAGAACTCTTGCGCTTTGGTGGGGGGTGGGGGGATGTGAAATGGAGCAGCTGCATTGGAAAAGGGTTTATCAGTTCCTCAAAACAGGAACTTATGACCCAGCAACTCCAGCCCTTAAAGGTCTACTCAAGACAAACATATGCCCACACAGAACTTTCACATTATTCCCAGCAGGCACAAGGTGGAAACCACCCAAACTCCCAGTGGCTGATGCATCGATAAAGGAAATACTGTGTAGCCACACTATGGAATATCACTCACATAAAAAAGAATGAAGTCCCGATGCTCGCTAAAACCTGGATGGAGCTTGAAAACATCCCAAGTGACAGAAACCAGATTAAAAGGCCACATATTTAAGATTCCACTCATTCAAAAATTCGAATCAGCAAGTCCTTAAGAGAAAAAGCAGATTGGTAGCTGCTGGGGGCTGAGGGAGGGGACAGTGGGGAGTGACTGCTTAATAGGTACAGGGTTTCCTTTTCAGGTGGTGAAGCGTTTTTGAGCTGGATAATTGATGGTTGTACAACATTGTGAATGTACTTAATGTCACCATTGGTAAATTTAGGTTATGTGTATTCTATTGCCAAGAAACGTAAGTATGCCACTTCTGTTAAGCCTTTAGTATATGGGGTGCCCTAACCTAATTCACACTAAAAACAGTATAATAGACATTGTAATAATTTGAGAGGCTAGTTGTGCACATTTCCCTGCCCTCTGTGAAGGGTTTTAGTTGGCCCCACCCAATTCAGAATGAATAACATGGTAAATGAATTTTGAGGTGCACACTTTTGAGTTGTAAAATGAGTGAGTCATTGGGATGTAATGTACAACAGGATGACTGTAGTCAATAATATCATCATGTATATTTGAAAGTTGCCAAGAGAGTAAAACTTCTTAGCACATACACAGAATTTTTTGGTAGCACTGTGTGATAACAGGGGGTAACTAGACTTCTCGTGGTGACCGTTTTGCAGTGGATGCAAACACTGCATCATCATGTTTTACCCCTGAAACGAAGGCAATGTGACATGTCAGTTACACCTCAATAGAAAAATCTTTTATGGGTTTTGTTAGCATTAATGGAAATACAAAATTCAGAAGTCTCACTGAACTCTCACAGCAGTCCTCTGAGGTGGGAGGTATCGTTCCCACTTTTTATAAACAAGAAAATGAGAACTTAGGTTAAATAATCTCACACAGCTAGTTAGTAGTGAAGCTGGGGTTTAAATTCCAATTGGTTGATTCCTTGGTGAGTGAAGTGTTTTCTATAGACTTCAAGTCTCAGCTTTAAGGCCTCTCAGTTTCATGATATCTTTGAAAACCCTGTTGGTAATTTTGAATTTGGAATTTTGTACTCCTTAAAGCAGATGCGACAAAAGTTGGATTTCTACGCAGAAAATGAATTACAAAAGTAGTCTTTAAAACCTGGAAGCCTGGGTGTGCAACAGAAGATGTACACACATTGTTCCTGAAATCCAGTGGAAGGAAGTCCCAGGAAGCCAGCACTTGGTATTTTCTATATAGCTGGCTGCCCCGGGTCTTAGTTGCAGCATGTAAACTCTTAGTGGTGGCATGTGGGACCTAGTTCCCTGACCAGGGACGGAGCCCTGGCCACCTGCACTGGGAGCTCAGAGTCCTAGCCACTGGACCCCCAGGGAAGTCCCCGGCAGCCGGCATTTCGCTCAGTGTAGAAAATGGCCTTGGCACAAGCCCTTCTGTAAAAACCTGCTAAGGAGCTGTGAACAGCTGTGCTTACAGTAATGTCTCAGAGGATTCTGAGGCTGGGTATCCTGATGGTAGTCCAGTGGTGTCTGCTCCAGGGCAAGTCCAGAGGGGGAGGGAACAGCAGCTACCAAAGGTGTGCCACCTCTGTCCCCACAGCGAGGCAAGGATGAGCTCCAGGATGAGCTTGGAATGTTTGTTGATGGACTGAATGAGTATATCAGATAAGGGTGTTGGGCTCCTCCCTTCTGACTCTATGAATCAGGTTTCTCTAGGCTTTCTTGAAACCATGACTGTTGTTTACAGGCTTAGTAAACATGATCCCCACCTTCAGGATATCTACAGCTTAGTATGGGAGATTATGAAAATACACACACACACACACACACACACACACGTAGCTTTAACACAGGACCAAGGGCCAAGAGTGAAACATACGAAGCTACAGGATTCCATGGGAGGGGGTGATCTTATCTGCGGGTGGAGGAGGTGCTGAGTCAGGGGGTGCTGTAATTCTGTGGTCAGCCCAGAGACGGAAAGGGGTGTATTCTACTGGAGGGAGCAGGGACGGGATGAGTTCAGCTTGCCTGGATTCAGGGCTCGTGGAGAGGATCATGGGAAATTTTGGATATATACGTTAGAGTTATTATTTTGAGTGATAGGCTACAGGTTCTGTGTTTCTATGTCTCATTTCAAATTGAAACAAGAGCATTATTAGGACTGAAAGATTTCTGCATAATGAAAAACTGATGTTTTAGGAGCATAAGTTCAAAGATTAAAGATTATGAGATGACTAAAGAGGCAAACCGGAGAAGGCAATGGCACCCCACTCCAGTACTCTTGCCTGGAAAATCCCATGGATGGAGGAGCCTGGCAGGCTGCAGTCCATGGGGTCGCTAAGAGTCGGACACGACTGAGTGACTTCACTTTCACTTTTCACTTTCCTGCATTGGAGAAGGAAATGGCAACCCACTCCAGTGTTCTTGCCTGGAGAATCCCAGGGACGGGGGAGCCTGGTGGGCTGCCGTCTATGGGGTCGCACAGAGTCGGACACAACTGAAGTGACTTAGCAGCAGCAGCAGCAAAGAGGCAAACTAAATGGCACGCTCTTTACAACTAAAAACTGGACTTTTGATGTCCTGAATAGGTCTGCTTCTGTACCTGTTGAGTGTAGTGAAGACGACACACATATATATATGACTCAGGTATTTATAACTCAGAGCCATGGTTGATAGAGGCTTCCATTTTTATAACAAGAGAAACTTGTGACATACTAAGTAAGGTTTCTTTTTTTCTCTTCATATGTATATGATTGAGTGTTTTAATATTATCTCTTATTCTCTACTTGATCTCGCCCAACTTTCCATTTCATATTAATATTTTAAAACAACGTATGAGTCCTCTAGGAAGTTTAGAAACCATTTGATAATGACTATGAAAATATACTTCAAGTTTTTAAAAAATTAATACTTTTACTGAAAAATGAACTTAAGAAACAGTTTTGATCTTTATCATTTTAAAATAGCTGTTTTAACATAACTGAAGTCTGTGGGTATATAAACTATCTTGGGCACTGCTGTTTTTTTTTAATCGAAGTATAGTTAATTTACAATGTTGTATTTGTGGTGTACGGCAAAGTGATTCAGTTTATATATTATATATATATTCCTTTTCAGATTCTTTTCCATTATAGTTTATTACAAGATATTGAATATAGTTCCCTACGCTATACAGTAGGACCTTATTTATGTACAATAGCTTGTATCTGCTAATCCCAGACTCCTAATTTATCCCTCTCCCTGCTCTCCCCTTTGGTAACCATAAGTTTGTTTTCTGTGGCTGTAGTCTGTTTCTGTTTTGTAAATAAATTCATCGGTATCTTTTTTTTTTTTTTAGATTCCACATATAAGCAGTACCATATGATGTTTGTCTTTGACTTACTCCACTTAGTATGTCGAGCTCCAGGTCCATCCACGTTGCTACAAATGGCATTGTTTCATTATTTTTAATGGCTGAGTAATATGCTGCTGTGTATATGTGTATACATGACATCTTTATCCATTCATCTGTCGATGGACACTGAGGTTGCTTCCATGTTTTGGCTATTGTGAATAGTGCTGCTGTGATTACTGAGGGGGCACTGCTGTTTTAATTGAGCCTTCCATGTGTATTTCTTTGAATTCATAAGTAATCCATGTAATCATCATTTTGATGGCTGCCTCCATCTCACTCCCTTCAGTTTTCCTCTGTTGGTACTGAGATAGAGCCCCCGTGCTGGGGAGGAGGGTAAGCACGGTAGTATTGGGATGAGGACAGGGTTTGTTTCTTCTTTGCTCTCATGAAAAATTGTCCTTTAACAACAGCAACAAAAAAAAGCCCTTCTGTGGTTTTCTGAAAAGTACATAAAACCCGGTATTCAGTAATCAAGGGATTGCAGTAGTTTTTCTTTCCTCATTTAAATATCAGTATGTTCAATTCAGTGAGCGTCCAATTGATAGGCGTTGTTCTGGTCACTTAGGGATAAATCAACAGGTAAAGGTCCCTGCTCTTGGGAACTTGTGTTCTAGTGGGTGGTAAACAGGTCTGATTTGCCAGGTGGTAATAAGGTGAGGGGCCGATGAGTGATGGAAAAGAGGGATGGGATGTAGCCAATTTGGGTAGGGGGTCAAGGAGGTGCGGGCAAGAGGGAGAGCGGCAGGCAGGTGTCCAGGGAGAGTAGTCCCTTGGAGGCTGGAAGTGCAGCATTCCCGAAGCCTTGTGAGCTTGGGTCACAGTTTGGAAGCCAGTCGGTAGAGGTGCAGTTAGGGCTGGAGAGGGGCTTACAGGGGTGGGGCAGGTCCCGTGGGGCCTTGTGGGTCATGTTAAGAATGTTGTCTTTTAACCTGAGGTGGAGGTGGGGAGCTTCTAGAGATTCTGAACCCCAGAATGAAAAGGTTTGACTTAGGCTTTAAAAGGCTCTCTGGCTTCTGCCCAAAGAAGAGACTGTAGAAGGGTGGGAACAGGGAGACGGGGCGGGAGGCTGTGGCGCCGGTGTAGGCGAGCAAGAATGCCGGGCGGGGCCGGGCACTGGCCATCAGGTGTGGGGGCCAGGGGTGTGGGGGGTCAGGGGGTCAGGGTGGCTTTCAGAGGTCTCAGGTTTGGATGCCTGCTAGACCCAGCGGAAGTGTGAGTCCAGAGTTCCCTGTGCGAACGTGTAGTTCTCCACCCCTGTGGACAAGATGGGGCCGTTCGCTCCCCCAGGGTCACTGAGACTTGACAGTGTGCCCTGTGGCTTCCCTCGGCTGGAAGGAAGCCAGCAGTTATGAGCATCACAGAGTGCCAGATGCTTCACTTCTGTGTCCTCGTCTGAGTCTCGCCGGGTTCTGTCAGGGGCTGTTTGTTTACACGTCCACCTCACAGATGGTCCGGGGAGGCAGGGAGCAGCCCTCCCCACCCCCGGAAAGCCTCACAGCCCCAGGAACTTGCCAGTGGTGACCCTTTCCAGAGCGCCCTTCTCCAGTGTGAGCTGGGCTGCAGGCGTGGGGTCCCTGCCATTTGCAATGGGTCGTCATCTTTTGATGGCTCCTTTCCTAAAGCATTTTTTGTTTCAAAAAGTTCAGGTGCCAGAAGCAGGCTGGTCACTGACCGCTCTGTTGGCCACTCGGGCCCGTGTGTGTGTGTGTGTGTGTGTGTGTGTGTGTGTGTGTGTGTGTACCACTGCCCACTCTGTTGGCCACTCGGGCCCGTGTGTGTGTGTGTGTGTGTGTGTGTGTGTGTGTGTGCGTGCGTGCCACAACGGTTGTCACTGTTGCCTTAAGGAGGCAGGCCTGCCACTGTAGCTGTGCTTCCTGCACAACCGACATGTTGAGCTGACATGGCTTCAAGCCACCAGGCCAGCCCTCCCCAGTGCGTCCGTGCCTCTGTGATGCCAGCCACACACTGCCCCCACCCACCCAGGCAGCTGTTCCAATTAAAAAAAGCCTTAATAATTAAAGCATCCCAGCAGATGCTGGGAGACTTGCCTTTCCCTGCATTTCACACATGTTGGGCATCATTCTGTCCTCGGGGCCCAGTGGGAAAATCCAGGTCCTTTCTCATGCTTGAGTGAGGATGCAAGTGGGTCAGGAGCACAGGCTCAGGGTCAGACGTGAGTCCAGATTCCAGCCCCGCCGCCTTTAGGGCTTGTGTCATGTGGGGAGAGTCCTCAAGGCCTCTGTCTGAGCTCCCGCCTCCGCTCAGTGGGTAATGGAGCTGCCTCCTCTGAGGCGGTGAGGACTAGGCGAGGCCCTTCCTTTGAGGCAGCCTGCACGTGCTGACCCTGGGAGTGTCAGAGACGTCCTCTCCCCTCTGAGCTGGAAAAAGGTAAAGAAGGCTGAACTGTGAGAGCGCCAAGTTACTCTGCTTGTTCTTACTCTGTGTTCCCATTGTCCCTGTGGAGTAAGAGAGAGAATGAAATGCATCCTGGATTTTGTGGAGTCTCCCTTAAATTCACATCATAATAGAACTAACCAACATGCACGGGGCTGTGTGGTTTTAGATTCATGGCTTTCCACTGGGAGCAGAAGCTTTGCTTTACTTCGTGTTTTTAACCTTGCCTAATTAGAGCTAGTTGCTTTAAATGGAAACAATTGTAGTCTTTTGAAAAAATTCACTCAAAATTTTTAAGATGGTTTTTATCTATTAATACTGAATCGAAACTGTTTCTCAGTGACTTTTCTGTGTGTTGTCATCATCATTGTGTTGTGGGGTCCTGTTTTAATTATTTTAAATAATTTAAAATTTTCAGGTGTACATTTTTAACGTTTAAATGAAAATGCCTACAGTTCATTAGTGACTGTAAAAATAACCGGTTGTCACCTTCATTCATTATTACTAATGAGCTTGCTTCCATTTGGTTCTTTTAGCCTTAATCTACTAAGCAATGAAAAAGGAAAATGAATAATTAATGTACCTCACATGATATAACTAATCTTTTAATGCTGTATTTTGCATTCACATGTAAGAAGACAACTGCTTGCAATCTGTAATGGATGCAAAACTGATCAATTATCTGATATATAATACATACACTTGAATATATTAACATTGTTCTTTTAGCTGAAATAAGAGTAGTGCATTAACATCCAACTTTTATTATCTTCATTACAAACCCTGTCCTTTGTTTAGCTTGACAGCACTTATTTACAGCAGGTAGGCTAAATTCTTTTAATTGCAAATCAACAATGAAGTAGAAAATGAACATTCGGTTTGCTTCCTGAACCAATCTAATGACAGAATTATCACCTAAACCCCAAATTTCCACCCTACTTAAAATAATAGTTAAAATCTTCTGAATGGACATCTTTACGAGGTAGTACCTTAGGTATTGTAAGACTAGATCTCTGATATTGTAGGATTGCGTTTGCTCTGCACCTACCTGGAAAGACTGGATTCTCAAATATCCAGAAGTGTTTCTAATGATAATTCCCATTGAGAGTTAAGTCCTGTTGTTAGAATAATTTGTTGTTGTTCACTCACTAAGTCGAGTCCGACTTTATGACCCTGTGGGCTGCAGCACACCGGGCTCCTCTATCTTCCACTGTCTCCCAAGTCTGTCTCAATTCATGTCCACTGAGTTAGTGATGCTATCTAACCAGCTCATCCTGTCGTCCCCTTCTCCTTTTGCCTTTAGTCTTTCCCAGCATCAGGGTCTTTTCCAACGAGTCGGCTCTTCGCATCAGGTGGCCAAAGTATTGGAGCTTCAGCATCAGTCCTTCCAATGAATATTCAGAGTTGGTTTCCTTTAGGTTTGACTGGTTTGATCTCCTTGCTGTCCAAGGGATTCTGAAGAATCTTATCCAGCACCACAATTCAAAAGCATCAATTCTTCGGCGCTCAGCCTTCTCTGTGTTAGGATAATAGTAATATTTTATCTTTAAAAGCATTCTTACATAAGCTTAAAATTAATTCAGCATGTTAGTCCTATGGGGTTTATTAGTTTCCATTTATTCTTTCTTCAGACCTTATTCAGAAAAATGTCTCTTAAAAAAGAAAAAATGTTTTAATGTTTCTTTTTCTAGCACCTCCTTAATCCACTTTTCTTTTGCTGCCACACTTCCCAAACAAGCAGTTTATACCAGCTTCTCCCTCCCTTCATCATCTCTCCCTCCCTCTCTCAATCTTTACCAGAAGTCAGGAAGCTGGAAGGTGTCAAATACTGTCTAGTATGTGTCTTGCTCTTGGTTAGGATACTTAATCCTCATAACTCGGGTTGCCAGGTGTCCGGCACTGAACCCATGGAGTCTGGGATTGTAGCTTCTTGCTTGGCAAACTGAAAATTTTATAAACAAAAATGTCTCGTTTTCTTTTTTTCTTTTTTTAATTATCTTGTTTGTGGCTCAGGAACCTCTGAGACTGGACCTCAGTGTTACTAAATCTTGGTGATAAGAAACCAAAGATGCCAGGAATTTGCTCCCGGAGGCCCTGTGGGTAGAAACAGCCCCAGGCGACAAGCGGCTCTGCTGAGGCTGCAGATGAACACCCAGCGCCCAGAGGTTAGGGCCCAGGCATGTGGATTCCACCAAAGTCATTTTTCCTGTAGGCATTTCTGTAACCAGTAGGCATATAGCAATAGAATCAAACACTACAGATGCCACCTTCTGAGGGGTCCAGCTCTCACTGGTTTTCCTCTCTTGCCGTCACTGAACTTCATGCTTTACTGCAGGCAGCCTTCCATTCATTGACTCAGTGTATTCATTAATGACCAGACCCTTAAGGCCTATGTGTTCCTGGTGGGCACCTGGGTGGGGGGACCGGCACACAGGTAACGGAATCAGGACATCCACTTCTCTTCCATGTATAACTGCCAGAAGCTTCAGGCGCTGTGTGTGCGCTCCTCCCCGCGAGGCGCTGGTTCCTAATCACTGCAGGGCCCACGCGACTGCCGCGGATTTATTTTTACTTAATAGACTTTATTTTTTAGAGTGCTTTTAGGTTTACAGAGAACTGCCAAGACCGCAGAGTCGCCACTCTGCTCTCTCCCCTGCTCACTGTTCGCTCTGTTTGTAAATCTTGCACCAGCGTGTCACGAATGATGGGCCAAGCCTGGCACGTGATTAACTAAAGACTGTAGTTTACACTGGGGCTCTATGAGCTTGACAAATACATAAAGTGCACCCCTACCACCCTGTGGCAGTCACTGATCCTTTTTTTTCCGTCAGTGTTTCTATAGCTGTGCCTTTTCCAGAATGTCATTTAGTTGGAATTGCATATTAGGCAGCCTTTTCAGACTGGCTTCTTTCACTAAGCAACATATATTTAAAATTCCTCCATCTTTTTGTGGTTTAACAGCTGGTTTCTTTTTAATCCCTGAAGAATATTCAGTTGTACACACGTGCCACAGTTTGTTTATCCACTGAGTTGGGTTGTTTCCAGGTTTTGGCAGTATGAATAAAGCTGCTTTAGGTATTCATATACAGGTTTTTCCACAGATGTAATATTTCTAGGCATTTGAGTAGACACCTAGGAGTACAATATAGAATAAGAATAGTTTTGAATAATTTGAATATAAGAAGAGTTTGAATAAATTGAGTAAGACTGTTTACCTGGTAAGAAACTGCCTAACGTCTTGAAGCCGCAGGAAGGTTTTGCGATCCCGCCATCGGGAATGAGCGTTCCTCTTGCTCCACAACGGCATTTGGTGGTGTCAGTGTTCTGGATTACAACCTTCCTGATAGGTGTGTGCTGGTATCTTGTTTTAATTTGTAAGTCCCCATATGACATGGAGAGCATCTTGTCAGATGCTTATTTGCCATCTGTATAACTTACATTTTAATTGAGCTGTTTTTGTTATGTTTGAGCTTTAAGTTGTNGTGTGCTGGTATCTTGTTTTAATTTGTAAGTCCCCATATGACATGGAGAGCATCTTGTCAGATGCTTATTTGCCATCTGTATAACTTACATTTTAACTGAGCTGTTTTTGTTATGTTTGAGCTTTAAGTTGTCTTTACATTATTTGGGATACAAGTCCTTTATCAGATGTGTGTTGCGGATATTTCCTCCCAGTCTGTGAACTTGTCTTTTCATTCTACTAACAGTATTTTTTGCGGACCAGAAGTTTGTGATTTTAATGAAGTCCAGCTTGCCAGTTTTTTCTTTCACAGATCATGCTTTTGGCGTGATAGCTAAAAACTCAGTGCTAAACCAAAGTCATGTGAATTTTCTCTGGCTTTATCTTCTTAAAGTTGGCATTTTACATTTAGGTGTGTGCTCCATTTTGAGTTGCTTTTTATGAAAAATGTAAGGTCAGGCTCTAGATTTGTTTCTCTGCAAGTGGGTATCTAGTTGTTTAGCACCCTTTGCTGAAAGGACTGCCCTTTCTCCATTATTTTTGTCCCCCTCGTTGTCTTTGGGTTGCTTTAGAAAATCCTCCTAAATGGAGTGTCAGTTATAAGCCACTGTTATTATCCTGGAGTCCTGTTGATGGGTGACGTGGTAAAGTATTGGAGAGGAGGAGCATCCTTTATAATCCCATGTTTAAATCTCCATTTTGATTGTTTTGTGGTGTATTTCTGGTTTTCAGTGGGCCACAGTATGGGGGTCATGACCTTCCGAAGAGTTTCTCAGGCTTTTTTCCCTCTCCTTACTTGAGACAGGAAAGCGAGAGGGGCTGCAGGTAGCTAATTGTCCTTCCCCAGATCAGATAAGGCTTAGAAAAGTGTTTCCCTGGAGGGCTAGCCTTCCTTACTCAGAACAGGATAACTCTGGGCAAATTTCAAAACACTTTCCCCTCCCCACCACCAAAAGCCCCAGAGGCATTTTCTCCATTCTTTACAATACAAACCTGGTTGGGGGGGTGGGGAGCCTCCTAGAGGTGAAACTCCTGACAAGTGAGCCTGGGTTGTTTCTAACTCTCCACTCGGAGCCCCAGTGATTCCTCATTTACCCCTTGCGTTCCTGGCAGCCGTGGCTCCAGCATCAGTTTCTGCTCCCTGTAAACTGATTTTCCACCTCATTCTAAGTCTTTGATGAATCTGAGAGTTGTTTTTCAGTGTGTTTAGCTTGTTTTTTTGTTGTGAGTAAGGGAGTGACAACTTTGAAGCTTTTTATACACTGGAGCAGAAGCCACAGCGCCCTTACAGTTGGTTCTAACCAATAGCAGTCAGGCATGCCTGTTCTCATAATGGATGGATCCTGGTGGAGTCCCTTTAACTACAGTATTGTGAAAGGCTGTGAGGCGAAGAAAAGTGGAGTGTATTCTGTTTGATGGTGGGAGATTGAAAATTTTCCTTTGGGGACCCTGGGAATGAAGGGGGGGATGTCGATGAGAGATGAGATGAGCTTAGAAGAGTTTGGTGTCTATTTCTCTCATTCTGTAATTCTTAAGAGTTCTTCCAAAGCATTTAAAAGATATATATACACACATACACACACACACACACACATATATATATAATGTATAAGGCTTACCAGGTGGTGCCAATGCTAAAGAATCTGCTGCTGATGCAGGAGACATAAGAGACACATAAGATCCCTGGGTCAGGAAGATCCCCTGGAGGAGGAAATGGCAACCCACTCCAGTATTCTTGCCTGGAAAATTCCATGGACAGAGGAACCTGGTGGACTACAGTCCATGGGTCACCAAGAGTCAGACACAGCCAAGCACACACGCGCCATATTTGTATAAAGAGCAAAAAATAATAAAACACGGTGACTAGTTACAGATTGACAGCCTCATACGTGGATTTTATTTCGGGAAGATGAGTGCTCACCCAGAGCACTGGTTGTTGAGTGGGGGCTTCTGTTGACGTATGTCATGCATTATGGGACTCACTTGCTCCTTCTGCCTGGCCACGCACACCTTACCAGCCAGCATTTCTCTTCAGTGCTCAGGACAGAATCACACCCACCCAAGCCTGTGAAGTGTGTTCGGGTTACCACCCGCTCACTCCTTTGGCATCGTGCCTGTCTGCACATTGTTCATTTGCACAATTTCCATACTGACGAGAGAGGAGCCCCTCCATCCACCTGCACCCAGGGACTTGGGTGGAGAGCGCTGAGAGACGTTCTGAGACGCTGGCAGGTGGGGTTGCCCATTGCTGGTTACTAACGACGGGCTCGGTGCTACCTCTGTGTTGATAACCCTGAGTGCGTATCTGTTTGTTTTTTAACATCTCCCACCTGTGTATAATTTGCTTTTACTTTCATTGTATTTTTTCTGCATCACATTAAGTATTTGGAAAACTCTCAGGAAAAGTAGAGCCTTTTTACAGTAACTTTTTTTTAAAATCACTTTTCCTTTAATTCATACGGTCTAACTTTAGGCCCATAGTGGGTTGGCTTCCAACTTGTCATTTTTTTGTCCGATTACACTTGAAGTCACGTGGAGGACATAGCGTGTGACTCAGTCATTGCTCTGCACTCTCCAGAAATAACAGACGTTGTGAGTATCCATGATCAAATATAAACGAGAAATAACACTTATGCCTACATGTTCTGTGTCCCCGAAGTCTGCTAGTAGTTTCCCTCTGGCTACTCTAGACTTACACCGTGAACTGAGGAATAATTATCTAGTTGAAAATATATTAATAGTGCCATGACTAATCCGCGTTTCAGATGAAAACCTTGTGTTCATACAGATAATACTTTTCAAAATTTTGTTTTTTAACTTTTAAAGTCCATACTGCCTATTGGCTAAACATGTGTATCTTCATACAGTATTGTCCAAAATGTTAGATCTGTTCATGGTTCCTAGAATTAGAGTGATACCACCAATAGCTATTATTTGTATGAATTTTAGAGAAAAAATTGATGGAAGACATTGACTTTTTAGTTGTCTCAACGTCAAGATTTTGAAAAATAGGTATATATTTCCATTCCTTTAATACTGCCCTTTAAGAATATAATTTATTCAGACTGGGTCACATTACTTACTATGAGTTTCTTCCCAAAATATTGACTCAAAACCTAAAAGGGACAAAAAAAAGAAAGGATTGATCCCGTACATACGGCACTGTAGTTCGTGGGACCGACTCGTAGGTTCCTGTTTGGGCGTTTACTTAGTTCTGCTCCACTGGATTCTAGGCTATGCTTTCTCAACTGCTCTTTCTTTTTTCAAAACAATTTTTTTCTTCCAAAATGTAATTTATGAAAAAGTAGTTTACGGAGCTAAGAGTAAAACATGTGTGATTCCACATCTCAGACATAAAGTAACACTAGCTTTATTAAGAGTAAACTTCTGTAGATTGAACATAAAGGCTGTTTTCATTTTCTGTTCCAAGATACTCTTTGGGCAGCTTGCATAATCACAGGAAAGATGTTTTTTAATCCTTTTTATGCCTGAGGACTCAGAAGTTGCTGCTCTGAGGTCGGCATTTAAATTCCACCAACAGTGAGGGACTTAGCAGGGGTAGGGTTAGGTGTTCCGTTCTGCCTGCAGAGTGAATGGTCTGTTTCACTGGGCCCTTCCATCAGGCTCTGCAGTGGGGAGGGGGCGCTGGCAGCCGGGGCTCTCAGGTCAGGCCAAGCACCCGCTTCAGCAGCGCTGGTGTTCTCACAAGCCCAGACTTATGGCAGCATGTATCTTGGAGGTCGATGTTATATAAGATTGTAGAAATTTAAAAATAAATAAATAAATAAAAGATTGTAGAAATAAAGTTCTTGACAACATGAAAAAAAAAATTGTGAACACTTTCCTCCTAGCCTGAATCATTCTGAGTGATTTAAGCAAAATTATTTTAAGTAGATCTGATTTGCTCAGAATAGAGTGCTTGATTTTCAAATAATTGGTTTTTGTTGTTTATTATTCATCTCCAACCAGGAGTTATTTATGGGTTTAAAATAGATGTGAAGTTTATTAATATTTCACCTCATTATTTCAATACATGAAACAACATTAATGTAATTATATTCTTGGTCAGATAAAGGCTTCCTTTGTGAAGAGCTCTGGTTTGTGTATTTGTTTCATGTTGAGCTTTAGGAGAACTGAATCACAGGATAAATGGAGTCAGGATCACTGAAGATGTACAGTGGGTGCCTTGATACCCTGGCGGGGGCCCTCACTCTCATGGTTATTCAGCGAGCAGTTCCTGGAATCACATGGTGCCTAGGGGCTTCCATACCTCTCACCTATTAACCCAGTTATATCCTTCCAGGAGATTCTCTGTCCCCACCACCCACCATGGTCATTTTCAGCAACACCGTTCATGGTGGGCTTCAGGCTGAGGAGTTGGTTTATCTGGGACACCATGGGAGGGAGTGACATTTTACATGTAGAACTGGAGAGCCCCCTGGCACCTGGGAGGAAGAAGATCCAGAAGAGAGTGGGCTGGGAGTCATGAGAAACGAGAGCTAGAAAGAGGGCAGCTCCTCCGAGGTCCAGCTGGCAGGGTGACGCGTGTGGGGCGGGATGTCTGGGGAGAGTCCCCCACCTCGGCTGGAGCGGGTCATCTGGCGAACATGGACATCCCATGTCGTCCCCACGGGCCACCTCTGCTGGGCAGCGGAGGGCTGGCACGTTCGTCACCCAAGGAAACAGGATGAATCAGGGTGCTGTTCCAGCCCCAAGCTGGCCCAGGTGATGGCGCCAGGGAGTGAGTCTTTGTCCATGAATGTGACCCATGGGCGGGGCGTCAGCCCCAGGACTGGCCGGCTGGCTGCCCGGAGCTGGGGTTAGAGAAGACGGGGAGTGCACTGGTAGGCATGCTGAACACGAGGTGCCCGACGCGATGGCAGGTGGGCGTGTCCAGGACGGGCTGAATTTCTGAGTCTGAAGATGAGGGAAGAGCCTGGGCTGGCCCTCCTGGAGTCAGGTGTTCTCAGGTGTCCCCAGAGCTGGGCACGGTAGAGTCCTTTGCACAGAGGTGCTCGGCTAAGCCCGAGTCCAGTCCGCAGCCTTTCCCTCTTGCCCCGCGCCTGCCCCAGTCACCCTCTTCATTCTGCCTCCTCAACAGCCACTCAGTTTTGCCCAAAGAGCTCCTTTTCACCTGCGCACTGAACTGAAGGATGGTTCCCCCAGCACGCTGTGTGGTTGGTATGACTTGGTGGTGGTCCAGGTGACGCTGTTGCTCCCAGTTCTTGGCTATCAGACCCATCTGGTTCCTGCAGAGACCTCCGTCGGCAGAGGGAGGCTCTTGTTCCCTTTTAGAAGCCGGGAGGCAGCACTCTGCCACACACCCCACGAGCTGCGCCTGGAGCATCTAGCTGCTTTTGGAGCAACGACTCCTTTGTCCGGGAATGCGCAGCCCCAGGAGCCAGAACAAGGGCCCTGCTGTGGTTTCCCTTTTTTTTTTTTTTTTAGATTTTCCAGAGCGATAGGAGAACTAATATAAGAAAAAGAAAATAACCTTTATCTTTTATGCCTGACAAATAATCAGATTACCCAGGGGATTAGATCAAAAATGAGTCATTTGTTCCTATAATTAGTTACTATAATGACCAAGATAATCTTCTGTAAGAGAATTTAATAATTAAACCAGATAAGTAGGATTCAGCTTAGGAAATGGGTAAATAGCAAGAGGACAAGGGGAGTTTGAAGACAGAGCTGGCGGGTGTTGTGGAGTGTTGTGTTGCTGTGAGCTGTGTCCATCGGGTGTCCACCCCTGCTGTTGGGCCATAGCCAGTGTTCCCAGTGCCCTGGGCCTGGTGCCTACCTGCCCTGGGAGGAGCTGCGGACTAGACTTCAGCGACCAGCTTACTTCCCCTCGTATCTTCACAGCACACCACATGGTGGCTTTTCGCCCTAACATCCCTGATTTTGTTCACAGGCCATGTTCTCATAGAGATTTCGAGTATCCACAAGAAACTCAACGAGAGTCTTGATGAAAATGTATGTGAACAGTTTTTCTATTTACCAAATATACTTATTTTATTTTGCTTCAAGTCTCAAACCTGGTCTCAATTTTTCACTTGCGTTCACAGTTCAAAAAATTCCATAAGGAGATTATCTATGAGCTGGAGAAGAAGACAGAGCTTGATGTAAAATATATGAATGTGAGTACCAGATTTTGCTTCACCTGCCTTGGGAGAAGGCGATGGCACCCCACTCCAGTGCTCTTGCCTGGAAAATCCCATGGACGGAGGAGCCTGATAGGCTGCAGTCCATGGGGTCGCGAAGAGTCAGACATGACTGAGCTTTTCTCTTTCATGCACTGGAGAAGGAAATGGCAGCCCACTCCAGTGTTCTTGCCTGGAGAATCCCAGGGACAGGGGAGCCTGGTGGGCTGCTGTCTATGGGGTCGCACAGAGTCGGACATGACTGAAGTGACGCAGCAGCAGCAGCCTTGGGTGGAGGGTGCCCAGGGCAGGGAGCCTAGTTTTCAGGGAGGCTATGCTCACCTGATGGCTGATCCTAAGGAGAGCTTCCCCACGGTTGAGTTGGCGGCGGCAGCGAGTAAGAAGGCCGCAATACCCCGTTAAAACCCAGCCAGAGCAGCTGCCTGCCAGTTTGCCTGGTGCTTCAGCAAAACAGGTGCAATGTCTACCTTACAGGCGACTCTCAAAAGGTACCAAGCAGAACACAGGCATAGATTAGATTCTCTGGAGAAATCGCAAGCTGAATTGAAGAAGATAAGAAGGAAAAGTCAAGGAGGACGAAATCCATTCAAATATGAATGCAAAGAGATTGAGGTAAACTTTTCAGCACTGCGTTACTTTATTTTGGGGCGGATGTTTATACAGTTAATGGGAGGCATGCTCATCTCAGTCAGCCTGTACTTTATCCATCAGATGTGCTGCTGCTGAAAGTCAAAAATAAACATTTTGACTTAATGGGAGCTGAAGGCCGCAGAGTTCCCCAGAGTTAAGAATAATTAGCAAAGAGCACTGGTGGTTTCTCCTAACTTCGGGAGAGTGATAAGCATTGTGTCCCCATTTTACAGATTGGAAAAGTGAGGCTTCGGTTAACACACATGGTTGGCACTTGTAAATGTGATTTGATCTTGAACTTTCTGGTTCCAAAACCCATTATTTTCCAGTGAAACATGATCCTGTCCCTGGAGTAAAACTAATATTTTATGCAAATTGCCAAGTAGAATGTAGGGCCTTTGGCAACCTCTCTCCAGGCATGGATCAGTGACCTTAATGAGAATGTTGATATGTGCTTAGATCAGGTTAGGGCTCTGTTGGTCTGTCTAATGTTTATCTGCCTTCAGCATTCACTCCATTATCAAAATAAGTCAGCTGTAAAGACAGCAGGAGATAAGTGTCAGGCTGGGTAGCTGTTTGGTTCCTCATGTCATACTTGTATAATTATTATTTATTTTCCTAGTATGTAGAAACCATTACTTCTCGCCAGAATGAAATCCAGAAATTTATTGCAGATGGTTGCAAAGAAGCCTTGCTTGAAGAGAAAAGGCGCTTCTGCTTTCTGGTCGACAAGCACTGCAGCTTTTCGAGTCAGATACACCATTACCACATGCAGGTGGGCGCAGGAGCAAATGTTTTCCTCACATTTAAACACCCTTGACATGCTTCGCCTTCCATAGGTGCCCCAGTATAAAGCGAGGGGCTCATTTTGCCAAGGAAAGAATTCTAAGGAAATCATTTTTACCAAGTTGAGTGAGTAAGCTTTTAGAAATGTAGATGAAATGGTCAGATGTTTGCTTATCATGTTGAATTTAGTAACACCCATTCATATTTAACCAACGGCTGAGAAGTGGCACTTTTCCCCCTTTCTCACCCATGGCCCAGCCTCTCTCAGACTCTCCCTGATGCATCTTCAGCATCCGTGTCTTCACCAGCACCACAGGGTGAGTCCTGCCGGCCCACTCCCCACCTGGGTGGTCTGAGAGGCTCACCGGGGGGTCCAGGCAGACAGTGTTGCTGGAAATCCTGCCCTTAGGCCACAGACCCCGTCCCAGCTTGAGGACAGCTGGACGGGGGCCCTTCTTCACTCTCCTCAGGGTGCGTGTGTTCCTGGCGCCATCAGCCCGTAACTAGCATTGTTGCCCTCCTTCAGCACACTCAGTGTGAGGTTCCCCTGCCAGGAGTCATCACAAACTATGTCCTAAATTTCCTTCCCTCTTTTTTTTTTTTTTTTAATAAAACTATGGACTCTATTGGGCTTCTATAAGCATCCAAAACTAGCAGTGACTGAGGTCAAATATTCACTGTTATTCACGATGAAGTAATTTAGAGAGCACTCCATCATGTGAGAAGCGTTCTAAAAGCTTGAATATAGGGCTGCTTCCTTTGGGGGGGAACCTGGCCTTGTATGCATGCGTATATCATAGGTTACATACTCCATAAACTTGAAGGAATATTCAGCTACCAAATCTAAATACCAAGGACTCCAATTGTCACAGAAAAGAAAAACCTGCTGCATTCGATGATGACATTTGTCCCCAGCACTTCTGTAGTAGCTTCGGCATTGTTTCCATGGTGAGGGTGTCCGCTGGTGGGGGCCGGAAGCAACCTTGAAGCTCTCTGTGACGACACCCCGCCTCCCCCAGCGATGGGGCAACTTGGTCTATTTCCAGAGAGCTCCGATAGTTGACAGAGTCTTCCACACACTGCACCTTGGGTCCCAGTTATGTTTTTCCATGTGACGCAAGCCAAATTCCCTTCTTTCTCTACCAGAAGTCTCTCTGGTGTCTTCCCTGGCCCCAGCACTTTCAGTGGCTCCTTGGACACAGCAGGCAAGGCCGTTGGTCCCTGGCATGTCCAGGCCACAGGCAGGGGACAGGGGTGGGGCAAGACGCAGGGTTTAGGATTCCTCGGCACCCCCAGACCACACCTGATGAACACAGAGTCTAGATGAAAACAGTACAATTGTTATGAAAATAGTTTCACAAAAGGTGCTCTACTTCCCTTTTCCAACTAAATTGCCGCTTAGAAAGCGGGGTCTCATAAGGGCTCCTGGGAATCCGGGAGTCCAGTCAGAGGAAGAGCCAGGCTGTGGGAGGCAGGACAGACACCTCCGCCTCTGGGGCTGGGCGGTCTCAGCGCCGTCTTTCTGAGTCTCTGCCGCCCAGCTGCTGCCTGCCCGAGGCCCCCCACCGGCCTGTGGTCAGGACTTCCACTCAGCACCGCGCTGAATCCAGAGAACCACCATACTCTGCCTCTGGTCCCCCCATCCGGTAGAGCACCTTCTCAGGACAGATCTGAGTCACCCCTCCAGTGTGCCAGGCCTCTTTCTCTGAGGTTAAGTCCACTCCTGGTCCTCTTGCTCCATCAGAGGCGCTTCTCAGGGAAGGGGTGGAAGACACAGGGGTCGGCAGTCCTCGGGCCCCTGAGAAACACGGGGGTTGACACAGATGGCTCCACCTTCCGTCCTAGTTCTGAACTTCTGAACCATCATCAGTCCTTGCATTAGCCTGAACTCTACCCACCGAGGGTGACGGGAAATCCCTTCACAACAGGAGCTACGTGCTCCTCAGCAAATAAGACTCAGCAGACCCTCACGCTGCTTCGGCTGCCCCTGAATCTGACTCCCCGCTCCCACACCTCGGTGCTGAGCCAGGAGTCTGAGCAGTGGCAGTTACCATTGGTGTCAGTCCTTCTAATAATACACGTTTGTCTGTCTTTGGTTTCGTTTCTCTTGAATTTATAGTCTGCAGAACTGATCAATTCCAAATTGCCTCGGTGGCAGGAAACCTGTGGTGATGTCACCAAAGTGCCAGAGAAAATCATGAACATGATCGAAGAAATAAAGACTCCGGTCTCCACCCCGATGTCCGGAACGCCCCTGCCTTCACCCATGATAGAGAGAAGCAGCATGGTAAGAGCTGGTCGTCACCTCAAGATTTCAGCCAGATTTGCACAACAGAGCAAGGCCGCCTTTGTCAGTGGAAATCACGGGCCACCCGTATCACTTCCAGGGCCTACCTTTCCTCACTGCGACTTCACCCTTCCAGCAGCACAAACACCAGACGTGGCCCCTCTCCCTCCCCGAGGCCAGGCCTGTCCCCAGACACACGCTGTTGCCTGCCACTTCTCCCCCGCCCAGCGCCAACCGCTGTCCGTATAGAGATGCCCTTGACAGTCTGGCCCGTAACACAGCAGGCAGGGTGATCCTGGCTGGATCGCAAAGGCCAGAACCTCAACAGGCAGCAGAATGTTAGCGACAGAGGATTCTGAAAACTTTCAGAGAGGGGAAAATGGATTACTTATTACAAAGAAAAGAAAATCCCACTGAAACCAGACTTCTTCTTAGAAAACTAGGTGTCAGAAAGTAATGGATTAATGCACTCAAAATTCTGTGGAAAAAGACTTTTAAATGGAGAAGCCTCGAGCCAAGCAGCATTTAAAAGGGAGCCTCGAAGCCCACAGAGACAGAAAGTGGATGGGTGCTGTTCAAGGGCTGGGGGATGGGGAGTAGCTGCTTTAAACAGCGGGGGCTCCCCTGGGGGCCAGGGGGTAAGCTCTGCACTTCCACTGCAGGGCCGAGGGTCCAATCCCTGGTCCGGGAACGAAGGTGCACGGGGCAGCCAAAATAAACAGACGAAAGAAGGGGGTATTCTTAACATCATTAAAAATGGGGCATTACCCTGCAAACAAGAGAATTTGGGGAAGAAAATGGAATTTAAAGCATGTAATGCAAAACAGCCCTGGGGCTCGATCTGTAATGCCATTGCTGTATTATACTTGGGTTAAACTAATGAGGAACTTTTTACAGGTTGGGCAAAATTGTGACAGCCTTTCTAAATGCCCACCAAAGATCCCCGCGGCTCCTTCAGCCAGAGCCTTGGCCAGCCCTTTGATCGACCTGTTTAAGAACCCAGCCACGGTCGCACAGAACTCAGACAGAAAAAATAACTTAACAGGTGAGCTGCTTAGTTAAATTTCCTTTAAAATACCTTTAAATTCCTTAAATATTTAGGTAAGTGTGCCTTGAGATCTACATCTGTAGCGTCACAAAGAGTCGGCCATGCCTGAAGCAGCTAAGCACACATGCGCATCGTGAGCTAGAAGTGAATGCGCGTGTGTGGCGGCACCGGCTCCGCGCTGGCTCAGGGGAGCTCACGCCTCCGGATGGGCTCCAGGCTGATTCTAAAACTGGAAGACATGTTGCATCAACAGGCATGACTTCTGTATGCTGATGGATGTTTCCATAGAGTAAACATACTATTGAAAGGTGTCACATTTTCAGTCCATGCAATAGAACAGAGCCTCACGCTGTGTTCCATATCCACTGGCAGCTGAAATAAAATCTCCTCTTTCCAAGGAAACGATGAAACAGATAATAGAAATTCACATATCACAGTTGTGGTTCCTGGTCTCACCAGTAGGCTTCGATTGAATTATACTCAGTGTTTTTCATCATCTCTAACAGAGCATGTCAAAATTCTCCAAGCCAGGCTTCAGCAATACGTGAACCATGAACTTCCAGATGTTCAAGCTGGTTTTAGAAAAGGCAGAGGAACCAGAGATCAAATTGCCAACATCCACTGGATCATAGAAAAAGCAGGAGGGTTCCAGAAAAACATCTATTTCTGCTTTATTGACTATACCAAAGCCTTTGACTGCGTGGATCACCACAAACTGTGGAAAATTCTGAAAGAGATGGGCATACCAGACCACTTGACCTGCCTCTTGAGAAACCTATATGCAGGTCAGGAAGCAACAGTTAGAACTGGACATGGAACGACAGACTGGTTCCAAATAGGAAAAGGAGTACGTCAAGGCTGTATATTGTCACCCTGCTTATTTAACTTCTATGCAGAATACATCATGAGAAATGCTGGGCTGGAAGAAGCACACGCTGGAATCAAGATTGCCAGGAGAAATATCAATAACCTCAGATATGCAGATGACACCACTCTTATGGCAGAAAGTGAAGAGGAACTCAAAAGCCTCTTGATGAAAGTGAAAGAGGAGAGTGAAAAAGTTGGCTTAAAGCTCAACATTCAGAAAACGAAGATATTGGCATCCAGTCCCATCACTTCATGGGAAATAGATGGGGAAA
>SJYQ01010438.1:0-14531 GCA_006410935.1 Redunca redunca | reverse complement strand
AAAATTTACTGTTGCCTGGAAAATCCCGTGGGCGGAGGAGCCTGGTGGGCTGCAGTCCATGGGGTCTCAAAGAGTCAGACATGACTGAGCAACTTCACTTTCACTTTTCGCTTTCATGCACTGGAGAAGGAAATGGCAGCCCACTCCAGTGTTCTTGCCTGGAGAATCCCAGGGACGGGGGAGCCTGGTGGGCTGCCATCTATGGGGTCGCACAGAGTCGGACACGACTGAAGCGACTCAGCAGCAGCAGCAGCAGCAGCAGAATTTGAGTGGAAAAAAAGGTTTCCATTCCATTTTTTTTGCGGGCGTTGGGGTGGGCTGGTAAAGACCAGCCCGCATTTGAGCTGACACCTGACAGCGCAGCGATGGCTGTGGAGCTGGGCCGCCCGCATCGGGCTCATCTGGTTCCCGGCTCTGCCTGGGCGCCGAGGGCGGGGGTGGTATGCAGGGCCAGGGGTGGGGGTGGCGGGGTCAGCACGTCCTGCCCCACTCGCGGGTGAGCAGCCACGCTGTCCCCCGCGTCCTCCTCTCTTGTGGCACAGGCCCTGGGCAGTTTGGTCTGAGCTGGTGCCTGACAGCACTTCGCGAGCTGTGGTGGGCGAGCGGGGTGGGGAGAGGCGCTGGCCGGGTGGCGTGGAGCACTGGCCTCCATGGACTGTCCCGAGGGACTCCGTGCGGGTGAGGCTGGGCCACACAGCTTTATCCTCTTGGTCTGAAGAGCCTTCGGCCACAGGGCTCCTCCTCTGAGAGGCCTTGGGCCAGGCTTAGGCACTGTCCCTGTCTGTTGCTGTCTGTCCAGCCACAGGTGGAAGTGTGGGGATAGAACCAATTGGCGTCTCAGTGGAATGAGTGTGCTGGTGACATGCGGTGGCCAGGTTTCTGGAGTCGGTGCCTTTGAACTCGCCCAGTCGTCCTTCTTGGAAAAGTCATCACTGCCCTGCTCGCTTCTGACAGGTTCTTCTGTTGACCCCAATTTGCCGCGATCGGTTTCCGTGGCCTCCGGACTGAACATGGTGAAAAAGCAGAAAGTGAAAACCATCTTTCCGCACACGGCCGGTGCTAACCAGACCTTGCTCGGCTTCGCGCAGGGTGACGTCATCACGCTGCTCATCTCCGAGGAGAAGGACGGCTGGCTGTACGGGGAGCACGACAGCACCAAAATGTAGGTCCCAGGCCGGGCTGTCCACACCCCGAGGGCTCCCGTTGAGGCCGTCCTTGAGGGCAGATGAGCACCTCCAGCCCGGCGAGGTCACACTTCAGTGACAGTTCTGGCCTAGTTAGCTGCCATCAGTCTCTCCGCATTGCTCCCAAGCTGTTTCCTGTGTGAGTGTGCATGCAGAGATAAGATTCTTAAAAATTTTGGCCACACTGCATGGCACATGGGATCGTAGTTCCCCAACCAGGAATTGAGCCCCTCCCCCTGCCCTGAAGCATGGAGTCTTAGCCACTGGACCACCAGGAAGTCCTATAAATTTGATGCACGAATAAGAGTCACCTCTGAAAGTAAAGGCACTCATTTGCATGTGACTTCAGATTTCTCAGGATAATGCTCTCTGTGAGATCTGGCACGTGAGCAGTGTAAATGCCAGTGTCCTCATTCCAACTGTGTGTCCACAAGCCTTCCTAGAAGGTTAAATTGAGTTTCTGTGTAGATTATTCAGGTACTAAGTTTAAGCCAAAATGGAAACAAAAGACACAAAGGGGATCCAAATAGAAATGACTTGTATGTAAGACGCTTCTGATGGGATGGAATGCAAGTGGCCCAGCTGACCCCCCACCCCTGGCCCCGAGCAGTCCCCAGGCCGTTCCAGGCATGTCTGTGGCCTGCGTGTCTGCCACCAGCACCCCAGCAAGGTCATCTTCCCCCCACTCTCCGCCTGCAGGAGGGGCTGGTTCCCATCATCCTACACGAAGCTGCTGGAGGAGAATGAGGAGGAGGCCGCGAGCGAGCTGGCGCCAAGGTAGGAGCGCCTGTGGCTTGGCCAGCGGGGCCCACGGAACCCCGGGGCCCCAGGTGCGTGGGGGTGGATCTGGGCGAGTGGCGGAGCCTGCGGCGACACCGCGGCCGGGCTGGCAGGTGCTGCTCCGCGTCTGTTCCTGGCGCTATACCCTCCGCTGGGAAGAGACGCCCCTTTCCTGGCCCGCGGCCCCTCCCAGTCCCACTGCCCCACAGTGAAGTCCCAGGCCATGCGCCGGCCTGTCTGTGCTGGTGAACATGTGCCCTGGAACATTCTCCCACACTTGCCCTCTTCTCTCTTTCCCTCGCCAGCCACCTGTCTTCAGTCCCCTCCCAGGCCTTTCCTCCGCCCTCTGCTCAGACACGGGGTCCTCGGGGCCCGCCCTCCCCTTTTTCCTTCTCATGCTTCCTGAGCCGCCGTCTCTGCTCGAGTCAGTCGAGGGGCTGCACTCGGCGCCTCTGTGTCCCACCCAGGAACGACTGGCACTGCCGCTCAGGAGCGGGCCACTTACACTGACCAGGTCATTTCTTTCTCACACACCCTTGCGAGGCGGAGTCCCGGTTGAAAATTGAGGAAACGGGCACAGGGAGCCAGAAGTGATGGAGCCAGGACGAGACTAATGTGGGCAGGTGTCTCCCGGCCAAAACGGGAAGATCTCGGTGTGGGTTAGCTGGCTGTCCCGCGGGTCTGCAGAAACGCGTCCCAACAGAACGTGGCATCACCTTGACCACAAACCGCCTCGGCCACGGTGTCTGCCGTGTCAGAACAACCCCCCGACCCATGCTGCTGTCCCCGGGACCAAGTCCCCAGACACTGCCCCAAGTCCTTCCGTGACCCTTGCTCACGGCCAGCTATGTCTCTGTCCCTTGCAGCACAGCTCAGCTGCCATTGGCCAAGAAACATGACTGAGTGTCTTTAGGGTGTGAAACTCTGGAGTGCTTTCGCTGTATTTTCTTCTTAAACTGGATCAAGAGTCAGCCCCTAATGGAGCTAGTTTTCTCTCCTTGTGTCAACTCTTTTAAAGAATCTCTTTTGAGTGTCTGTGTGCAAGCCAGCAGAAACACTGGCACTCCAGGACTGTTGCCTGGGAAATCCCTTGCACAGAGGAGCCTGGCAGGTTACAGTCCATGGGGTCACAAAGAGTGGACGCGACTTAGCGACTAAACAGTCAGTCAAGAAGCACGGCAGTGCTGTGTGTCCTCATCTCCCCCCGCCCCGCCGCTTGGCTCTCTAATCCACATGGCTCCTGCGGGAGAAGACTCGGGATGCCTGGGGTGCGCGGGCGGGTCTCCCCTAACCTGCGTCCTCCGTTCCTGTCGCTAGCTTGGCACCTGTCCGCAGTGTGAGCACCACGAACTTGGCAGAGAAGAGCACCGTCGTGATCCCCCCGCCAGACTACCTGGAGTGTCTGTCCATGGGAGCAGCCGCCGCTGAGAAAGGAGACGTCTCCCAGAAGGCTTCTAACCATAGCGCCCCAGCGCCCAAACCAGAGAGCACACCTCCTGTGAGTAGGGCCCCAATCTGCCGGGCAGGCTCTGGGGTGTGGGGCCCCTTGCCCTCCGAGCAGGAAGGGGGTGACCCTCGGGCAGGGCGCGCACTTGCTCCCAGGACCTGCAGATTCCGTCTGTCACGCAGCCTTTCAGCCACCTTAGCTTCTGTGGTCCTCTGGTTTTTATTTCATCTGTAAATGATGGCTGGCACCCACGAGGTCCATCGTTTCCCAGACTGTGTCCGGTTTCAAGCTCTCCCTTTTTTGATCATGTCTGCAATCCTTTCGCCCGGTAATCACCTTTCTCTGCACTTTCTTCATTTTTCATATTGTTTTCTGGAGGAAGACTGAAGGTCCACAGTAGTGATCTAATCATCACACCTTCAGGAACTGTGCCGTGTAAGCCCAGGACTGGGACAGAGGCCACGAGTCACTTCATCATCCCAGAGACAGTGACTCTGTCTTCGAGCCCGGCCCGGTGGGCTCTGGAGGAGCCAAGATAGACAGCCTGGCTCCTGCTCTGCTGGGGCTTAGGCTCTAGTGATGAGAGAAGCAGCAGACAGTGAGAGAGACAAAAACGTCAGAGCTGGGAGCTCCGTGGGGGAATGGAGCCAGGCGCCATGAGGACAGCGGGTGCGGCAACAACTTGGATGGAGGTCAGGGGTCAGTTTTCCTGGGTTGCTGACTCAGTGGTGAGGTGGGCTGTGTCCACAGCTGTGGAAGCATCCGGAAGGCAGAGGTGGCCCAGTGCCCCCACTGGCCCCGCCGAGAGCTCTGGGCCAGGACCTTAGCTGGGGCGATTCCTGGGGAGCGCTGCCTGCCAAGGCCACCTCCGCAGCCAGAGCCGTTGTCCTGAGGGGGGTGCAACCCCTGAGACCAGGAGCCAAGGGAGGTGCCTCCCAGACAGGAGGAGCCAGAAGTTTACAGCTTCTGGCAGGGTGTACTCGGCAGGAGTCTAGAGGGGGTTCTTGTCCTCTTTCCCACAACATAGATTACACAGCAGGGGAGGCGGAGAGGATGGAGGAAAAGGGGGTGACTGAGAAGGAAGGGGCTGGCCCACCAGGAGCAGGGACGTGGGTCCCCTGTGCCAGGGGGGAGGGCAGACTTGGCCAGGCGGGTGGTGGCCGACATCTGCTATCTCAGTGCCACGGGAAAGGTCGCCCTCAGACAGGGCGGGCAGAGTGGCGCTGAGCAGGTTTGAAAGAAGAGACCCTGTGCCGTAGCTGTCCTCAGAGGGAGACGCTGCGCGTGCTCCAGAGATGAGGGCACATAGGCGGCTGGTGCTGCAGTAAGCCCAGGCCGCTTTGACTGCTGCCGCTTCGTCGTGGGCTTGTTCTCTCTGTGGCGCCTGCAGGAGCCATGCACCCCGCGGGGTGTCACCACCCCAGGGGCCTCTGCTCTCCTCTGAGTGGTGCCGGGCAGAGTTGGTTACAGGGAATGAGGCTCTGAAAGATGGGCCCTGGGTACGGGGGACCATGCCTGCCTCCTCGCAGGCTGCAGTGCAGGTGTGGGTCTGGAAATGCAGTTTTAGAATCTCATTCAGAAACGTCTTTGGCCTTTCTTCCTAGATAAGCACACTGCGTGACTCCTTGTTTTCACTGTTGTCACTGCAAATCACTCCAGCTTTCTAACTCCAGAAATTACTTTCAGAAGGATAGGGAGCTTTCCCATTTTGTTGGTGAGAGATGTCCAAACTGGAGACGCTGCTTGAAAGGGCAGATCAGAAATGCTATTTCATTAAGGCCACCTGGTATATTTTAAAACAGTACTCAAACTATTTGGAAATGATCTTAGGCAGTTCTAAAAGCATAAAAATTCCTTTTGCTGAAAAAAAAAATCAACTTACAATTAGCATGTCACAAAACTCAGGATCCAGGCACACAAGGCGTGGGCCTGCTGGTCTGCGGTATCTTTTTCTAGATTTGATTTTCAACTTTTTTAATGGAAAAATTCACACACACATGAAAGTGGAAAGAATAATCTACTGATTTGTTTCCCCAGATATATATATAATTCATTTATAAATCTTGTTTCATCTCCTCCCTACACATTCCCAATCAGCAAAGCCAATTCCAGACTTCATATTATTTCATCTGTAAATATGTTAAAGGTCCTCTTTTCTCACAAAACCAACTATCGTATCGTTTAAAATCGACATTAACTCCTGGATATCATCACCTGGTCACTTCAAATTTGATTGTCTCTTTAAAAATTTCTTGATGGTATTGTTTGAATCTGGGCCCAGGCTAGCTCCCCACACCACCGCTGGTGACCTGGCCAAGTCTCATGACTTGTCTTTCTGTACCTAGAGATCTCCCCCAACTCTCTTCCCGTGTCATCTCTATGTAGAAAACCCAGTCACTAGTCCTGGAGGGTGTCCCCAGTCTGGATTTTGCTGGTCACGTCCACATGGTGTCCTCTATTGAGCCCCCTTTTTCCCTCGTTTCCAGCCTGGGGTCAGGATCTGCCGTCGTTGTCTGTTGGCTGGTTTTCTGTGGGGGAGCCTTTCATCTGCGGTGGTGGCCAGTCCACCTGCAGGCCAGGCTGGTGGTTTCCTTCTGTGATGCCGACCATTGATGATGACGACCACCCAGCTCTGTGACTCGGTAAAGGTTGCACAAACGGACCTCAGAAGTAATGGGTTAGCTCCCAGACCATCTCGATAAAGCAAGTCACATGAACTTTCTGGTTTCCCAGTGCGTGTAAGAGTTATGTTTACATACACTGCAGTCTATTGGGTGTGCGATAGCATTGTGTCTAAAAGAGCAATGTATATACCTTAATTTAAAAACACTTTATTGATAAATGCCAGTTAGCTGAGTTTTCAGTGAATCGTAGCAGTGACACTGAGGACCACTAATCACTGGTCACTATGACTGATGATAACGGAAAGCCTGGAATACTGCAGCGCGTGACACAGAGACGTGAACTGAGCAAATGCCACTGGAAAAATGATGCCAGCAGACTCGCCACAAACCTTCCATTTGTAAGGAAACAAAGCCAGTATCTGCGAAGCACGGTCAAGTGCGATAAAATGAGGCCTGCCTGTATACTGCCTTTTAAGGTAAAAGAATCTTGCCCTAAAGTCAGAGCTAACACTGGAATTATAAATGAAAACACATTCTAGCTAACAGCACTGAATTCAGAAGAAAACATTGTTTTAACTTCCAGTGTTTTTACCACGTGGATGAAGCTCAATGAAGAAGGCCTCGGTGTGGTTCTCACCACACTGAATGGGTAGAGTGGAAAGATCCTGGCTTTAGATGTCGGCACAGTCCGCGACGATACTTGTTACTAAGCATTTGGCAGTTTAAATGAGCTCTAACTTTATTTTTAAACCCCTCTGTTGACTGGATCATAACAGACTGTCAGAACCAGGAGGCTGTCTTGAAAAGCATGAGGACCAGCTGGGGAGCCTTGTACACTGCACCCACCTTTTTATTCCTTCACTTCCTTGAGCAGCAGAGCCTTAGGCACGCCTCTCTCTCTCGAGGCCCAGGGTGGCCTGTGGCCGCCTCCCCCCAGGGCAGGTCCTCGTGGAAGCCGCTGCCCTCCCACCAGGGCCGGGCTGGGGCCTAAGCTCACCCCCTGGGCTCCCGTCTATGCAATCCTGGCGGCCCCCAGGCAGAAGCCCGCTCCCCACCGTGTCCTGTCGCCCTCGAGTCAGTAACTTAAGATCTCCCAACAAAGCCTGAAACCCAATGGCTTCACTGGTGAATCCTGTGAAACGTTCAAAGGCGAATGAATGCCAGACCTGTTCCAGCTGTCCTTACAAGTGAAGAGGAGAAAACTCCTAACTCATCGCGTGAGGCCAGCGCAGCCCTGGCACTCGGGTCAGGCCCCTTTATTTCTGTCTCACAGGCCGGGAGGCCTTTTTCAGTCTTTGATTTTATTATGCTTAGTGGCCTTTAATTTTTAATTTCTTGGAAGATTTAACAGCCCTACCTATCTAATGAAAATGCCTTCGTGTGAGTTCCCACGGTGATTAGTTGTTGCTGGTTTTACAAATGTCAGAATAATGAGTGTTGATGAACACTTTCTTTCATGATAAGCTTCGAAACCTTCCATGAAAAGGGAACAGGCATAGAGTTGATACCTACAGCAAGGTCGCAGCGACGTCAGCAGTGAACATTTCCATGGCATCAGACTCCATCAGACTCCGCTGACCGACTGAAACCTTTGGTAAACACGCTAACCTGGCGCGCGAAGAGGGCACGTTCCCTGACAAGCTGATTACAGTCCAGGCCTGCACCAGGCTCCAGGGAGACAAACCAACCCAGGAGTCCAGTCCAGGGAGCAGTGATGAAGGGGCAGTGGAGGAAGTGTGGGGGCAAGAGGCAGGGAGGGCTCCAGCTCCAGGGTGGGGCATCCAAAGTAGCTTCCTGGGGGCGAGCACATGAGCTGAGTCCTGGAGGAAGAGCTCTGAGGAAAGCCAAGGCCTTGCGGGCGGCAGCACAGGCTCCGGTTACTGGGTAGCAGCTGATCCCTATTCCATTTCCATCGCTTCATCTCGGGAAGTAATGTTTCACGATCCTCTGCAAACTGCCGGGGACGAATCTGCACCTCTGTCTCAGCCTTGGACACCGCCGCCTCTGCCCACCCTGTCCTGCCTGTGAGACGAGCTCCTGCATCTCATCGGTACTGGGTCAAAGCAGTACCAGGCCAAAGCAGCAGTCCAGCTGCAGGGTGGATAGGCAACGGGTGCTGCCCCCAGGAGAGCCCCTCGGAGCAGGTGCAGACGCCCGTTTTTCACTGGCTCCTGGTGGCCTCTTGCAAAGACAGGAGGCATGGAGTCATCTGTGCGTCAGTAAACCACCCAGAGAGCTGATGGGTCAGACAGAAATGTTCCAGAACCAGGCAGGCCAGCAGAGTGGCCACTGGACACGGGGGCTGCTGAGCACTTGAGAAGTGGAGAATACAAAGAAGGAACCGAGGCTTGGATTTTAAATTCGTGCTTTAATTAGTCACACGGCGAGCAGCCGCCATACGGAGCCGCCAAGTAGAGCTCACCGGAAAGAGAACGAGATTCCATTTAGAAACCGATCTGGAAGGTGATGGTCAGGGAGCGGGTCCCATGACAGGCCCGTCCAGGCACCCTGAGGGCCGGAGCCTCAGCCCTGGGATTCCGTATTTCAGAGATTCTCACGCGCAGCGGGGCTGGTAATTCCTCTTCCTTAAACTGTTTACAGCAGCTGATAACGCTGCGGAAAACCAGGTTCTATCTCCACCAAATGCTGGGGTCCAGGGAAGCTGGCACAGCAGCTTGACACGGTAATGTGTAGATTTTGCATTCACACAACCACCAAGCACTGTCAGTTACCCGTAGTTTTGTTTGAACACCGGGATGCTTAGGGTGCCCCTGGGGGCTGCCTCCCAGCTGCCGTGTCCTGGCTGCTGTGAACACTGGCATGCGTGCAGCTCTTTGAATTACTCTTATCCGGACATATGCCCAGGGGTGCAATTGCTGGGTCAGAGGGCAAGTCTGTTTTCAGTTTTAAAGGACACTCCACACTGTTCTCCACAGCAACTACACCATTTTACATCCCCACCAACAGTGGAGGTGGGCTCCCCTTTCCCCACACCCTCTCCAGCATTTGTCATTTGTAGGCATTTTGACAATGACTATCCTGCCGGCAGGAGGGTTGTACCTCATCGCAGCTTGGATTTGCGTTTCTCTAGTAATTAGTGATGTTGAGCACCTTTTCATGTGCGTGTTGGCCATCTGTGTGTCTTCTCTGGAGAAGTGTCTATTTGATAAGTCTTCTGTCCACCTGTGGATTGGGTTGTTTTTGTTACTGCATTGTACAAGCTGGCTGGGTCAGTGGCTCAGACAGTGAAGAATACACCTGCAATGCAGGAGACCTGGGTTCGATCCCTTGATCAGGAAGATCCCCTGGAGAAGGAAATGGCTACCCACTCCAGTATTCCTGCCCGGAAGATTCCATGGCAGCCTTTAGTCCATGGGGTCGCAAAGAGTTGGACACGACTGAGTGGTTAACACTTTCACTTGTATGAGCTATTTGTACATTTAGGAAAGCAAGCTTTTGTTGGCAGAATCATTTGCAAAGACTTTCTCCCAGACCATAGGTTGTCCTTCCGTTTTGTTGATGGTTTCCTTCACTGTGCAAAAAGCGTGTGAGTTGGACTAGGTCCCATTTGTTTTGTTTTTGCTTTTACTTCTATCGCCTTGGGAGACTGAGCTAGGAAAGCAATGCTGCTTTCTATGTGATATACGATTTTTATGTCAGAGACGCCTTGCCTGACAGCCCTCGTCAGGACAGGGTGCCCCTGGCGCCCGGTGGGTGTCTTGGTACCCACGTGTGTGTGCTGCTCGTGCCAACTGGAGCGGGCTCGAGGGGGCACGGGACGCGCACCAGGGCCGGTGGCTTCAGGCGGCCTGTTAAGAGTCATTTTGCCCTCCTTCCTCACAGCACGGGCTGTTACTTCTTGCCACTTCCCCACCAGGGCTGGACTCGGATGCATCTCCTTCACCGTCTTTGCTTCTCTCGAGTGTCGTGTCCCCAGATGACACAGCTCGTGAGACCCCAACCAAGCTCGGGTCCCAGTTCAGTCAAGCTCCAAGGTTTCTGCCTCAAGGGCAGCAGGGGTGCCGACATTCAGCAAGCAGGGCCTTCTCTAAGATGAGGGCACACAGGGGAGGGGGGACAGTGTCCTGCCCCGGAGACAGGCAGGAGGAGGGTTTCCGCTACCTGCCCTGCGGAGGCCGGGGAGGAAGGCTCAGGAGGTGGGAGGACACACCCACCACCCGAGCCACAGCCGGGACTCGGCCTCCCCCGGGCGCCCTGAGCACACGGGCTGCACAGCGGGCATCGGGGAATGTCTGTAGAATTGTAAACGAGCCCTCCATCCCCCGTAACACAGGAACAGTCTACGCCGAGGCCTGCTGAGCGCGCCCTGTGGTGACAGGCCTGGGGTCATGCTGACAAGCGGGGCAGCTGCTCTGGGCTCCCCCCCCCCCAAGGGGAGAGAGGGAATCGGGGTGCCAGGCTGACTGCCCTGGCAGCAGGGTGCCCCCTCGGGATGAGCTGGCTGGCCCCGGGTCCAGGCCAAGGTGTCCAGAGGCCCAGGCCCGCAGGCACAGGTCTGAAGCAGCCCTGGGCCCCAGGCCCCTGTGCCTCGAGGGTCTGTACCTCTGGCACCTCGCAGAGCCGCCCCCAGGGAGCGCCTGTCACACGGCGTGACACTGCCCCCTCCTGGGCGGCCAGTGCCGACAGCGGCAGCCGGAGCAGAGGTCTGGGGGGTGAGGACACGCCCCGGGAGGGCCTGGCGAGTCCCCAAGGCGGAGCGGCACCTGTGCCGCTCTGTCCGCCCCAACCCCCGCACTGACAGGACTTCCTACAAGCTCGGGTCTCTGGCTGGCAGTTGGCACCAGTCTGTGGGCACCGAAACCAACAAGGGTTCCTTTTGCCTTTCTGCTCCTCATGGCATCTGTCAGGACCAGGCTCCCGGAAGCCACCCCCAACTGCCAGCTTTCACCTAGACCAGGCGAGCAGCAGCGCCCAGCACCTCCCGTTCTGGCCCGGATTCCTCAGGGGGAGTTTAGAGGTCTCCTCTCCAGCGAATGGAGACGGCGCAGCACAATGCGCTTTCAACAGCGCCGTGGGCTTCAGATGTCTGTACCCTCAAATCTTACTGAAAACCTCCTCTCTCTTTCCCACAGAACAATGCAAATGGGTTTGCAAAGCCTCCTTTCCTCAGGTAAGTTAACTCCCTCCCCAAGGGCCTCTCCCCCAAGCTCAGCCCAGGAGGCCTGGGCTCGCGACCTTAGTTCCCGACCAGGGACTGAACTTGGGCCCTTGGCAGTGAAGGTGCTGAGTCGTACCCACCTCTGACAGAGGGGCGCCCTCCTCTCTGCGGCCCTGCGTAGGGTGCAGGGGAGGGTCATGGTGGGAGAGCCTTCCAGGACAGGCCCTCCCTCTGGATCAAGGCACAAGCCAAGGCCACCCAGCGGCCAAGCCCAGCTGCAGGAGCCCGCAGGCCTGAGGCCCCGGGGCCAGTCCACTCCGAGTCCAAACCAAAACAACTAGTGCTTGTAACGGGTGGCGTGGAGAGAACCATCCCAGAGCGGAGCTTTGTCATGTTCAGAAAACGCCTCAAATTTACAGAAGTGTCTGTTACAGAGCAAGGGTACTCACTGGCTGTCTTCAGATCAAATCCCTGTCTTGCAGTATTTCTGCCAACATTTTTTTCTCCCCAACAGTGGAGAGAACCCCTTTGCCACTGTGAAACTCCGCCCGACAGTGACGAATGACCGCTCAGCGCCAATCATCCGATGAGAAGGCGGCCCCAGCATTCTCCTGGTTCCCTGCTGGGCCCTCCTTCGGGAACTATGGGTTTGTGTGTGACAAGCACCACCCAGTTGTAAAACTTCACCAGAGGGCGTCTGATTTTACCTGTATTCTGCTTGAGCAAATCAGCACATTTTCTAAGTTAACATAGTTGGATTTACACATTTCTTCAAGATAAATCATAGTTTAGTTACAACACAATCATTTAAAAGTTTTTTCCTATTCTGTTCAAAAATAGTAAATTTGGTTCCAATCCTTATTGTATCACTTTTTAATATTCTGATTATTTTTTAATAGCCAGAGTAAAGGATAGTGGATGCTTTTGTGACTGGCTTTCTGCACCCAAATGCAAATGAGATCACAGTTTTATAAAGCATGTGTTCTTAAATAGCATTATGTTCAAAGAAAATACTATATAAATTTGCATCCTAGCATGCAAATAATCTTAAGCAATATAAATTATAAGGATATTGTATAACACTTAATTCTTTTAACTTTAAAATTTCTGTTTACTATAGCCCTAGCCAAGATGAAGCATCCCACAGGTTCTTGCGATTTAGACAGCTCTAGAGCCCTGAGGATCCGCCTGGCCCTATCACAGCCAGTACTACTCAAGTCTTAGTACTTGAGTAGTTCTCAGAGGGACTGAGCTTGGTAGAGTTACCTAACTAGAATGACCCATGGAAACCCGCCAGGCTGTGCCTCACAGGGGCCTGGTTCACAGGGTAGCACCTGCCTCAGGAGACTCCACGGGCAGGAACCAGGCACCTCTCGCTAAGCTAGTTGACCAAAATTACCTCCAGCACTGTTTACTCTGAAACCTCTCAGGGTGCAAGTTTCTCTCCTTTTCAGTTGGGCCAGCAGACCGATAGAGCCAGCCCGGGGGGAGCATTTCAGCCCAGCCCCACCCCGCGCGCTGGGCCGTCTCTGCTGTCAGGCCGGCGCCATCTGGAGGAGGGGACGAGGGACGAAAACACACCCAGGCCGTGCCGCGGGGGTCTCGCTCCTGATGACAGATTTTGGCTCTGCCGTGATGTCGGTCCTCTCTAAGCGCAGGAACGACTGAGCTCGGGTGGACAGCGTGAGGCGTGGCGCTCCCGAGGCTGGTCCTGTCCTCCCGGCTGCGGGCCACGCAGACGCCCCCTCAGGGCAGCTGTCCAGCAGCAGCTGCCGCATCCGCCAGCCAAGACGCTCGGGTCCGTCACAGGCCCGACTCCTCTTCCTTCAGGGGACCATCTCCTTCCCACCGTGGAGGCAGGGAGGCGTGGTGGGCAGGCTCTGGAGGCTCTCGAGTCAGGGGAAGGGGCGGGGGTCCCCAGGCTGCGCACACCCCCCTGCTCACAGGACAGAGGCCAGGCCGTGGGTCTGCAAATGTCAATCAAGGTATTAGGCTTTACTGTAAGAATAAAAGCTTGAAAACAAGCACTCCTTTCAGCTGTGTAAGGGAAGGTCACCCGAACTGGATGGTGTTGGGGGTCAGGGCTGGCGAGGCTCTATTGTGACAGTGCGCACACACCGAATAAGCAGAACCAGGTAACCAACGGTAGGGATCTCATTTATTTAAAACAGTATTTCTCCCCCTTCTCAAATTGAAGACTGCGAAAAATAAAAGCAGCGCTTTATTGAGCGTCGTCGCCTGGGAGCGGAGCTGCCCGTGTCCTCACTCCGACCCCTCCCTGTGCCCCTCCTCGCCTGCCTAGTCCACCCGCCTCACTGTACAAAACAGTCCAGAAGCTTCATCAGATAAAGCTATTGTACACGACATTTACATTAGAAAAAGATAGCGGGGTGTGGGAGAGCCGGTGCGCTCTTCCCTTTAAGTGAAGTTGGCTCCACAGTTGGGGCATCTTCGCTTCCTCAAGGCGAAACAGCAGATGAACCCAAAGGGGAACAGGACGATGGCCAAGAAGATGCCCAGGAAGGTGAACGAGTCCTCCAGGACCCCGACCCTGCGGAGACAGGGGGCGCACCGTCAGGGCGCCGACGCAGAGGAACGTGCGGGGGTGCCGGCGAGCGCTCAGCCACGCGTTCTCCCAGATGAGGAACGAGCAGCAGATGCTGTTCCTATAAACACATCGCTAAGAACTGAAACCCAAGTCACTTTACAGTATTTTTCCCACCGTTGGAAAGTTTTAGACTTACTTTTCCATGCCCTAGAGGAAAATTCCAAGCATACTGAGAGTTTGGATTGTGTGTGGCTTTTACTGGTGGGAGGAGGGGGCAGCAGGTTCAGCAAAAGGCTGAAATCACCCAGGTTCACACGTGTCACTTACCTTGGGAGGTTTAATCTCAAAGCTCTTCTTTGGAAAAAGTCACATTAACCCTCCACGTGCCCAGTGTATGACCCCTGGGACCATGAGGGGCCAGCCCCCCACCACATCCCAAGAGGGTACCGCCCAGGGCAGGGGTCCTTCTCCAAAGCCCCCAGGGAGGGTGGAGCAGGAGCTGCAGTGAGACCCCCAAAGCCAGCCCCCACCCCCAGAACTGCTTCCCTCCCACCTCGGCGCTGTGGGAGAACAAGGACCCACCCCCGCCCACGCTCTCCTCATCTTCCCGAAGCCCCAGCGCCCACAAACGCCAGCAGGAACTGCCTCAAGGGAACACGCACTCTCTCCAGCAGCCCCAGGACGCTGCAGAAAGCCAAAGGGGGTTCTCGGGGAACCCGATTCTCTGCCCTCCCCTGGAGCCCCGCGGTGAGTTCAGGAAAGGTCTGAGCAGCTGGGCAGTGAAGCCGCCCGCGGGCCAGGCCCGCCCCAAGGGGAAGCACAGGGCTGG
>SJYQ01010436.1:302226-317455 GCA_006410935.1 Redunca redunca | reverse complement strand
ACGACGCGTGCGCCTCCTCGTCGCCCTGCGAGCCCACGCCGCCGCCGCCGCCACCGCCACCGCAAGCCAGCGTGGGGGGCGGCGGCGAATCGAGGGCTCGCTCCTTCCGGGCTGCATCCACCGAACTGGAGGCGAGCGCGGGTGGCGGGTCGAAGCCGCGCCCCGGGGGCTGAGCGGGGAACGGGCCGGCGCCGAGCTGCGGCGCGCCGCCACCGCCGCCGCCGTAGCCCTTGGCGGTGCCATAGGCCTGAGAGAGGCGGAAGTAGCCGGGCACTGGCACCCCGCTGGAGGTACCCAGGGTGCAGCCGTCGGGCGGCGGGCCCCGCGGGAAGGGGGCCAGCTCGGCAGCGGCGGACGAGCCTTTGGGGCATTTGTCAGCCGAGTCGTAGAGGCAGTAGGAGCTCTCCTCTTTGATGTTCTGCGCGAAAGAGCACGAGGTGGCCTGCGGCGGGGGCTGGGGTGGTTGCGGTGGGGGCGGCGGCTGGGGCTGCTGAGGCGGCGGCGGCCCTTCGGGCTGCTCCATACGGCACGACCTGGGCGCTTCCAGCCACAGGTCTATAGGCGCCGGCGCGTATCCGTGCGCCCCGGGACCCAGGCCCCCGCTGCCACCACCGCCGCCCGGCGACGCCGCCTCATTGCGCTTGCCTCCCAGAGCGGGGAAGATCCCGCAGCTCTGCAGCCCATAGGGCAGGTCGGCGGCAGAGGGCAGGTAGACCCCGCCGTGGGCGTAGTAGCCGCCGCCGCCGCCGCCCCCAGCGCCGCTGCCACCACCGCCAGCCTCGCCTCTGCCGGAGCTGATGAGCGAGTCGACCAAAAAAGAGTTCGCGGCGGGGCTCTCCGAGCATGACATTGTTGTGGGATAATTTGGCGAAGGGAGCAGATAGCCCTTTCTGGCTGACATTTCTTGTGCAAAACATGCTGAATACGATTAGCAATCCCCCCGCACCGCGGCGGGCGCCCGCAGCCAATCCTGAGCCAGAGTTTCCGCGCGACCACTCCCAGTTTGGTTTCGTAGGCGCGGGGCCGCTCTCTGAGGGCGCCCTCCGAGCCCGCGATTGATATAAATATGTAATCTGTATTGATGGGCCGCAAGACGCACACCCGATACCTCAACCCAAAGGCCAGAAGCGACGGGGGCTGCCCCAACGTGGCTGGTGGGGGGCCTGGCCCCTGGGCTCGCTCCGCCCATGCCCGGACGCGCGCCCTCCTTTGGGGTCTGTTTGAAGGGCCCCTGGGCCCCATGCAGTTAACAAGTGGGGTGTTTATGGTGCGCACCCCGGCCCTCTTTGGGGGCTCCCTGTTTCAATTTTTCGAATCAGCCACCAGACTTGGGTGCACTCTTAAGACACTAAAGGGGGGCCTCAGTGCCCCAAGTTCTTCACATTCAGCCCCAGACCCGGAGCTCTATCCCAATGTGGGGGACCTAGTCCTAAAATCACCAGGATTTTCAGAGTTTCCTAAATCCAGAGGAGACTGGAAGCTGGCAATTGCCACTTCTTTCTAGCACCACTCACCGAACTTTCCCCAAAATGCTGTGCCCTGGCCTCTCAGCCCCAAACACGCTCCACTCCTCCGCCAGTGGGTTGATCCAGTTAGGATCTTTGCCTACGGTGTGCTCACCTGGCTTGCCTTCTCTGCAGCTTCTGTTGGTGAACCTTGGTGGGCTGGCATCAGTGGGACGGGTGGGGGGGTGCTGGGGGGGGTCGAGGTGACTGACAGCTTTGGCTGAGAGACTTCCCCACCCTTACTCCAAGGCCAGAGCCAGGTCCAGGCACCTCACAGTCACATCACCCTTGCAGCCTCCAAACTCATACGCCTTCTGGGGGGAAGTGAAAGAAGTGTTGGTCTTGAGGGTCTTTGGCTTACCCAGAGGGGAAAACCTGGAGGGGGAAACGGGTGGGGTAGGCCAACCAACACCTCTGCTACCCAATTCTCGAATTCTCCCTTTAGCCTTGGCATTCACACGCGGAGGCTACAAGAACCAGTGTCACCACACTCCTGCCTCTGTCCCCTCCCCTCCTCCCCCCTCCCCTCCAAACCCACGGATGGGGCAGCCCTCACGCCCGTGGTGTGAGCATTTTAACGAGGCCCGCGGTGAGGAAATCCGTTCCCTGTGAGGCCTTGTTGGGCTTGTGGCCCAGTTATAGGCGCGTTCGGAGGCCAGGCCCTTTGCTCAACAGACACCCAGGCCTCCTCCTTCCCTGGTCTTAGGGACCGCGCTCTTGGTGAACTGGAAAGGGCCGGCCCAGGGCGCTACCCCCCAAGTGTGGGCCTCATACATGTCTCAGGAAACGCGACCTTTTCCGGCCGGATCCAGGGAGCCCAGGAGGTCGCTGCCTTGTCCTGGGCCTGCGGGCTAGGGCTAGAGCTCTCCAGGATGCCCCAGGCCTGCCCGCTCCGCCAGCTCCGGCCCCTGCAGCGGGCTTGACGCCGGCATCCCGGGAAGCAGACCGCTCAGGCCTCGGCGGGCGGCGGAGGGGAAAGACCCTGGCAACCCGACTGATTTGCCGGGCACTTGGCCTTGTTCTTCCCAATATGAACCCAGTCGGAGGAGGAAGCCGAGCCTGAGAGGACCCAGAGAGAGCATACGGGAGAGCAGGCGGCAGAACCCCGGCGCTGGTTTCTGAGATGTAAGCTCGCAGTTGCGGTCTCTGCCGGCAGCGGCTGCTCCGCTCGGCGCGCTGCACCCGGAGGCCGCGCCACTGCTTGCGCTGCGCTCCAGCCACTTCTGCCTCTGCGCCCCGCGGAGACCGGCTCCGCGGACTGGGCCTCTGGGGTAGAGAAGAGAGGAACAGAAAGAGAAAGAAAGGAAAAGAGGAGAGGACAGAGGGAGAGGAAGGAGAGAGAGGTAGAAAAGGAGAGCGCCAACTCGCTCCAATTCGACAGGCGATCGCCGCCGAATCAAGCGAGGGGTCGGTGCCGAGATCAGGAAATGTCCTTCGCTCTCCATATTGCTCAAAAGCCTCAAACGCACAAGGCCAAAGCAAATTTTCATCAGGCTAGGCCCACGAATCAGGCTAGGCTAGGTCAACGAACTTGAGGACCAGAAGTTTCAGAGTAAGGCAGCCTAGAACCTTTCCCCAGATGGGCTTGGTCCTTACCCAGCTTGTCAGGAGAGTGAAACTGACTGGAACTGTTGTGTTAGCAGTGCTACTGGGAAATGCCACAAAGCCAAGGACTGGCTGAGAAGGGGGCTTTGCCCCTTAGTACAGTTCATGCCTATCAGGAAATTTCTGTCCAGGGGGAAGTAGGTTCTGAGCATAGGAGAGGGTCCCTTGAGAGAATGAGCCCCAGCAGGCAAGTGGGCCAGGACTGGGTGCTTTTTCAGTTAAAATGATGCAGAAAGCATCTTCCCAGGCCACAGGTTCAGAAGGGCCAGTGGCCACAGGAGAAAAATGCTTGAGATAGTGGAGGCTAAATAAAATAAAGTGAAAGACAATGATCTAAACTTATCTTTCTTAATATTTTTGAAAGTTGGACCCCCTTTGGTAAATCTAAGGCCATGTTCCGACTCTTACCCTGTGAAAAATGCAAATATGTGCATTCCCACAATTTGACCCAGTCATTTTCAGGGAATTCACAGACATTCCCCCCCCCCCCCACCAAGCCTTTTCCTTGGCCTCTCCAGAACGTTCCAAGACTGGGAATTTAGTAGCCCTGCTAGTTTGACTGGTAAGACAAGCTGGGTTCCCGGCTATAGGCAGCTCAGGCCCTGTCTAGTCAGAGCTCTGTAGGGTGGCCAAATGGCCTTCTAGGCTGATTGGGATCCAAGAGCATGCACGCTCCAACCAAGGTTACAAATATCATTTTGGTGCCCTGTCTTATGAGAAGGCCACCGCAGCTGAAAAGCAGAGAAGGCGGAAAGCCGGCTGTGAGCTCATAGACCATGGCATTGGCACTTGAGTCTTCACGGACCTTTGGGGAGAGTTGTATGTTTCTCCCTAGCATCTTTTCCCCTAATAAGCCAAATGGGATGTTGAGTTGTGCTGTTTCTTGCTTGGAAAAACAACAACAACAGAATAAGTAAGCCAGTGTGGGATATTCTCTCTGGCCCAGGTCTGCCACTCTACCTCCACTGCTGAGCCGAGAGCGAGAATGAATGGAGAGCCCATGGGTGCACTTGGGACACGGATTGGCTTGCCCCGCTAGTTTGGACAAGAAGATATCCATACAGCAGAAGCTCAAGTCAAATGCCTGCTGCCTTCTCAGTTAGTCTCGGAGCTCCCAGTATCCCCAACTGTCCCCAGGGCTCCACACTCCCCAGACTGTAACACCAAGGTGTTAGCTTCCTCAATAAAATATTCCATTTATTGATCATCTCAGCTTTCCCAGGGTTCCCCACCCCCAAGAAATTAAGAAAAGCAATTCAATGGTCAGCTTCTGGATAGTCTCTCCCTCTCGCCCATTTGCCTTCTTTTTCTCTCTTTCCTACTCTTTCCCAGCTGCCAAATTTCTCTCTTGGTAGTCAGAATGCCTTTGACCTAAAACTCTCCAGTGTCTGCCTGCTTCAACCAGGCCTGTGCAGTTGCCGGGGCCCACATTTTATTTACGAGTAAATATTGCTCATTTCTACCTGGTTCATTATATCCCATTCAGCTATGGAGCTGAAGTAAATGCCAGGCTAGTGAAATAAGCCCTCTGCTGAGAATTACCCTGCAGTTTACCAGATAGTGCATTCCCTCTCCTGAGTAGGCCCTTGCAAACTACGAGAAACAATAAACTGTTATTACAAAAAAAATTCTTACAAAGAATACCAGGTACTGAGATTGAGATAGCCAGTAAACAATTCGTATCTGGAGGTTGCTCTCAGGGCTTTCTGGGCGCAGTGTTATCTGATCGGCTGTGGAGTGGAGATGCAGCCCCGGAGAGGGAAAATAAATGCTACTTTGACATATTCGGCTTTAACAAAAATTCTGGACTTTTTCAATTCATGTATTTACGCATAGTTTAAATTTTGGAAGGAGCAAAGACCTGATTCTCCCATTCGTCTTTAAGAATGTCAGCATTTTCAGGGATACTGTATTTAATGTGTCTTCTTAGAATCAGTCTATCCCTAAACAACCTGCTTAAAAGTTTTTTCTAAATCCAACCACTGAACTGGCCCTTCTCTCCTGATGGGGGAAGTGTTGGAGACTTTTTTCGTACATGCCTCACATACACCCCTCAATTCCACTATACTCAGTTTTGTCCATCATAAACTGCCTCTGGCCTGGAAACGATATTAGGAAAGGCTCAGGCTGCAAAGAGCACTGTGTGAGCGCCCACTCCTTGCTTTATTCTAACAGAGTTTGAGAGACCATACTCAACAAAGACTGGTGAGTGTGATCGGCAAAATTATACACTCATACACGGCAGCATCTACTTTCTCTGAGATTCCCCCCACCCCACTCACCCATGCACGGTATATTTGTAAAAAGAAAACAACCATTTCAAGAAACTAATGAAAACACACTGGAATAAAAAATTTAAATATAGAAAAAGAGGGAATTTGAGTTTGGCTTCCGAAATGTAAGTGACATGATTATTTTAAACTTGTTTTATGACAACTCTGATGGAGAGATTGTTTGATCAGAGTTTATCCTCACTGCCAGCCTTGGGAAAATGTATTTACCAATACAATTTTTACACATTTGCAAAATATGCAAAATATCTCATTTTTACATCTAAGAAAATTGCTGCAAACCTCCAGCCAGGTTTATAGCGGTACAGTCCAAATAAGCAACACAGGTTTCTCTGGCAGCCTCAAAAATATAATGCGACTTCTCTGAATTGGCCTTTTTTGGAACAAAGGTTACCTCCAGTCTGTTGGGCAAACCTAGAGAACGCACCTAGTAGGAAATCAGCTACTTCCCTGACTTCTGCCCCAGGGAATAAGCCCGCCCTAGTGACCACAGTTGCTGACCACTTCATTGTTTCGAGGAGAAACTCTGTTTTCCCCAGTCCCGCCATCCCCCCTTTTTTTCCCCTCTTTTTTTTTTTTTAAACTACCATAAGCCGGTATGCCAGCACAGCCAGGAGGATGCTCCCTATCCCTGGTTCATCCCGTTCTGAGTATTTCTACAAAATCTAAAGATCGCCTCAGGTGAAATGCTGGCGCAGAGAGTTAAAACCGTCAACTTCTCCACTGGGGCCTCCCCTGCTTTCCAACCTTAGGGAGCGATGGGAGAAGGGGGGTGGGGTGGGTTGAGCGCCTATAGCGTCACCCCCGAGCTCACACACCCAGCCACTTTCCCCAGCCCTGCTCAGACACCCGGCCCCGCTCCCGCCCCAGCCAGATTGAAATTGCTAAACTTGTGGCCTCTTACCTTGACACATTTCCGAAATCACTGCCAAGGGACAGCTGGCTTCTCCGCGCCGCGACGCCTGCGAGGCCTAGAGAAGGNTGGGGTGGGGGTGGAGGGTGGGGGTGGGGCGGACAAACAAAAGGCACTGGCCTTTCACCCTGCCCCTCAAGGTTATGGGTGATGTCCAAATTTAAGGCAGAAGTTCAAAGGCAGGAAACAAAGAAAACCAGCATCTTTCTTTCCCCAAAGGGAAAAGGCAGCCTCCGCTGGGAGCTGGGGAGAAAGCGCCCTTAGATACTCCTGTGAGTCTGCTCTTTGTACCCAGACCAGTCTCCCCCTTGCTGAAGGGCTCCCCAGGGCACCCTAGAGTGTTTCCACTCCAGGCCTTCTAGTCTGGAGATGAGTGAGCCCAGCCTGGGATCAGACCCACTGGCCACCTCAAGTCCCAAGGCTTTCTCCCAGGGCTGGGTCAGTCTGAGGGGATGAAGCCCCATATTCCAGGCCCTGGGATACCCCATTCCTGAGACCCCACTTCCCCAAAGGACCTGGCCATTCACCTTGACTTCCTAAGCCTGGCTTCTAATGGAGTTAAACCCTGAATAAGCCACCTCCCCACCTCCTCAGGGGCCTAGTAACTTGCCTCTTTCCTAAGGGGATAGTGGTGCTGGGATGAGGGAGGGGTGACATTTGGCAGTAAAAGGCGAGTAGGGAGAGGAATGTCACACCAGGACCCAATACTCAAGTTTCCAGTCTTTATTTTCCTTGTGCCCTGTTGCCTATATAGTCGCCTATATACATGCTGCGACTTTCGCGGTGGGCTAGAACGGAGGACAGGGCATTACTCCCTTTACACGCAGAGCCACCAGATGCTTCTTCACATGGGGAGGCAGAGGAGATTTAACGGGAGGGTGTCTACCTTTCTCAGCTGAGGTCCCCAGACCCTGACTGGCTGAACTACTTCAGAGTATCTCCCTAATGCTTTTCAAATATTGCAAAAAATTAAAAAGACCATTCCCAACACCCTTCCCATCCCCTCCAATACCCCAAAGGCAATCAACTAATGGCAAAAAAAAAAAAATAAAAGTATTCAAACAAAATAGGTTATGGTTCCTTTATTTACAAGTCTTTTGAACACCATCCCTGTATGAAGCGTACATTCAAATATTTTTAGCAGTGAGTGAGTTTAACCGTGGAACACTGTAAACAGATAGAGCCTTTAAATATTCTCTTCATCATCTTCCCCCCCCCCTACATTGCATCTTTTAAAATTCACTTTGGTTCTTGCAGGGAAATATATATATATAATATAATATTTATCTTTTAAAATAATTCCAAATCACTCTTGAGCTCTTGAAAGGTCACCGAAAGCTTTCAAGCTCAGTTCTGGGGTGGCGAAGGGCAGAGAGCGGCATGGAAACTGGGTATTTGGGGGACTCAAGCCCCTTATAGCTGGGGACTGCTGGCCAGGCCCACCGCTTCACTGAGCAAATCTAAGCTTGAATTAAGTGTGGCATAGACTTTGCCAAATTGCCGCACTCCACAGGCATTTCCTGCAGGGATCCGGGGGCCAGCGGCCTGGGTGCAGCCTCTAGGCTTTTTGATGTCTTCCACCTCAGGGAATGGTCTGCTCTGACACCAGGCTTTAGGCCTAAAGTGGCAGGCCAGACGAAGACCCTCGTCGGTAGGAAAAACTAGGTGGGTTGCAGAAGGCAGTCAACTGCTAGAAGCTCGGGCCTAGGACAGTTCGGTGAGTGGCTAGGAAGAATGGAGAGCCCGTGATGCCACCTGGGATGGTAGATTAGTTTTCCCCTCAAGGATCAACAGCTCTCTCCCACCTTGCATCGACCTCTTAATCCAGTCATCTTTCACATTAGCTTTGGAAAGCAGCCCCAATCCAGACATCTAGGAATCCTCCCCTTTCCTTCTTCTCCTTTTCCCAAACTGAATTGGCTTTGGCGATCTTGACACAGGGGTCCTAGAGGTGACCAGGCTCCATGTGGAGGGTCCTGGGTTGGGATCATTTTCCCTGGGGGGCCGGGAAGGAGGCCCAGTCCCTGATGGAGACCACACCCAGCCCATAGCTCTAGCAGTCTCCAAAGGTGAACCACCAGAGGCCCCAAACCATTCATTCTCATTGATGCACAACTCTCTGAATCCAAGTATCATTAGAAATCTTAACCACCACCGGGCGGCCTCCTTCCAGGCTGTCTCCGAGTATTGCCTTTCCTATCTTGCACATCTCCTTTCTTGAAAAGTCACCACGTGCCTTGACCTTGTCAAGGGCAAAATCTGCATATAATCTCCTGTGTATGAAGCCCCCCACCCAGGTCCAGCTGGCTTGAACCTTTAGAGAAGCGGATTGGCCGAGTAGTACTGTAAACGGTCTCTGTTAATTTTTTTTTCCTTCATTCTTCTGTTCTGAAACCAGATTTTGACCTGACGGTCGGTGAGGTTGAGCATGCGGGATAGTTGAAGACGTTTCTCTTTGTTGATGTACACACTGAAGAAGAACTCGCGCTCTAGCTCCCGGATCTGGTACTTGGTGTAGGGGCAGCGCTTCTTTCGGGTTCGTTGGCCACCTGTGAAGGCCAAAAGAAGCAGGGCGTGAGCCAGGTGTGACGGTTGCAATCCATCCCAGAGCCCCAAGAGAAGGGAAAGGGCTGGCCTCAGGGAATAGAAGCCCTGCCACAAGTCCAAGCAAGGTCCCCCGACTAGCTAGGTCCCTGCCTTCAGGCTCTTACTGCCGGCTGGGGGAAAGGCTGCGGGAGGAGGCTCAGCTCCCGATAAAAGCCAGCTCCCTAGATAGGCCCTCAGGGAAGCTGCTTACTCTGCTCCGGAGCAGAAAGGAGGGTTCCTCACTGCAACAGGCGAGTTAGTGCCGCGGAAGCCGCTTTCAAAGCAGCGAGTGGGGGTTGCCGGCTGCCTCCAGCCCGGCCAGACTAAACAAACAGCCGCCCACGACCATTTCACCTTCCAGCACCTGGGCGGCCGAGTCCCGAGGCAGTAAAGGCGGCCCCAGCCCCAGACTTTACCGGCTACGGCGGGATTCGGCCCTCGTTAACATCTGGGGGCAGCTGCCGGGTCTTTGTCAGCTTAAGTCCTGGCCATCAGCTCCTGCCTCCCCGGCCAGCCCCCTGGCTTCCGCGGGTTGGGGAGGGGGTAGCGGAAGCCCCCTACCCCGGGCCTTCCCTAAGGACCAAGGCCACCCAGCCATCCTGGTGCTCTGGCAGGGCTGGGGTGCTGTCCCCGATAGGCTGGAGGACAGAGGGGTTTCCCAGAGCTGCGGGCAGGCTCGACTTGCGCCCCTTTCAATAAAACGCCACCAGAAGTAAAGAAAAAACCCGCTTTTGACAGATTGAATAACAACTGTAACATGCAGTCGGACAGAAGGCAGCACACGTAATTGCCACTGCGCCCAAGGAAAATGGCTTCTTTTGGACAAAAAGGCCAACTTTGGGTTAATTTGTTTCTTTTAATATATTGCTCGAGCTAAGCGGGCTATTTTATCTGTTAAACACGCTCCTAGCGCCATCGTTAAACAGCGATGCCTTTGAATCCCGGCCGGGACCGGAGTCCCGGCGCAACACATGGCTTTTATAAAAATCTCCGGATTACCTCGCTATCAAAGGCTCCCGAACCCTTGCAGGGAGAATTTACAGGCGCCCACCTCCGGCTCCCCAGCCCCGAGCTGGCCCCGAGCGGGGTCGAGCTGCTAGGCTTGGGAGCCGAGAAGGAAAAAAAAGGGGGAAAGGGAGGTTTTTTGTGTTTTGTTTTGTTTTTTTTTTTTGCAGGCATGCCTCGGCCGGTGGGTATTTCACGGCCAATTTCAGCACTCGCCACGTGATCCCGCCTTTTATAACAAAGTTTTGTTGGGGGGAAACCTAAAGGCCCTTCATAAACCTTATATGCTTATAAAACAGCATATAAAAATTTAACAGCGGTGCTGCGCTAGATTTCCAACTCCCCTTTCATAAAGCGCAGGGCGCGCTGCCTTTTATACGTACTGGAGCCGCCGGCCTTGTCCTCAGTGTGGCCGGAAGACGACTCGGGGCTGCTGCTGCTCTCGGGGCGCCGCCGCCGCTCCTTTTCCTCCGCCGCCGCCGCCGCCTCCCGGCAGCCGCCGGCGCCGCTGTCCGAACTTGAAGTTGCCGGCGTGCCCGTGGCCGCTGCCGCCGCCGCCGCCGCCGCCGCGGAGGTCGCCGCGGCCGCCGGGGGCCCCTTCTCGGCGCTCTTGTCCCCGGGGTAGTCGGAGGAGGCGAGGTTTTCCGGGGTGCCGTAGGCCGTCTCGAAAAACTGGTCGAAAGCCTGCGGCAGGACGCCGTTCCTGCCCACGGTGCTATAGAAATTGGACGAGACGGCGGGGGTGGGGTGGTGGTAGACGTTGGCCGAGCTCTTGGCCAGCACGTCGCCAGGCACGCCGGCCGCGCTGGGCGCCTGCAGGCAGTCTCTGTGCACGAGCTCCTCCGCGGAGTAGCAGTGGGCCAGATTGCCGCGGGGGTGCCATTTAGTGGCGGGCTCAATGGCGTATTCTCTGAAGGTCACTTCGCGCACGGGTTGGACCTGGGGCAGGTTGGAAGAGTAGGAGTATGTCATTGGGCGCGAAGACGGGGTCTGGGGTAGAAAAGAAGGGAGGCTGGAGAAATCTGGACCCGAGACGTAGTAAGTACAACTTGGCAAATACATGTTAGAGGAGCAGGGACCACGCTCATCAAAATCCATCATTGGGCTACCTTGGGCTCTCCGCAGTAGCCGAGCTTAACATGATTCTCCACTGCAGCTGCCTCTTTGAAGCGGATCCGTGAAGTAGAAATTTGGAGACGTAAGCTGACGTGGAAATCTATCCCCATCCTTAGCAGGGAGGTGCTGGTCATGTGACCCGATGTTGAAATTGACAAGCTGCGAGCGAGTCCGTTTTTTTTTTTTTTTTTCCCTTTCCTTTTTTCCCCCCTCCCTCCCCGGCTTCCTTTCTTTGTAGCCACCTCAGGGGAAGCAACAGATCGTCACTCGGTGTTCTCACCGAAAGCACGTAATCGCCGGTGTAACTCATGTTGGCTGGGGGGCCTCCCGGCGCGCGGCGAGGCTGGGTGCTACCCCGTGCCAATTGCTTGTGCTCAGCTGCACGGTGCGGGCCCTTGAGTGCGCCGAGGGCGGTGAGAGAGCTCAACTGCCACCCACCTCTCCCCGGGTGAGGGATGCCACAGGCTGGGGGTGGCCGGGTGGGAGCTCGTCGCTGCGTGGCCCGTGCGTGGTCTTGGAATCTCTCCTCCTGGAGGCTCGCGTTCGCACCTCCTTCTGCGCTGTCCCCCTCCCACAGGCTTGCTCTGGAAACCACCTCTGCCTCCGATCCTGGCTGGACCCCCTTCGGGGCCAGGGTTCGCAGCCGTGGATGTGACTGCCTCGTGGCTTGCCCGATTTGCACGGTGACTTGATTACACGCTCGCATTCATGGTCACTTCCGAAGCGCTTTAGTGCCTTCCGTCCCTAAACCACCAACAACCAGGGCGGCTTCCCCGCGGTTTGTCAGGGATCCGCAGGTCCCGGAAGGGCCTTCGTCTCACCCGGGATCCACCTCCCTTTCATTCTCCCTGCCGGCCTCCTCACCCCCACGCCCTGCCCTTGGAGGAACCCGCTCTTTCTCGCTGTCTGCCGGGGTTCGGAGGGACTCAACCGAGCCAGAGACGCGGGGGCTGCGCACTGATCCGCCCGCCGGGTCTTCCGGAGCTGAGGACTCGGGAAACCATGCAGTTGAGGCGAGCCTTGGGCGGCTTCACAGGCGCTGACATCCGAGGAGACTACTCCTGGGTATGCTGCACCTTCCCGGAGCCCACATCTGAGGTCCAGAGCTGCAGGGAGAGTGGGGGGCAATGAGCAGGGGGAGAGGGCCCGGGAGCCGTGGCTGAGAAAGAGGTAACGCGCCTCCTTTCCTCTGCAAAGCTTGAGGGCCAGGGATGTGCAGGGCAGAAACTCAAAAGGACCGAGGCCGTTCCTGCTACTCATCCCACGGAAGCGACACAATGCCAAAGAGATGTCCTTCCGAAACTCCCAGCACCTTGGATGAAATGAAAGCTTTGAAAAGGCTAGGTCTGCACTAAAGATACAGAGGTCATGGCGGCTAGGATGAGTCTAGGTTTTCTTGGGAAGAGGAAAGACAGAAACTTGAGATGGTGAAAACTGCTTGCTATCCTTCAGGACTGAATGAACAATATTCGGGAGAAGCAGAAGAGGAGGGCATAGAGCAGCCAGGCAGGGCCAGGAGCTGGGAGGGGCCCGGCTCTGAGGCCTCCCCACACCTATCTTCTTGGAAGGAGCTGGATGCTGCTGAAGGAAAGTTGAAAAATGAAAAAGGATAACCTTTTCCCTTTCCCCATCCAGGAAATAGCTGAAGGTATTTATATATCTTGGGGAGATTTAGAGTATAAATTCTAAGATCTTTGGTATTTAAGTGTCAACATCGATTTATTTATTTATTGCTGAGCTGACTGTAACTGACTCAATAACAAATCTAATCATGTATTGCACTGGAAAAGAAATTTCTCATTATGTATTTTCTCCAAATGATGGCCCACCATTGCATTTGAATACCCGCTGTAAATATCAATAATATCGGGTAATTACTCTGTAGTGGAGTAAACTAATTTATTAGCATTCATGTTTATGTGGCTCCTACCCCTCTCCTTTACCGGGGTTGCATATCACAAATCAAACTACTGGGACACATTGGTTTAATGAACTCTTTATTCAGGATTTGCTGCAAGAACTTCCATGCCCCTTGAATCCATGAGCTGAACTTAAAATTATTTGTGCATCTTCAGCTTGACATATTTGTCCACAGTGGCTTGTGCAGAGGGCAGTATCGATGTGAGTGAGAAGGTCTGGTGGGAAAGAAGGTCATTTGGGAAGGGTAGCTTGAGACCTCCTAAAACTGGGAATCACAGTTGCAGGATTGCCCTGCAGCAAAAAAAAAAAACAAAAAAAAACCTTCTATTTCCATCGGCGACCAACAAGGCAAAATATTTATTTCTCTACAGCATTTCTTTCTTGAAGACTGAATATAAAAGGGAGAAGGAGAGGTTTTCAAATAGCAGTATTTAAGTCATTCCCAGGCTGATTTTGGCTCTTTCCAACTCTCTCCCAGCAGCCCACCCAGTCCCCGCCACCCCGACCCTCGAACAAAAGGAATGCTTGAGGGGTTTCAGTGACTTTGCCATAACAAAGGCGCCACCACTGCGGGGCTTGCCCCGCCCCTGGGTGAAGGCAAACAAATTCTTGCACTTGTATTAGGGCTTTTAAGACTATAATTGAGCCCGGGGGCGTCTAGGAGAACCGAAAACAGTTCTAGACAGACCTGGGGTTTTATAGCAGTGTTGGCAGTCAACTTCAGCTTGTGCCTGAGCAGACCGGCTGTGGTGGCTGCGGGGGGACGCCAGGCTATCAACCCTGGCTGCACACAGCCCCTCTCCCAATTAGATCAGTTTTCCCCTTGATGCCAGGGAGAGGGGGGGTCACCACAGAAAGGTCGGTATAGGGACCTTCTCTTCCTCAGAACCAGTGCCTCCCACTTTCTTGAGAGCCGAGCTGAGAGGGTGCTGGTCAGTCTGGATCCCATGGGTGTCTGCAAGAGACAAAGGCAAATTCCCGAGGAGAGGCGGGGGGTAGGGAAGGTGCTCTGGGAGCCACTGGCAGAACTGAAACGGGGTGCAGGTAGTGTTTTGCAGCCTGGAAGGGGGCAAGTGGGGGCGCTGCTGTGAAGATAGTTGAGAATAAAAGCTTTTGATGCCAGAAGAAGGGAAACTGCCTGGAGCGGTGAATGCTTTTTAGTTCTTCAGCAAGGACAGGAGGGGGTGCTCAGATCCCCAATGCTGCCCACAGTTCCCAGCTTGGCCTGCTTCTCCCCCTCTGGCCTGGAATATACTCATGCTGTGAATGTTTTTTGGGGGGGAGGTGTTCGGAGGTGGGAGCAGCTCTGAGGATCAGACCAAACCTTGGGGAGGCAGAGCTTTGGGTCCTTAGTTTTAACTTTGCTCTGAGCCTAATTGACTCTTCCACTTTGCAGGAGGCCCAACAGCCAAGTTGAGCCCACCCGGCTCGAGAGAACACCCGATGGGGTATAAGTCCGCCCTGGAAGGCCAAGTGCGAGTTGTTTTTTTTTTTTTTGAAGAGTCCAAGATGGGCACGGCTGTGACATTGGCCCTGGAGACTGATTTCCCACGAGCTGTTCTTTCTCAGAAGCTCCACTGTGCGGGACCATCTCCAGAAAACACTCTTCAGCGTGTATTTCCTTCTATCGTCAACCCGGAGCCCCATGGCAGCTAATGTGAGAGGCCAAAAATGTTTTGGAGGAAGAAAAACAAAGACAGGAAGTGGCGGCAGCCTGACGGTGCGTGTGTGTCTGCGGAGAAGGGAGGGAGCCATTTCAATCTCTTCTTGTTTTTCCAAACTTCAAGGTCTAGGCAGCCCTAGCAGGGCCGGCCCGTCGCTCCCAGTGCAGCATTTGGAGATGGCCACCCGGACAGGAGAAGGCTGGCGCCCAAGCCGGCCTCATCAGGCGGAAACGGCTAACGAGGCGATTTGCTCAGCAGAGCAGACCAAGTCTTTCCAAACTTCATTTGATTTGGCCCTAAAAGTCAGGGATTGGGGGATTCTGCAACGCCTCTCAGACCTTCCTCGGCAGGCGGGCTGAGTGCGCCTTGCCGGAGATTCTTGAGCTCTGCACTCCACTCCACGCCTCTTCCCAGACGGGATATGGGAATAAAGTGTGTCCAGGTGCATCTACCCAGCACTGCCGCCTCCCCTTCTTCTTGCAGCCGAGGGGTCTGGGAAGCAGCTGGAGGGTGCCTGCTGGCAGTGCCCAGGCTGGGTAACCTTGGCATGGTCAGTGCGCACCAGGGCAAAGTGAGCCTTTTCACCAGAGTTATCCTGTGTGTGATGTGTGTTGGTGGCGGGGG
>SJYQ01010436.1:291587-302015 GCA_006410935.1 Redunca redunca | reverse complement strand
GTCATTCAAGGGAGATGAGCAGAAAGGACCGTCACTTGATAGGCAGCCTAACAACAGTTCACTCCAAGGGAGGATAGAACTGAGGGGCAGGGAGTGCCTCCAGACTCTGGGCTTCTCATCCCTAACTGATCATGCTCCTGCGTTGCCTTCTTCTCTCTTTGGGGCTGATTTGGACTCTGGCAGCGGCTCATTGTCCCTGAATCTGAGAATGCAAAGTCTCAGCGCCTGCACTTGCAGCCCTCAGACTGCTCAGTGCATAACCCTTAACATGAATGCCAACAGCAGGCTGCCCGCTCACTCCATTTCCTAACCATCATCTGTCTCTATCTCCCTGCGGCTCCTGCTTGCCAGTCACCCACCCTGCCCCTTTCCAGCCAAGTCTTCCTTTCTGTGGCCTCTTGCCTCTTCTAATACTTCCCCTACACTGAGCCAGAGCTGATGTGCCACTGGAGGACACTCGGTTCGGAAAACAGTTTCTCTGGAAGCTGGTTAGGTTCCTGATTCTTCTCCCAGTTCAGGCTTCCACCAGGGGTCTGAATTGGACCTCTCGCCTCCTTCTTCTGAACATTCCATTCCAAGGCCCTACCAGTCTCTTTTTCTCTCCCTCCCTCTCTCATCAACAGTCCCTTCTTCTCTTCTTGGAACTCAACTCCTGATTTTCTAGGCCTGGCAATCTTGGATGGCAGCTGGCCTGGGAGGGGGCAAGGCCCACCTGACAGACCAAAATTCACTCCCAAAGATCTCTGGTTGTTTGTGGATCACATAAGGTACCTTTAAAAACAAAAAAATTCTGATCTAAGCCCCTACTGTCCTCTGTTCCCAAATGTCACACCTGTTTCTAGAAAACCATAGCAAAGACTGTGGCAACGCTTGCACACTGCACACAGGTGCAAGAGCCAGCTGGAGGACCCAGGATGAAAATGGCTATCAAGTCCTTCACAGGGTTGGAGGCCAGGTCCCCATTTGAGGGCTTTCTGTGTCCAAGTGGGAGATACCCTGGAGGTACATCTGTCTTCCTTGGTAAAGCCCAGATCTCCTAGAATTTGTTCTTAGGAAATGGTCTATTGGCAGATCATGGCCAATTTATCACATTTCAAGACACTCTCTAGAGGAGACACTGAGGCTTCAATGAAATATCAAGAGACCTCCTTCTATCACTAAGGATGCAGGGGTTAATTTATCTCCTTGGCTGGGAGAGGCACCTGTTCCCCCCTCCCCCAAGCTCTTCCTCCCTAACCTAAAGCACAGGAACAGGTAATGCCTTGAACTTGAACTTACAGTTGACTCTTTTTTGACTCTCAGTTTAAATCTCCAAGGTCCTTAAACATCTGAAGAAGTCCACATCCTTCCCGTGGCTACTGAGGCATCAGGTTTAGCAGGGGGTCTCAGACAACCAAGCAATCTGGTTACTATTTAGTTTAGTGTGTCCCAAAGTGATGGGAGAAAGAGAGTTACTTCCTTTGAGAAGAACTATTTTTATTTTATTGTTGTGGACTCATTAAAGATTTTTTTTCCCCTACTGAGTGGGAACAGATGAGGGGGTGGGGGCTGAAGGGCAAAGCCCTGGTTCTCAGTGTCTGCCTTCCATTCTCCCTGCAACTTTGCCCCAAACGGGGTTTCCCCAGCCAAGTATATCTGTAATAAAGAGGACAAAAGGCAGAGGGCAGCCCAACCCAAAGGCCAGCTCTGGTCCTGGGGTGGGGGTTGGAGCATGTCTTAGTCTTGATAGCTGTGGCTCACAGGAAGCTTCTATAACCCCAAGCTTCAGCTACCACTGAGGGCAGTTCCCCCAGGCTCCTCTGGTTCTACTCATGGCTCATATTCCAGGTTGGGGAAGAGCTAGCCCCTGACTCCTCAAACCCTGCCCTAGGAGTCTCCCCCATGGGCCCTAATACTGAGTTCTGTGATGGTACCTATTCATGGACAGTCCTTCTGCCTACTGTCCCCTGAAGACCCTGCTCCACACTTGCAGCCCTAGGGATAAAGCCCTGCTTTTCTATATGCTGTGAATAAAAGACAAAATCAGTCATTTACAGGGCCTCTTTGATTCATCTGGAGCAATAAGCTCAGAGGAGGACCAGATTTAAACGACTGACCACTAGGCCTGAAGTCATGACCTGCTGCAGGCAGAGGGAAGGGACCCCCACCCCTCCTCAGCACAGTGAAGGGATTGTGGGGGATGGGGCTGGGAGTCAGAGAGTTTTACCTTCGGCAGAGTGCACCTCCCTCCGTGGCCCATATTTTAGGCAGGATAAGAGGCACATGCAAGTTCTCACCAAAGGCCTGCCATGTACTGAGGGGGCAGACCTGGACTAAGGGGGCTCAGGAGAGGCTCCCAGCAGGCTCCTTGCTTCCCCATCCTATTCCCCGCCCACCGGGCCTGCGGGGCCCCTGCCAGGTTCCCCGTCTCTCCCAGAGCTCAGAACTCAGATCCAGCCGCATCCACTCGACTGAGCTTGCAGGTTTTGCCTCTCACCCCGGCTAAGCCTCCGCGGGCTCAGTTCTTTGGGACTCGACGGGAACAGAGCCCGGGCCACCTCTGGCTGCGCGAACTCCGCTTCAATATGGCTGGAGGCGAAGGAGTTGGTCACCACGAAAGGGCTGCCTCCAGTCCGCGATCCCTGGTTATCAGAACCCGCTTGCAGCCGGCTGGTTGCGTGTCCTGTGCCTTCTCGCAGCGACCGGCCCTGGCCATGGAGACGGCGGTGGCGCAGAGGACCTGACCTTTCTGGCGCGAGAGGAGAGCGCTCTCTAAGCTGCCAGGAGGGGGGTTCTGAGGTTTCCAACCTCTCCCACCCAATAGCAGCCCAGACACCCACGCATGCCCCTCAACCCGGTTTCCCCCTCCATTTTGTGCATTGTCCGCAGACCCGCAGCCAGAACAAAGCCCCCAGCAGTGGTCTCTCCATCGGCTTCGCGAGCTCTTGTCCCTATCTCCCCTGGGCCAAAAGGCTCGGAGCTTAAGTCGAGCGGTCTAAGTCCACTCCCCCCCACCCCCCGCCTCCCACCCCAGCGCCCTCTTCTTTCCCTTAGCCCCAGCCGCCCTCAGCCAGAGCCAGGGTACTACTCTGCATGCCAGCCGGGCCCCTGCGCGTGCCAACCTCCCATGCGCCCCGTCCTGGCCTCGGACTGCGGGCGGCCCCGGACCTACAGCCGAGTTCAGCGCGGCCGAGGCACGGGGCGCAGCGAGGCCGAGCCTGCTTTCCGGCCCCGGGGCCGGAGACCCGAATTAGGCCGCCTGGGTCCACAACTTGCCCGGCTCGCTCTGGGCTCCCTCGGATCCCACCCCACCCATCAGGCCGGCGCTCAGAAAGCGGAAGTATTTGGTGGAGAAAAACACGGTTTCTTTTAAGCCCGTCTCAGAACCCCTTTTAGAGCAAATGCTCCTGTCAAGTTTTATTTCCCGTTGCAAACCACCTTCCACGCTGCCAAGAATTAAGACCAGGAGAGATTAAATACCCGATTATTCTCGTGGGGAGGGAGGGGGCGGGAGCGGAGAAGAGGGACCCGCACCAAGACTTTCGTTGGACTCGGTTTGTCCGCATCAAATAACGCCCAGCGAGACCCGGGAAGGCCCGCGCGGGCGGCGGTGACGTCAGCCTGCAGCTGCGGGGCGCCGCGGGGGACTGGGGGGCCTGGTCCTTGACCTCAGCTAGCGTCCCCCTGCACGCCCCCTCCGGCCACTGGCAGTCCGGGCGAGACAGGGTCTCCGAAGCTTTGCGCCTCCATTTTGAGCAGAGTGCTCCTAGCGACGCGCGGAGGACAGCCTCCTCGGCCCACGAGGGGCGCGGCATCGGGTGGCTTCCCGGGTCCGCTGCGGCGCCTCTCCCGCGCGTCCTCGGTCCCTGCACCGAGGGAGGGGTAGGGGGCGGCCCCCGCGCCGCTGCGCGACTGCCCGCCAAGGTTCGCACATCCCCAAGGCCTCGCCGTGATGACCGCTTCTCGGTGGATCCAGCTCTTCGGCGGCACGACGGAGCCAGGCAGAAATGAAATCAACTGTGGCGAGGCCTTGGCTGCTTCCACGGAGTTTTTCTGTGCCAGCCTCTTTTTTTTTTTTACCTTCCCTTGAAAATCAAATTAAAAATAGCAAACACCTTTCAGACATGGGTCGGGCGCTAGGTAGATGCGCTAGGATTGAAGCAGCCGATCAGTAAGTGGGTATTTTCATAAAGAATGAAGCCGGCTGTTATTTACACGGCGGCCTGGAGGATGAGAACTTAATTATTGTGTGCGTGTCCTAAACCGAAGCATAAATCTCCCCAGGCCTCTTGGATAACGTTACATCTCTGCTTATGAAAAATGGGATGTGAGCAACTCGCTGCACATTTCTCTGATTCTCCAGGTCTTGGGCTGCTGACACGCATTCGATCAACTTTAAAGGAATGCGCATAAATCAGCGAGCCCCTAGCGTCTCCTCCACAGAAGTTCGCAAATCCGGAAGGGCGCCTCTGAACCCACCCGGTCTGGGGTTTAGCAGTCCCGGGCAGGCTCCGTCTCCGCTACGAAAGAAACTCGGGAATTCGCAGACGGGAGCGAGAACCCGCATCCTCACCAAACCCTCCAAACACACTCAGCAGGATGTAATCCGCACATATACGATGAAATGTGTCATTAGCTACCTGCACACATATGTTATCATCCTCAGCTGAATTTCGCTGCCTCGCGAAGTTTTAAGAAAATATCTCAAATAGGTTGAATTTTTAAAAAGAATAATTTTCTCACCCTTTCTTGAAAATTTTAGTTTTCTGTTAAAAAAAAAACACCAGTTTAAATAGATGGCTTAAGCTCTGTATCAGGCATAAATAGTAGTGAAATGCAAAGTGGCATTTTACAATCATCCACTTAAAATACCTTAATAAATTTGACAGTATTAAGAGCAGATGGAAAGAGTAGTTTTTTTAAAGTCCCATATTTACAATTTTAAAAAATGGTAACATGACAGTCCATTACAGGATTAAAAATCATTGTTAATTTGATAGATGGAAATGGTGTCTAGTTGTTTCCATATTATAATTTCTTACTCTGAAAGTGTATCCCTTTTGGGGAAAAAAATATACTTGAATCAGGCATTCAACAACGCTATCCCAGTGTCTGGCATTATTATTCCTATATGGCGGCTGGCATCCTCCTGGATGTCTATTTTCTAAAGGTTTGGATTAATTGCTATTTGGGTATTAGGGAACCATCACACTCCATGCTTACTTCAGGTTATCCGGTAGATGCATGAGAATTTTAAGTAGAAGGTAAAATCAACATTATCAATGAATGTTTCAGGAGAGAGAGAAAGAGAAAAACAACCTCTGAAATATCTTCTGTCATTAATTTCAAAATCTGAAGGGGAAAAAAAAAGAAAACTACTTTACCCAGAGTTCCTGCAGTGGTGATGGCTTGTGAAAAGGGTGGTATTCCTGCTGCAGAGCTGCTGTGGGCCTTCCTCCTAGGCCTGAGGCTCAGAATATTTCTTAGATCTAAAGAAAAATATCCCCCATCAACAGAAGAGTCCCCTTTGGAGCTGTTCGTAAACACACAGTTTGATCCAGCTTTGAGGGGATTTTCCACCACTTTAAACATTTTGGGAGAAAGTTGTTACTTTGGCTTGGTGGCAGCTCATTTACAAACAGAGTGCTGGAGAACAAGATGTGGGGAGGTTGATTTGAAGCACCATTTTCATTTGTTTCCACAAGTGGAGTGAAAATCCTCAGGGCAGCAAAACTTGATTGCACTTCACAAGACCATTCCATGTGCACGTTTCAAGACCATGCTGTTTTTAGATAGCTTTAGAGATTCTTTCTATAATTCTCCATCTATAAAGGAGTTCTAAGTCTTCAGGTTGGAGAAGTTTCTGTCAGCGTCAGCCTAGTTTGATATCAACTGCTATTATTTTCCATAAAATGAATAAAATTACTCGATTCACAATTACTTTCGCCTTAACATAAAGATAAAATTCACCTCATCTCAAAATTTTGCATCCTAAAGATCTTGGTTCCACCAACATTTCAATGCATATATGCGCAGCATAGCATGTTTTTGACAAAAACATCACCTTATGTGTATATTAAATATAGAAACATACATATGTATTAGTTATGACTCTAAACACAGCATCCAATGTGTCATTAGGGGTCAGTAAGTAGTAGATATGATTGTTATTGCCAGTATAGTTTTGATGGTGGTTGTTAATATTAAATGTATATATTTCTTCCATAAATCAAATGGCAGCTTAGAAAACATCAGTATAAGATTGCACACCACCCAGGCACAGCACTCGACTCGGAGCTATCCAGGATAACTCTCCTTCTGCATCCATATTACGGTCATTTTATAGATATGAGATCTTTAAGCTCTCCATACTGACCTTAAGAGGTGAGTTTCTTTGAATTTCTGAAATGTAACTCTAGAGCTCTAGAGTTAGCAAGGCATCTGAAACTTTTTATTTACCGTATAGATCCCTTACAGCTCTAGTTAGGATGGTAGACCACCTTGGAGGGTGAGGGCCAAGAAAGAAAGGTTATTTAAGAACACCTCTTAGACTGTAACAAAAATGTACAGCTTTAAAGCAGATCTGCAGAAATCTGATGCAGGGGAAGCTGCTATGAATACAAATCAAACTCGGCCATTAAAGAAAAGGAGCAAAACATCATCATGTAAGGTACATTTTGGACCTCAACACTCAAATCACCTTAAATTACACCATGTTGGGTCATCAGTAATTAACAATACTCTATCTGTACAGATTCTACAAATATATATACAAGCACACACAAGCAGTAATATGCAAATGTATACATGTATACACATATGATATATATTCACATATATACAGGCACATGTATAACTTACATATATTCAAATTTGCTCCATCTGGTGCCAAAGAAATGAGTACTAAATCTCTAAAACAAGGAGTCAAGGAGGTAAGACCTTTTGATTCCCTTGAAGCTGAAGAATTACAAGGAAGCTTGTCAACGCGAGGTGGCGCCCTTGATCTACTAATCCAGCTGAGGCCAATTCATGAGCTGTCAAAAGTCAAGGTCACAAATTGTCTTTTTTCATCAAGGTCAAGGTTTAAGGCCTTTCCTAGTCCTGTCATTTCAACAAATATCAAAACCTGCCCTTTCAGACACATGCAGACCCAACAGCAGATTTTAAAATACGACAGCCTGGGCATCACTGATACTAAACAACTGGTTTTCATTTTCCACAGGGAGCCTGGGAATTTATACTATCTCCTCCTCCTTTCTTCTCTCTTCTTTTCAGAATACCTGACACTTTAACCTTCTTAAAGCACTTACCTAAATTTTTAGGATTTTAGTTGTGAGGGATTTCTCCCTTTGCTTAAAAATTTTGTAGCAAAAAAAAAGCTGAATAATAATAGAAAAGAATGGTCCTTGGTTTGTATAGGACAAACCACCGGCTCCTTTTCTTTCTGTGAAGTGCATGTTTAGCATAGAAAAATAATGACTATTTCCTTCAGATTTTAATGACAGTGTCTATTTTATTAACATAATTAATACCACTATATCAACTATCTACAGGTCTAAGGCTTTTAAAAAACTATTATTTTTAATAGAAATATTTGAAAAGCAGGTGCACAAATACATTTTCACAGTGTGCTGAATGTCTTTATTTACAAGATAGCATTTTATAGTGAATATGAACAAAATGAATGTGCTGGTTGAAATAACTGCTTGATTAAAAATGTGCTGTGAAGATGAACCCCTAAACTTTCTAATGCAGTCTCATAACACAATAAACAAGGAAAAAATACTAATCCCTTAACAGATCAAAAATATAGAATGTAAACATCTAAACGTTTTAGGGGAATGGATTTCCGTTTTGAGTTTTCTAAAAATAAAAAAAATTATTTCTCTAGCCAATGTTTGTAAATATTGGGAAATATCAATTTATGTGAAAAATTAATTGTATTCAAACCAAAGGCCACCATATTAGGGTGAGACCTCTCAGAAGATTTGACATAAAGTGAATTCTGTGAATTATCTGATGCTTTAAATATTTTTAAACGTATCAAATCCTTTGAAAAGTAGATTATATTGGGGCAGAAAATATTGTCCAAATGCCACAAAAAAATACCTTGTCATAAGCAATTAAAAATTATTATCAGAAGGACATTCCCAACCCGGGGTTCTCCTATGGCCTCAAAGGCTCACTCCGATGGTTGGATGGTTGTATTTACTCCCAAGACAAACGATCCTCGGAAGAGCTTTCTCTCCCTTTGCCCCTTCATAGTAAATAGTCCAGGATCAGTATTTCAGTACCTTCTTCTCCTTTCCTTTCTAAATCTATACATGATGTGTTTTGCAGACTATACAACAACGGTAGGAATTTCACTAAGATTTACCTGAGCAGTCACTTAACATGCAAAGGGGATGGTAACGGTGACCCACAAGACAAGCAGATGTTTACAACAGCCTCTTGCATTTGTAACCAACCTTAAGATCATTGATCATTATCACATAACATAGTGCCCTAAAATATAACGGTCACATAAATACTTACAAGATTTCAGTAAAAGGGTAAACTTATCTGAAATTGCGTATTTGGGGGGCTGATGTTTGACTCTAGAGTTTGTCATTTAATGGTCTGTCGGAGTTGGCGGGAGAACTGGCAGTCTTTACCATTTCTTTAAGTTTTAAAAGAGTTGTAGATTCCACAGGAGAAAGAGATCCCCCTTAGAAAAGCAAAATGCCAGTGTCTCTCTCTTTCTCTTTCCCATTCTTCAGTTATTATTAGCATTATAACCATTATCTGGGCAAAGCAACGAGTTCTGAAGCATTTCTTCAAGTTGCCCTCTAGCTCCACTTTTAATCCATTAACTAGTGGTCTTGAGTTTGTTGATAACTTTTTTCTCTTTGACCCTCCTGTTCTGGAACCAGATTGTAACCTGTCGCTCCGAGAGATTCGTCGTGGCTGATATCCGCCTCCGTTTGTCCTTGGTAATGAATTTGTTTGTAGCATATTCCCGTTCGAGTTCTTTTAATTGCACTTTGGTGTAAGGGACGCGCTTCTTTCTCCCCCGCCTGTAGGAGCTGGCGTCTGAGGGATGCGAGACCACGTCTGGAAGATAGGGAAGAAGACAAGTTAAAGAGGGATCGGATCCAGGCCAGGACGCAGGCGACAGCTCTCTGAGCCACCGCCTTGCAGTGCCCGTCTGCCCTTTGCCACCCGCTGTACAATCCAGCCCTTCTGCCAAAACCTGGAGGGTCAGTGGGGAGGGTGGGAAGTTCTGTACTGAAATGAAATCGCCGAGATCCAATTACTACCCCAGCCTGGGCCACTCGGCCCGCACAGCGGCGGGGCTTCGCTTGATCTCCTGGCCCAGCGGCTCAAATCTTAGCCTCCAGGCTCAGGGGACAATACTTCCATTCCTGATTCCTTTCTATATCGCCAAAGCCCCAACACTTGATGCTTCTACACTGAAGACACTTTTGAGAGAATGAATACGGGCAATTTGATAAACCATTTCCAGGTCAATTTCCCATCCTTAAAGTCCATGTCAGGGGCTGGCGAGGGCGGAGCGCAGAGGGCGAAGGAAGCCAGCGAGGGTCCGCACGAGCTTCTTCCCAGCCATCCCTCACCCAGGGAGAGCCAGGACCAGCCCACCTCCAGGGCAGTGAGGGCAGAGCCAGCCTGCCAGGGTCGGGCTCCTGGGGCTGCAGCACCACTAGGGCAGGCCAGGGAGAGAGCAGAGGGGCACGAGGGGTGACCCAGGAGCGAGCGGAGGAGAAGCCGGGGCGGAGCCGGAGGACCGGGGCTGAGGAGGGGCGCCATTTACCGGGCAGAGTGGACTTCCAGAGGTGGGGAGGCTGCGCCTGCTCTTTGGGGCAGTACATTTGGCCGTTCCAGCCGTTGGGCAGCGCCCAGGGCTGGTAGCTTTCCATGGGAAGACCCAGGGGCTCGTGGCGCGACTCGCCGGGGCCCCCGAGGCCCGGCACCACCGGCATATCCAGGTAGCCAGGCACGGGCTGGTGGTGGTGGTAAGGCCCGGGTGCGTAGCCCTGGTGGTAGAAGGCGAACTCCTTAGCGCGGGAGCTGAACTCCTCGGCCGCGGGGCCGGCGGTGTCCATGTACTTGTCCGCGAAGGCAGCGGCGGCGGCGGCCGAGGCGGGCTGCGCGCACGACTTGATGGCGTTGGGGTGCGGGCCCATGCGCGCGCAAGGATAGTAGCCGCTGCCGAAATAGCCGTAGGGCAGCGCTGCTGGACCCGACGAGCTCTGCGCCGCCGCCGAGCAGGGACTGCACTGCTTGGCGGCCTCGGCGCCTGCTGGGCCCGCGGGGCCCGGTCCTCCTGAGGACGACGCCGCCGCGGCCGCCGCTGCAGCGGCGGCGGCGGCGGCAGCGGCGGCGGCGGCCGACGGGGGCGCCTCCCCGGGCGCGCTGCTGTAGGCGGCCGCGGCGCCGGGCGCCAGGGGC
>SJYQ01010436.1:255522-291520 GCA_006410935.1 Redunca redunca | reverse complement strand
GCCGCCGCCCCTTCCATGTTCTTGTTGAGCTCGTCGGCCACCAGGCCGCCGCCGTTGTCGTAGAGAAACATGACGGTGGGCTCGATCCAGCGGGGGTGGAGGAGCACGGAGGCTGTCATAGCACGAGCCGCATGGAGAAGACCCCAGTGGCGCTGTTTTAAAAAGCCCCCAAGAAGTGAAGAGCGCGCGGCGCGGGGCCGGGGCCCGAGCGAGGGGGGCGGATCGCGCCCCGCGGGGTCGCGCCAGGCGGCCGCCCATTGGCCCGGCCCCCCCTTCCTCCCGCTCCGCCCACGGCGTATGCAAAGCGGGCGGCTCCAAGCCCGGCTCTGCCCTGTACACTCGCCGTCCCCGCCGCCGCCCGCGCCGTCCCCAGCGCCAGCGCCAGCGCCCGCCGCGCGGCCGCGCACCATTTACCCAGGGGAGAGGCGGGGGGTGCGGTAGGGTGGGGGCGGAGGACATGGCGGGCGGGGAGGGTAGGCAACGGCGACTTCCTCGCAGTTCGCTTTCCCTTCCCCTCTCCCAGTGGGGCTCGGAGAGGCGTATGGCGGGGAGGGGACGGGGCAAGATGTTGGGTGACGACCAGAGGCGGTGGGGACAGGTCAGGTAAATCTGCGGGCATCTGGGGACGGTAAAGTAGCGCGGCGCAGACCAGGCTGGGTGTTTCCTGGGGCCTCTGGCGCCGTTTTCTTTACAGGTACCCGCGCCCCTTTCTGCAGCGAGACGCCTGTACCGACACTTGCGCTTTCGTCTGTCGGCTTCGACAGCGTCGCGATTTGGCTCTTTCCGGGGAGCCGTGGCGGGGCGTTTGCGTTTGCGCCTGGCTCATGAGTCCCAGGACGTTCCACTGGAAAGCTCGGACTGCATGTAGAAGCTTTCTCCCCTTCTTTGTCCACAGTGTTGGTGGGCAATCTCCTAGACTCGCCTTTAGGCCCATAGGCTCCGGATGACCCATCACAATGACACACGGACATAAGCGCATACACAACCAAGTGTACTTTGGTGTCACACTCACACATTTATATACAGACTTTGTTCCTCACTTTGTCCCAGTAGCAACTCTTCTTCCTCCAAAAGCTTTGAGATGGAGAGACCGATTTCTGAGCATCGTTTTTCAGTGCTCCCCTTGTCTCCAACCAGTCTGGCCTGTCTTAGAAGGAGTTTAAGAGGAACAGGCCCCAGCTGGGTGCTGAGTTGGGACTGTCTTCTGGGGTTTAATGAGGCTTCACAGAGCCTGGGCCGGAGCTGACTCTCCAGGCACCTGGGCCCTCTCTATCACACTCTGTTTTGGGACACGAGAAAGAGACTCTTTGGGGCCATTTCACATCTCCTTCCCCACCTTCCCCAGGTAGGACTGGGGAAGAGCCCTGTCTCCAGCCGGCAGAGAGGATGCCTGGCCCTCCTCTGTCCATGAACCAGCTGAAGAAGCCTTTTGCCCTCTGTACCTGGGAAATGCAGCCCTTTCCTGAGAGCACGGTGGGGTGTTGATGCTGGAAGAGCCAAGCGGCCACCACATTTTGGTGAGGAATTCTGGGATCCTGTGCCTTTGGGATCATATACTTCCATCTCCGATTGTGAATGTTGTGAGTTGCTCAGATGCCCAGAAAGGGGACTTGCATTCAAAGTGAAAGTGGGTGCATTCTATCGGGACATGAGGGTTGGGAAGAGTGCTGGACTCCCATCCCAGACAGACTGGTGAGCAGCCAGGCTTGGACCTACCTCCTGTTTCAGCTTGCAGACTCAGCCCTAAGCCCAAGGCACTGTGAACATCCCCACCCCAGTCTGCTCTCTAAAGTTTCTGGTCTTCCTGAAGTGTCCGAACCAAGGAGGCTGAGCTCCGGCTTTTATCCACCCTGATCCCGGGTTTGTCCGGACCAATGTAAGTGTTGCCCAATAAAACCTTCTATGACCCCCGCCCTCCCTGCCATACACATACCCAGTGTGCCCTTTCCCTCCTGCCTTTTTAGTGGCTCCGGGTAAATATTGATTTGCCCCCAGTTTACCTCCTCCCTGACTTGGCCATTTGCAGCCTAAAGAACCAGCCCCTGTAGGGACTTGATTTTTGTGTTACTTTCCGGCCTGTTCACCCCCCCCTTCCTTCCTCCAAGTGGCATTGTAAAACTCATGATGACAAAGAGACAGGGTAGGGTTTGAGGCCCCAGTTCCCAAGGACTTGAGGGCTGTTTTACATACAGGTCAGACACGGCTGGAGGCCAAGGTCAAGTTGAAAGTTGCAGTTTAGCCATGGTGGGAACTGCCCTGCAAGCCTGGAGACTCCGGCAGCTTCTAAAGGAATACCGCCCACCTCCCCTCACTCCTGATTCCTTTTTCCTTTAGAATTCGTCCTGTTTCTGCTTCCGTTTGGTTTTCCAGGTTTGTTTGTTTGTTTGTTTTTTACTGCCTTCTTGGAGTTTTGGGGGCAGTGTTTACAGACTCTTCTTCTCTGCCTCCGCCCTGCTCTTGGCCGGAGCTTCGTGCCTCTTCTGTTTTCTAGCCAGACCCGGAAAAACGAAAACACTGCTCCGAGAGCCCCTACCAGCCGGCGTCTGTGCCAGCTCACCTCTGGCCATGGCATGGCACAGCTGCCTGCCGGTGCACACTGCGGCCAAGGCCAGCTCCACATTCTTCCCTCACTCTCCCCAATTCACCGGAGACCAAGCCCTGAATGCAGAGGAAGGGTCCCAGCTCCACAGACTGCCAAAGCCAACTGGTCCCTCCTCACCAAAAATGGTGAGACAAGATTTCATTTTGTCTGCTGAGGAGCCCCAAGCAGGTTTGTCTGGGAGGGACGGCACTGAGGGGAAGACTTTGGGTTGCATCTTGTATTAGGTTTTGCTACCCAAGCTTGGTGACCCCACTAAGGAAGGGCTTCAGGCAGGCCTGAATTATTTATTGCGCTTTTGAGGTGGATCTTTAGTCATCAGGTTATAGGGATATTTTCTTTTTCTAAATATCTGTATCAACTTTTGAAAACTCTTGATATGTGATTACTTACGGGGAGGCAGCCTGCCTGTTTCCTTCTTGTCTTAGATCTCAATCTACATGAAGCGATTTTTCTACCAGACAACTTAGTGATGTCCTGGCATGCCTTCACTGTTTTTAAAAGTCTGCAGGTCCCGTTAGATATTGAGTTATATCTAGTGGAGATGATTTACAGAATTTGGATTAGCTCTGTAAATAATTTTGGTTTTCTAGAATTTCTCCTTACTTTGAAGAAAACCTCTTTCTCTCCATCTTCTTGTCCATTGCTGAGGGACCTGAGAGATTCATTATAAGTTCCCAGTATTGTTTCTTAGCCTCCTAGTCTTCCAGGCAGCCACCAAACCAGCTTGCTGGAAAAGGAAGTGAAGAACTGGCAGTGAAGAACTGGAGAGCCTTCTGGGAAGCAAGCACAGACTCTTTCCAATGGCAAGGTCAAGACTCTCTTGCCTGCCCAGCTCTTGGGCCAGACCCTCTGAACTGTCCCTCTGCTTTTTTTGCGGGGGAGGGTCTACCAGGCTCAGGAATTCCTGTGGGATTGCGGGGAGATGCCTCAACTTGAATCCTGGCAATGACAGTTTTATCCTCAGACCCTTTGTAGGCTAGGCTGGGAAGCCAAGGCACCCACTGGGTTCTGTAAACAGCAGATTCATGGCCCATTGAGCAAAAGGGTGGTAGAGTGGAGGTGGGTTTTGCCCCGTGCTCCCTGGTTTCCTTTAGAGGGGCCCTCAGTGGGCAGCAATGGCAAGATCAGAGGCCAGCAGCTTTTGTTCCAGAAGTTGCCAGATCCTTTCTCTTACCAGCCCCTTGGCAGACATGGCTTCAGACCTTCTAGGGCAGGCTGGGGTGCCCTGAGGGGTTTTGGTTGCTCTGGAGCTGAAGAAAAATACCTTGGCTGGGTGTTATTTTGGGGGAGGTGTGATGGGGTGATGGGGGGGGGGAACTCGCTGCCAGCCTGGGCCATGAAGCCCTGGGTTCCTAGGGTTGGAAGAGAAAAGGACAAAGAGAAACCCAGGTATTAATCGAGTTTGATTTTCACTAGCAAATGAAATTTACCTGCTCTCACTTTAACTGGGAGGAGGCTGTCAGCACTGCTCTCTGGCACTATTTCTCTGCATCCATCCAGCATTAGGATAAACATTCCTGGGTTGGTTTTAAAGACACTGTATTTCAGGATATTCATGTGTTTCTAATGTATCCAAGCAGCTTTACGAGCTGCATTTGCAGAACATCTTAACCCTCTCTCTCCCAGGGCACAAGGGATAGGGGCTCAGAGATAATGGCAAAGGAAGAAAGACCCAGAGAAGGGGAAAGGGCTGAGGAGCTGAGGCTAGTTAAGAGAGAAAGAGAGAAAAGGAAAAACACTTGAACAGGACAGCACTTCCAAAACTGTAGTCAACTGGACTTTTTGGGATGCAGGTGAGGGACAGCTTTGTTCATGGTGGGTTTTGTGGAAGCTGAACTCTTCCTTAAGGAGAAAGGGTGGGTTTTCAAGAAATTTGGGCCAATGCTGGCCAGTAGGCAAAGAAATGGCATGTCCTGAGTCACTTGCTTAAGCTTTAGGGTTTTTTTGTTTGTGTGTTTTGTTTTGTTTTGTTTTGTTTTGTATTTGACACATGAGTAAGGCAGCACAAGGCCCAAGGTGATAGGAACAGTGTCTGGCTGTGGGAAGTCACTTGGCCTTGTGGTGACCAAACGCTAGTATGGTGAAAATGGGAGGGTGTGCAAGGTCTAAGAAGATCCACAAAGACCCCTACTTTGTCTTGAAAAATGCCCTCATCCTGTGAATTTTGAGTAGAGTAAGGGTTTGGAGGCAGCAGCTGTGCCTGGTGGGTTCCTTCGGGAACTAGACCTTCAAGGCCACCAGTGGCCAGAGCGTCAGGAAGGACCCCACTTCCTGCACTGCCCTTTTCTAGTTCTCACAGAAAGTCCCTGAGCAGGGAGAGGGGCGCCATCCCCGTTTTAGAACAATTAGTCCCAAGTCTCCCAGGCTCCCTTGAGGACCCTCTGCACAGCGCCAGCCAGCCAGCGGCCCCCAGACTCTGCAAGTTTGGTGCAAACTTGGGAGTGAAGGTGGAGTTCCCGCCTCTGAGACCGGCTGCCTTCGGGCTCAGGATGGGTGGGTGATTCCGCCAGTGGCGGTGGCCTGGGTGACGAGGAGGTTGAGTGCTGCCTGCCCCCGGCGCTGCCGCCGCTGCCCGGCTCTTGACTGGACCTGGAAACTCAGCCTCCGCTTAAAGGACCGAAGCCTGCGCTAGAAGCAGAGGGAACCCAGAGAAGCGCTCCTCGCAGGGAGGAAGCGCCTTCGCGCTGTCCTCAGCTGGCTGGCGGACTCCGGGACCCACGCCACCAGGGGATTGAGCTCGCCGTCAGCCCGCCGGGCCTCTGGGAGAGCGCAGAACGGCCGAGGAATCCCGGGAGGTTGCGGCGGGAGTGAAAGAGGCGAGAGATCTCCGTCCCGACGCTGTCCGTACGGCCTTGCCACAGCACAAGAGAAGTCCCACCCGCCGGCCCCCACCCCCTTCCTCGCTCGAGGCTCACTCAGGCCCCACAACAAAACAGGAAATCGGCTCTTGCGGGGGGGTGGGGGGCTGTGGATTCATTATGTCAACAAATACACTGAAGACATTCGAACGTTTGAAGGAAACAGGGGCTTGGACAGTAAACCTGGCCCCGCGGAATCCCCATCTTTCTCGCCGAGAAACCGGTGCAGAGACCAGCGGCCACGCGGCCTGGACCCGCGGGAGTTCGCTCCTCCCCAAAGACTCCCAGATCTCTGACCCGGGATGCAAATTCTTAACGCATGGAGCAACTAAGGGATGAAACTCTCAAGCGCGGCCACGAGAAAGGGGAACTCAGAACAGAGAGGTGTGATCAGACTTTCACAGGCAAGGTATATGCGGTAATCATAAGGATGCGTGTGCCTCATAAGGCACTCACAGATTCACGCATCAGTGAACACGGACATCCAATGTCCTGTGGGTGAAACGCAGGTATCCTACCAAGTCCTGAGGAAGAATAGTTCACCCTGTCGGACCAGTCTGGTGACATATTTCGGGGTGGCTGGCGTCTCCCTACCCTTGCTGATTTTTCCATCCACTCACCATTCCTTTACCCGCCGCCGTTTTCCAAATACACCTGTCCCCAGGGGAAGGCAAGCCCCCGATTGGCATTTACCTGGTTTGGATGTTCTCCCCAGAAACTCCGGCTGGCTCTGGGGGCCGCGCCAAACCAACCAGAAACGCCGACATTTCTTGTGGCTCAGCCGCCGCTCCTTTGTCCCGCCGCTCTGGCCCCGCTCGGCCCAACGCTCAGGGAAACGAAGCAGCTCAATAAAAACTTTTGATATTAGTTTTTATGGGTATTTACACTCTGTTCAGAGGAGCTGAGTACGGAAGCTCCATTAATCAGCCCCAAACCTCGGGTTTGGATGCTCAGTTTATGGGTTGAGAAAGGGAGATTGCCGGAAAGAAAGCGTGGGGATGGCTGGCTGATTCCGGAGAAATGAAAAAGGGAGCAAGGTCGTTTACCATTCTTGAAAAACGAAGATTAAAAGGGTAACTCCAGGTGCTACCCGATGGACTACGCTTTTATTTGAGCCCCCTGGCAGGGATAATTTTTCCACCTTTGCCTAACACATCCAAAAAAAAAAAAAACTTATTACGGAATTTTCCAAACACAGAGAAAAGTACAATGAACCCCTATATACCCAACTCTTAGTTTCAACCCCTATTATCATTTTGCCTTTCATGTTTCACTGTTCACTTCCACTCTTTTCTGTTTCCTGGAGTATTTTAAAGTAAATCCCTGACATCACATCATTCCACTCCCAACATAGGATTTTGAAAATAAATTTCAAGGTTGAACAAGATTACTTAACAAAAGGAATCCTTCCTATGTCTGAGGGTAAGAGGTCAGCGTGTTTGAACTTGAATTGTTCTGATTACAATCTAGAAAGAACTTGAGGGTCCACCAGAGAGAAATCTGGATAAAGGAGTGGGGCTTATGGAGCATCTCGCCTGAATTTTTATGTCTCTTCATCAAAAATACGTATGTAGACACTTATGTTACCCTTTTCCATAAGCGTGTCATCCTTTAATTGAAGATTTCTACTGCTGCATCAGGATTTGGGGGGGAGATGAAAACCATACCTCCGTCCTTTCTATGTCCTAAATTGACATATATTTCCTTCTTATTGGGCAAGTAACCATTTCTCATTTCAACACACCTCCTCCCCTTTTAGAAAGCAAAGAACGATTTCTAATGATTAAGGGAAAGGTTTTCTGGATTGATATATCATCGCAGTAACCACAGTTTTCAAGAAGAAATTCAATTCTGTGTATTTTTAAAAAATCTCAACAGTAAAATATTTTTTTAAAAGAAGTACTAATGGTGTCATAGCTTGGTTTGTTTTAATTTGGTGGTCTAATTGACAGTGCACGTGATCCTCCTCTGAAACATGATTTAACTTAAAGAGTTGCCAATTTTAAAAAGCAAGAAGGTAAAAATGGAAACTAGCAAACCGTTGAATCTGAAAATCCTGCACCAACCAGTTACTTAATAAATTCTAATCCTGCTTGTCTCAGTGGATATCAGTCACCTTTTCTGTGGCAGAGTATTGGGTTATTTTGCATTTGGAGTGTTTATGGCTCCTTAACGTTTTTGAGGAGTTGTTAAATATCTGGGACACTTTTACTCGGGGATATTTTTATGCTAATAATAGACGCTAAAATGTTAATGTATGCTAAAATAACTCCTCATTACATTAGAAAAGAACTATTTGGCTAAACTCATTACGGATGTGTAAATTAAACAAGAGAAGAAATTATGTGCACAGATTTTTATATACCTTTCTGACAACCCCAACTACAGCTAGCAGAAGCCCCTGGGGACACTGGCATCGAGTCCCTTTCCTGCAGCCTGAAGGTCATCAGCAAGATCAATCCCTGCCAGGTCTCTGGGCAGCTCCTTCAGGGCTCCCTGGTCTCCTGACTCTAGGATGGAGTTCACCATGGGGGTTAAGGTTCCAGCCAGGGTCAGGGTGGAGACTGCGGAAATGGGAAGATTCAGAGAAAGAGGCAGAAGGGAAGAAAGATACTGCAGCAAAGCCAGGAGACAGAGGAAAGGGGAGATGGGAGGGTGCAAAATAAACAGTAGGGAAACCATGTGTGTCTGTGTGCTCAGTCACTAAGTCATGTCCGACTCTTTGCAACCCCATGGACCGCAGCCCACCAGGCTCAGACTCTGTCCATGGGATTCCCCGGGCAAGAATACTGGAACAGATCACCATTTCCTTCTCCAAGGAAACCATAATTCTCATCAAAAAGTCAAGCCATGGCCGCCCAAGTCAGGCCCATGTTTTTAAAGCTCCACAGAAACCGGTTCTCTGCGGAAGCCTGACTTCCACTGACACACACCCCACCTCGCTAGCCACTGGTATGGAAAAGATGCTTAGGTTGCAAGTCTCCCTGGAATTTCTTTAACTTCACAAAAATAATCTGAGCTTTCTAAAACTGATTAGAATCCAGAGTTAAATGTGGGCATAACCTTCTGACCAAGCAAGGAATTCTTGCTGGTCTCCGCTGCCCCGTCACAGGACTTGAGCCGTACTTGGGACAACCTCCCGAGCCTGCTAGCAATTACGTGCTCTCAGTCACTTTTATAAAGGCCATATTTCTTTACATTTCTAGGACCTAATGTGGGGTTATGTCGGGTCATGGGACCCTTGGCTGGTGCAAAGTAATTTGATGTCACTGAGAGCAAACAGACTCGTTTGTCACCCAGAGGAATAGACATCCCCGCAGGTCTGAGCTGGGAGCAGAGCAAACAGGGCTAGCTGGGGCTGTGGGATCCAGCCATGGGTCTAGTGCTGACTTAGCCAAGTGGGCTGGGAAAGGGGCTGTCTGAATTGTTCATGTAGGTGCAGGGGAGTGAAGGGTCAGCTCTGTTCCAAGCACACACATCAGCTGGTAGAGCTTGCATGGGGCCCAGATTGTTTCAGGCCCTTGGATCCTAAGTTCATTTTCTACAGGATCCAAGACTCAGTTTTTCATTCCCTAAAGTTAAGGCTGGTTCTATCAGCAGCAGTCCTTCCCCCTAAACCTCACTCCACTCACTGCTGCTCTAATGGTCTGTATCAGTTTCAATAAAACCTAAGGGATTATCTACCTGAGCAATAAGATTCACCCAGCTAAGAGGTATGAAGAGGAGAAGGCAGAAAGAACCAAACCTCTTATACTCCTTTGAGGATGCACTTCAGGGAAGAAGATGCACTTCAGTGTGTGACAGGGCTGGCTAACACCTCGGTAAAGGGCTTCAAAGCATTTGCCTATGATGGTATCATCCACTGTTTCTAGTTACTTTCATTTTGGGAGGGCAGGTAGGGTAACGCAAAGCCAAAGAACAGGGTTCCCTAAACCCTCCTGAGAGAATCAGGAAGTGTTTAAGCCCTGGAGTATAGTAAGCTGGGCTTCCCTTCTAGCTCAGTTGATAAAAAAAATCTGCCTGCAATGCAGGAGACCCTGTTTCAATCCCTGGGTCAGGAAGATTGGCTGGAGAAGGGATACGCTACCCACTCCAGTATTCTTCGGCTCAGCTGGTAAAGAATCCGCCTGCAATATGGGAGACCTGGGTTCGATCCCTGGGTTGAGAAGATCCCCTGGAGAAGGGAAAAGGCTACCCACTCCGGTATTCTGGCCTGGAGAATTCCATGGATTGTATAGTCCATTGGATCACAAAGAGTTAGACACAACTGAGTTTGGAGAAGGCAACTTGACAGGCAAAAGGAGGGAGGAGGCCATTTCTGACAGCCCTGGAATGAGCATAAGACAGGGTCTTACTATCAAGGGCCACTCTCAGCATCATCACTGTCCCCTCAGGCCCCACCCCAGAGGGCCTGGAACGTCTATCAGTGGATCCATGAAGTCCCAGGATTCACACATAGAAATGAGACACATACACATGCTTTGTCCTTCTGTCTCATTGGAAAGTATCCTGAGGCTGCTCCTCCTCCCTAGCAATTCTTAGATGATGTGTGCCACAGTCAGTGGAACAAAAGGGAAAACTTAGACCCAGCTAAAGTGGCCAGCCATGAGGGCCCGAGGAGGAGACCCTGCTTTAAACAGGTGAAGCTGCCAACAGAGAAGCTGTAATTGGCATCTCTGAGGAGGAGGCCTGCCCAGAATCTGCCTGTCTTTCTGCCCACCTCCACATTAGGGAGAGGCACTGGTGCAGCTGGGAGAGCTAATATAATAGATGGCACTCATAGTGGGGTTCGTTCTCCCTGGGTCCTGAAAGGCAGCAGGTCCTCCACAGAAATGAGGCAGTCTGGGCAAGAAGAAGATGAGGTGAAACGGCTCTACAACACAGATGCGGTGAGAACACACTGCATCTGGCTGTGCACCTGGGCAGCTGGGCGCCTCAGTTTTGCAGTCTGCCTGGCTACCACCAGCAGGTGTTGAGGGTGATGAGAGCTCAAAGCAGATAACTGGGTGGGAGGGCCTTCAGGGGATCTGCTTCCCATGAATTCTGCTGCTCTCTGTGGTTCCAAGTCTCTCAGTACCCTGGAGGAAAACCCACACGCGCACTCCACCACTCTATTGGCTCTGGGTTCAGGATCCCTAGGAAGGGTTGGATGAAAATCAGAGGAACCTGGGTCCAAGTGGCCTCAGTTGGCTGATTAGGACCACAACCTGGAGACTGGAAAGCCAGTGAGAGCTGGACCTGTCCTCTGCGAGGTAGAAATAGTGTCTCGGCACTGAGTGGGATTTCTGCCCCGACTGGAAAACTTTGAGAGAGTCGCCTGCTTCGAAGGCACGGCCAGGGAGAAAGGGTCTTCTCTTTTCGGCCCTCCCACCCTCACAATTAAGCAGTAGTCAGGATCGTGGCAGGCAGAGGCCGAGGATGCTCGCGAGACCCCGCTGCAGTTGCTACCTCTTCCCACTAGATGTCTTCCCAGTTAATCGGAATTGAAGGGCGCTGTCTGTTCCCCAGCCCGAGACTCGGTTTCCCCCGCCGCTTTTTGAAGTCTGGAGTTCCGCTGGGAAAGCAAAACTTTTTCTTTCTTTCTTATGGCCCCCCCGCCACGCCCCGTGCTCCCAATCCTGCCTGTGGAAATCCATCAGAATTAAACGCTGACTCCCTGCAGGCCCGCGTTGGACCCTTCATGGCATTGAAATCCTCTTATGACCTTTGATGTGTTTAATGACATGGCAAGGTTGAGGACACACCTCGGATTAAACTTTAATCGGCTGCCGTCAAGGTCGCCCAGGTGGTAAATGCGTTTCCTCTGACGTCTTCTGGCAGACACTTGTGGGGTCCAAGGTTTGGGGCTGAGGTCCCACTGTGCCCTCCTGCCTCTGCTCAGGCCTGGGTGTGGGGGCCAGGATGAGAGCCATTCTACTGGGCCCTAAGAAGGACTGAGGAAATAGGATCGGTGGAGGCAGACATGCAGGGTGGGCTAATGACGGGAGCACAGTTTTTATAGCTAATAGACAAAATAGTTAAAAATTCCAAGAGGCACTTCCAATTTCCCCTGACTCCAGAGAATAGTTGTAGATCGAAAGTCATGGTCAGTGCCTTGACTGTTTCCCCCAGCATGGTTCTGGTCACTCAAGGAGTGATTGGGGTTGCTGCTAATGATGGGTGGTGAGCCAAGTTAGCTGATTGTTTTGCAGGTTGCCAAGTCCTTTAGAGGTATGTCAGGATCTAGAATCCAGGCTATAATGACCCTTCCCCCGTGCCAGGCCACACAAGGTTAGCATGAATGTCAGCTGGGTTGAGTCACCAGGGCTGAACATAACTTTCTGAACCAATACATGTGTCATCGAGAATTGTCTTGGACAGTTACTTAGGAAAAAATATCCAAGGCCAGGGCAGCATGCATATTGAGGGCTACCAGTGTGGTTTAAAAAAGGAGGTGTGTGTGTATAATAAGAGCTGGAAGGATAGTCAAGCTACCAATAACAGCAGCTTCCTATGGAGTAAACTGGGGGTCAGAGGGTCAGATGGTGAATTCATTTTCTGGTGTAAATTCTCTTGTATTGTTTGCAATTTGTACCAATTTCATGTGTTAGCCAGTGGGGTAGCACTTGTCAGGAAATAGGATGCCCTGTTCATCTCTCAGCCAAACACGCCTGTAGGAAATTCCCTCCACATATCAACCTAGATTTGTACTCAGAGGAGACACTGAAATAAGACACCCCAAAACTTAGACCTTACCCCTACAGGAATCTACTCAGATTCCTATCCCTTGGGAGGGGTTCTCAGGCCTTTCTCTGCTGGGCTTGCCCTAACCTGGAATTGAGCATGCCAGCCCAGGATATAAAGTCCCAGCTGCACATAGCAACAGGAGAACCCCATGGTCTCAAAACGAACTGAAGTCTTATCTTCAATTTCCCCCCAAATTCTGTGTGCCTGGGGGTTTATAGACAAAAACCCATCCATCTCTGAACCCTTCAGTTCAGGGATTCTCACAGCCCTTAACCATGGTGTGAATAGTAAATATCCTTTCTGTATATATTTGGTTTGTCAGTTTTTGTTGCTGAGGGTCAAGAGGCTCCACATACTTGACCAGGGTGTTGACTTCTTGAGTTAGAGACAATAATGTTATCGCTGACTAAAGTTAGTTTTTAAAGTGCTTCTTCACGGAGCCTTTTGGGGGTTAGTAATTCTCTGTATCTTGATCTGGGTAGTAGTTATACAAGTATATACACATATAAAAATTCAGTGAGCTGGGTGCTTAAGATTTTTATGCTTCACTATATATGTAAGTTATATGGCAATAAAAAAAATTTTAAGTGCTTCCTCATAACAACCTGTGAAGTAGGTCCCGTGGTTATTATAATCATCTCCATTTTACAGACACAGCAAGTAAGACTCAAGGGAAGTTAGAGCGTCCCTGGCCTCCGTGGGAGAAAATAACCACTCCCAGCTTCCTCCTCCCAATCTTGCTGCTTCAATAGGGGGCTCTTTCTTTTCCAGGAGATTTCTCAGTAACAGGAACCAGTTCCATCTAAAGACACCTTTCTCAGGACGGTTGCGAGGCGGGGGAGGTGATAACTAGCTCCTTCTCCAAAATGTTTAGCCTCTGAAGAGGAAAAGGATGGGGAGAGCAGTGTCCAGAAGCTGAAAAGCCTAGAGGGCCCCACTTACATCCCTCAAATGAGGAAGGCGGCCTCCGGCTGGGAACCTATTTTCTTCTCCATATTCCAGTCACCCTTGCCCAGGCACAGAGCCCTGGGAGCCCTCCCTCATTGCAGGACACATCTCCAGGAGGCTGCACCCTCCTTCCCATACACAGATCCCCCCTCACCTCAGGCACCTTTTCTCAAAAGCACCAGAAGGGATGGGGTAGGGGTGCTCTGAAATTACGGTGGCTGCAGTTTAGATGGTTGAGGACATAGAAAGCGGTTGTTATTTATTCCAGGCACAGTCGCAAAAGGCTTCCAAAAATATCGAGCCGAGATATTTTATTGTTCAGGCTGTCTGCAGCCTGTAATTATGCGTTCAAGATGTTTAATGTGTGCAAATGCATTAGCCGCTTTCGCTGGTGAAAACCCTAGCTGGGAGCGGGGGAGAGGCAAGTCTGGAGATAATTATGTCGTACAGTCGCAAACATTATTCTGCTCTTACTGTAAACGGCCTCAGCCACCTTTACGAGAAGCCAGGAAAACTTGGAGAGTGCCTCGTAGCGTTTATGCAGGCAAATTGGTTTCTTTCTTGCGTTCTTTCTTTTTCTCCCGCATTGTTCGAAGTGTCTATTGGGCGGCGTCTGTGCCAAGTTCAGGGGCGCGCCAGAGAGAAGGCGCCGGCCGAGAAGCGCCCGGAGCGGCCCGCGCGGGGGTACGGAGCCCGGAGCCCTTGGAGGCCGGGCCTGGCGCGCGGGCCTAGCAGCCGGAGGGGGCTGGGCTGGTGGCCTGGAGCCCTGGCGGCCGCGGACAGCCCCCAGCTTGGGCAGGAGCGAGCGCTGCAGCTCTTCCCGGCCGTTCGGGTCTCATCCGCACTCTCCGCACCTTCCCATCAGGCCGCGATCTGCGCACCCGCAACACCCCTGCGAGACTGCTGCGTGTAGAAGTGCGACCGCTGGGCAGAGGCCCTGGGCCCGTGATCCCTTGCTAGGGAGCCGTGCGGGTTCGGCTCTCATCGGGCTGACCCGGGGTGAACTGGCTATTTTGGGTCCCGGGTGCTGCGGGGCCAAGAGAACAGCTGGGATGGCGGACCCCCTCCCGGGCCGGCACGTCCGCGCCCCATCCCCACCCGGCCCGGTGGCGCCAGGGCTCTCCGGGAAATTGGTACAGGCCTTGTGCTGGCACCTCCCACCCCACGACACGTACATCTCGGGCCCCCTATCCAGTCAGCGGCTCCGCCAGCCGAGTGTGAGTGACCAGCACTGGGACTGCAGTCCAGGACGGGGACCGTTGCCCTGAGGGACCGAGGCGCCCCTGTGCAAGCCAACCACAGCCTCGACCCCCCAGCTTTCTATTTCAGCTCAGGCTTTTAGGACAAAAACAAGGCCGCCGTGTGGAGCAGCAGGAGCGGCTCTGGCCAGAGCGCCGGGGCTTGGGTGCACCTCTGGTAGCGCGATCCCCGGAAACCCCTGAAGCGCGGCCTTTTGCGAGGCGGGCGGGGGCGGCTGCAGGAGGCTCCTCTCTTGCTGGAGGCCCGCAGACGCCCTACGGGAATCACCGGGTCCCGGCTCAGTTAGTGCAACATTCAACCTCGAGCTTGTGTCCTCTCATTTCTCCTTCGGAAACCAGATTTTGAAACTCATTTTTGGCCGCTGATTTAAAACAAAACAAAACGAAAACACTGGGCGTTCATTCCATCTTATGGGACACGTTAGAAAATCCGTATAAGGATCCAGCCTGTATTTTCTAAGACCTGGCAGCGCTGTTGCCCCCTTAGCCCCGCGGCATGGAGAATAGGCGGGTGTGGAAGGATCTAGAAGGATGATGTAATCCCATGAGGGGAAATACACAGAGAAGAAAAACAAAACCCAGGAGACATACATGATTTGCTTTTGCTTCAAATGCATCTTCCAAGAGGAATCCCTTTGGGCTGCACTTACTTGAGCTCAGGGGTCTGGGTCCTTAGATCTCCCAATATTGGGCAAGGTGTGAGCTTCCCATCTCTCCCTTGAGGGTGCAGGCTTTTGCTAAGGGAAGGGAAAAGAAAAGCCTAGTGGGAGTCCTGAGTGGCTGCAACCCCAAAGTAAATTCCATGACTTGGATGCCTCCACATAATAAAGTCTTCAGTACTCCCAGACTTGGTTAGTGATGCAGCAGCTAGAAATTTGGGGACAGCAAGAACCTGGCAGGAGGTACAGACAGAAGCTTTCATAGAAGCTTTCAGACTCTCCTTGTTCTTCCTGTGTCTCCCTTTCTCTCTCCTATCTTTACTCCACTCAAGAGGGTCAGACCTCCAGGTACAAGTGACTTTGCTCCCAGACCCTACTTGGATGAGATGGAGAGACTGGGAAGTTTGAGGAGGGGTCTCTCATTGGTGGTTCAGACCTCAGAGAGTCCAGAAGTGGTCACAACCTATTCCCCCCACCCCCAAAAAAACCCTACAAGCTTAACCACATTCAGTGTCCCACAAGGCTGTGACCTGGAGAGCCTAAAAATGCCATCTTCTAACCCAGAGATTCCTGGTTGCCTGAGAAGCTAAGCAGGAATTTTGCAAGCAGAAGGGAACAGGGAGGGGAAAAGCCATGGTTTCTGCTGATTTCCTTAGTCCAGAATCAGTGCTTACACAAGAAGGAGGGCACATGTCCTGTTCTGCTCTCTCGAATGTAATTTTTCTTTCTCTCACATGAAACTGAGGGTTTATAAATGCCCTCACAGCAATTTGATATTTGATCCTTCCTATGGGAAATGAATCTGATCATGGCCTTCCTTGCTTTCCTCTTCCTATGTTCTGCAGCCTCCTCCGAAGAGCCCACAGAAACACGGGAAAGCCCAAGGGGAATCTCTTGCTGCTGGAAATGACACTGCATGGGATCCAGAATCCAGAGATGGTGAGTGGTTTCTCTTCAAAGCTGCCTGGGTCCTGGGGCTGGGAGGAGGTTGGGCTGGGCAGGCAGGGGGCCTCCCTTGCCACAGCATCCAGCCAGGAAAAGGGGTGGGCTCTCATGAAAATGGGTGAATATAGGGCCACCTGGAAAAATTAGCTTTCTCAGCTCTCTAGATCACCCAGAGGAGGAATTCTCTGCCTGGGAGTGATTGTTGCCAATTCCAGTTTCCAGATTTGGTTTTCCGGCCCAGGAAAATTGGGGCCTTGTTTAAGTCTTTTCCTAGAAGTTATATACTCGCTCGTTCTTTGGCTGTTTTCTATTAGCCAAATAGAGACTTCGCATGAGATAATCTCGGTTTCTCCCTGTGACCTCTGAAACATATAATTTGGGGGAGATACTGTATTTAAAATGCCAATCCCCATAATGAGCCCAGCTTACCAGTATGAGCTCCCACCCTCCCCTTAATGAACAGAGCTGTCGAGAAATAATTTCACTTTGATCTAGTTTGTGACCTGATTTTTTGGCTTAAAGAAGACTGGGCAGCTAATTGGATTCTTCAGTTGCCTTTAATCTCCACCTCAGCACTTGGAACCTGACCAAGCTGAATTAAATCAAGTCTGATAAACAAGAATGGAGCTGGCTCCCAGGTTAACAGCAGCAAGAAAATCCCCCCACCATGGTGGGGTTTAATGATCACAGCGTGGCTGGCACCTCACAAAAAAACATGAGGCTGTAGGCCCCCAGAACCTGCAGCACGGAAGTCTTCAGAATCCTTTCCCCTTCCCTCCCAACACCCTGGATGTGGTTTAATTAGAGAGAGAAGGCGGGGTAGAGGGAGGTGGGGAAGACAAACTTACAGTTGGTGAGAGAGGCAGGGTTGGGGGGTTCATCTCAAAGGGAGGCAGGACGTTGAGGAGACTTTGTCCCTGGGAAAGGAAGCAGGTTGAGCCTTTGAGGGCTGGACAGTAAAAGATTGCAATTTGAATTTCCAACTGTGCTCCAAGAGTGAGGGGGTGCATGAGGGAAATAGGAGATGAGGGGCAGGGTTATGCAGCCTGAGGGGCTGGGAATCATGGGTTTTGTTTAATCTTTTCAGATGCCAGGATTTTGTGTTCTGCAGGCAAAGCAGGAGGAAGGAGTATGTTGGGACCTCCCCATTCTTAGTGTGGGGCCCAAGAAAGCCTTCTCTTGGGCTCCTCCCCACCAGCCCCATGCTCCAATTTGCTCTCTGCCTAGATTGCTGGAGAATTCTGAGGGATTACTTCCTCCAAGGCAGTGGGCTTTTGGTTTACGTCAGGATCTCTCAATCTAGGTACTATTGACATTTTGGCCTGGAATATTTTTTGCTGTGGAGGGTGTCTTGTGCACTGCAGAATGTTTAGCATCATCTCTGGCTTCTACCCACTAGACGCCAGTAGACCCTACCCGAGTTGTGACAATCTAAAATGTCTGCAGACTTTGCCAAATGTTCCCTAAGGGCCATAATCATCCCTCTGTGGAGAATTACTGATTTAGGCCTAGGTGAAGCAGGCATTTCTGGGGGGAAAAGTGGAGTGCTCAGAGCAGGGGCTCAGTTCTCAAAGTGCTAACACAATAGGTTAGGAAGCTACTGTTCCTACAGTAGTAGGAACCTACTGTGTTCCCCTTTTGAGTAGCAAAGAAAATCACACTTTCTTTCTTTAAAAAAAATAAAATGGAACACTCTGCTTGAAATGATCTTTGTAGGGTTCCAGAGAGCTGGGGAAGCAGGATGGGAGCCAGGCTCTTTTTTGGCCTTCTGGCCAGCTGGGTCATGAGCACCTCCTCAGGGCTGCCTTGAACCTCCACTTGGAACACCTTCATGAAGCCTTTTAGAAGCCTATAGTTTCTAGAGCATATAATCCAAACCATTAGACGTACTGAATCCAGGACAAATGTGTGCGTGTTTAGATGCTGGAGGAAGGGGATCCAAGCTTCACCTTTTCAGCCAGGCTTGAGTAAAAGAAGAGCTTCCTAGGTGGCGCTAGTGGTAAAGAAACCACCTGCAATGCAGGAGACTTGGGTTCTGGGTTGGGAAGATCCCTAGAGGAGGAAATGGCAACCCACTCCAGTATTCTTGCCTGGAAAATTCCACGTTTAGAGGAGCTTGGCAGGCTACAGTCTATGGGGTTGAAAAAGAGTCAGACACAACTGAGTGCCAAGTGAAAGAAAGCTCCTTTCCTTGTCATACCTGGTCTTGAAGTGGGAAATGGCTGAGTTTTGTGCAACCTGTGCTGTTGATGCTATCAGGGAGTGGAGGGCCTATTTCAAGTGTGGAAGTGGGAGTCTGTCTCTGTGATGCTGGTTGGGCAGATGCTTATCCGGTGGCTGCAGCCATTGCTTCCCTCCAGGTCTGAGACCTAGCTGACCTGGCCCAGCAATGTCTTCTGACCTAGATTTTCTAGAAACTGTAAGGTCCAGGAAATTATGAGTTTGGCATTATTTATTGAACATTTGGCATTACTATTCTAATTCTGATGGAAAATAATTTTAAAAATAAGAATTTTTATCACAATTCGGCCTTCTCAACCTGATCCTTCCTCTCTTCTTCCCCCTTCCTCTTTCCCTCCCTCCTTCCTCTCTCTACCTCCCCTTCTTTCCTTTCTTGTTTTCCTTTCAGAATGTGGCCATGCACATATAACACAAATGAAGGTAAGTAAAGATTGAGAGAGATTAGTTTATTCCCAAGTACAGTTCTATCAAGCTTAAATATCAATAATAAGACCAGGGTTAAACTAGGTGATCCTTGTGCATATTTTTACCACAGGTATCCTGGGTCTCTTTTTCAGAACAGTTTACAAGCATTTAGGGCTAGCAGTCCATGGGGTCCTGAAGATCAGACACAACTGAGCGACTTCACCTTCCCTTTTCACTTCCATGCATTGGAGAAGGAAATGGCAACCCACTCCAGTGTTCTTGCCTGGAGAATCCCAGGGACGGGGGAGCCTGGTGGGCTGCCATCTATGGGGTCGCACAGAGTCGGACACGACTGAAGCGACTTAGCAGCAGCAGCAGCAGACACCTTTAGGAGTCAGGGTCTCTAGCTGTATTAAGCTTTAGGTATGTGACAAAAATCACTGAGTGCTTACAAAAAACACTGAGTGACAAAAATCACTGAGAGCACTGTACAAATATGAACTCATTAATCTGCCTGACAACTCTAGGAATTATTATTGTCATCATCCTCATATCACAGATGGAGAGACAGAGACACAGCCACGTTAAGGGGCAATGCCAGGACTGAACTCAAGCACTGGACCTGGGGGCTGTGTTTTCAACGGCTAATCTGCTGTCTCTTGTTACTGTACTGTGTGCAGACAGGGGCCCAGGGGACAGAAGTTGGAGAGGTGGGCATCTCTGCGCTAAGCAGGTAACCACTGCTCTAGAAACCTTACTCTCAGCTTCAAAGCCAGTAACACGTCTATTAATAGAAGCTTTTCTGATCATTGAAAGTAAGTTATGGGAAACGTAATGCATATCCCTGGTATTTACTGCTTCAGGAACACGGGAGACATAATGAAGGAGGGAAGGTTGTAATTGTAGAAAAACAATTCTAGGAACAGAAATCAGTGGCAGCCAGAGACGTTCTCCCCAGGTTTCCGGCCCTGCTGGTGGCCCTCCACCAGGCTCCATAGAGGCAGGAACCCCCCAGAGGAGGAAAGGAGCCTGTTATAGGAGTCATCAACCTGTCACCACGCTAGGGTGAATATGACTTCTGAGTTGGGGGGAGGGGGTGGAGGCTTAGTCTTTAGCACCACCAGCTGCAGAGAAATGGGGGAGGGTGCTGTGAGGTGGGGGTTGGGAGGAAGAGGCTAGAGGGGGAGCAGGCCTTCTCTACCTACTACCCTGCCCCACAACAGACATTTATTGGGCTGGCAAGTCTCCGTGCTAGGCACCACTTGGCATTTAACGTGAGTAAGGTGGTACTCATCCTCCAACAGCCTTAATAATCTGTAAGTGTGTGCATGTGTGAGTTTGTGAGAGAAAGGTGGGGTGACACAGCTACATAAATGTTCACACTGAAGGTTGAGATAAGGACCCAGGGACAGCATGCCTAGTGTGCTGAGAGGTATGGGGGAGTGAAAGCTAGGGCAGGCAGCAAGGAGGCTGAGTGCTTGTGCCAGACCTAGAGAGTGTCTCTGATCCAGGACAGGCAGAGAGAGAGGGTTTTGGGAACAAGCACAAAGGGCAGTTTGGCTCAGGTTGGGGAGGCTAAGGAAGTATTGTCCAGCACCCACTACCTTCTAAATGCCGTGATTTGCACGGGCATCTCATTTCACTCTCATGCCCAACCCCCATGAACTGGACAGGGTTATTATTCCAATCTTACAGATGAGAAAAGTGAGGCAGAAGGTCCATGACTCGTGCTAGGTCCCAGGGCTAGGTGGCCAAGGCCAGGATCTGTGTGACCGGGAGACCCTCTCTCAGCCACCCCGAGCCAGGTCCATAGGCTTGTGTAGTTAAGTCGTGGTCAAGGGGAGCCTAAGTGGGAGGTTTTTGCTTGCGGTCTAAGAAAAAGCTGTGTTGTTCTTACATTTCTGTATTTTCCTACTGCTGCCATCACATCCAATGGATGATATCCAATAGTTCTGGGAAGCTGGGGCTTTTTTTCCGAGGCTGGTCAGACGGCGGCACCGTAGTTCGGAGAAGGGGACCAGGGCGCGGAGAGCGCGAAGGCGTGGGCGGACGGACCCGCGCGGCCTGCAGGACCGCGGCCCGGGCGAGCGACCGCGGGAATGCGGAGCCGGGGGAGCCCCCGCGGGCCGGGCCGAGAGCAGCGATGCCTCCTTCCGTCCGCTCCGGTCGCGTCCTCGAAGCTCGCTCGCTGCTGCGGGCTGGAGAGCCGCCTCCGGCCGCCCGGCTTCTTCCTGCCAGCCTCGCTGGGGACTGTGGCGGGACCCCGCCCGCGCGGCGGCGAAATGGAAATGAGGCGGTGATACACCCTCTTCCGGCTCGGCGTCAGGAACCAAGGCTCCCGGCCCTGCGACTTAACCAACTGTGTGACCGGCCAAGATCCTGGAACGTCTTCCAACCTGTGAAGAAAGGTTAATAATGACAGTATCAACAGTATCCTACGAGTCTGCTTACCCACGTGATGGGATCGAACGCAATCCTTTATTCAATGAACACAAACGCGACGTCCACCTACTATGTAATAGGCACTCTGCTGGGCTCGTTTCATTCTAAACTATTTTTCATTTGTGCCTTTTTGGATAAGTTATATTGAAATACTACGTACAAAAAAGTGCGTAGTATCACAAAGCACCTGTGTAACCTGCAAGAGATCAAGAAACAGATGTAGCACCTTACTACCCTCCACCCCCGCCCCCGTCACTATCCTGACATCTAACACCAACGAATAGTTATTTTCATTTGACGAATAAATGATACTGTTAAAGGACACTGCACACAGGCAGTAAAATGCTATCATCGCCAAAGTTAGGTGCTATTGAGCTGGAGTGGCATTTTTCTGAGTACCTGTCTCTCCTGGATCTTTCCAATGGGCTGGAAGACTTGGTTTCTCATCCCTAGAACACCTAGGCACCCTCTTGTAGTCTCTGGGATTCTTCCATGCAATAAGGGGCTTGGTTTCCATTCTGATGACCCTTCCTGCTGCAGCTAATGAGGGTGGCGTGGGTTTATCTCAGAAACGATAGGACAGATTTGGAGCATGGCTTGTTGTAGTATTTATTAACACAGCAAATATTATTAGTGTATTCATAATAACAACACATTTTTGAAGGTGAATGTCACCAGCCTGAGGCTCATCATAAAATGTCAATTAGGTTTTACTGCCTTAAACAACAACTGGAGATTTCTTTAGAAATCTTTAGACAAGGGTGTTTAGACAAGTGTGGCAGCAGAAATTTCCCATTAAACAGCTTTCTCAAGTACCACTGGGTAGTGGATGGACCAGTATTGAAATTGTCCGTCTTCAGTGTTACAGTATGCTGCTATGAGTTCCAGTCTAAATATTGTTAACAGTAGGAGTCACAGGGTCTCTAAGGCCCCCCTCCCCACATGTTCATTTCCTGTTAGACATGGTGATGGGTAAAGATTTAGTTTCCCTCTCCAGGCTACCTGAGGATGCAGTAGGACAGTGCCAGGAGCAACATCTTTAGATATCAGAAATCCTTATCCAGCCAAACTGAGTCCTTTATGCTACCAGCTTTCTCCCAAGAGAGGTAAACATTCTCCGAACAGGGCCACATCAGGGATGGAGAATATGATGGAGAACAAACTCTTTACATATGAGTGGGGATTTACAATTGACAAAGCCCTGGCCATTTCTCTCTCTCTTTGGTGGGGTTTACATGAATATTTCCTTGAATTTTGTTTTTGTGATGATGGAAAGGTATGAAATCTCAAAATTGTTAATTTTGAAGGTGACTCTGGCTTTCATTCTGGTGTCAAATAGATTTAGGTTTAAGTCCCCACCCTTCTGCCTACTTGATTTGTGACCTTAGGTCAGCCTGCTCACAATTCTAAAATTGTTTCATCAACTCAAAAATGAATATGATGTTACCCAGATAACCCATAAGGCTGTTGTGAATTTTAAGTTTTGTGATGCAGATAAAGCAGTTAGCTCAGTGTCTAGAATAATATAGGTGTAATAGTAATTTTAATTATATATCAATATTGCTATATAATGTAATTCTCATAGACATGGTAGAAATCATTCTAATTTTATAAGCAATAAAATAGGAAATATTGAGCCACTAACATATGCTACATCATGGATAAATCTTAAAAAATTATGCTAAGTGAAAGAAGACACAAAAGATTAGCTATTGTATGATTCCATCCATCTAAAATATTCAGAAAAGGTAAATTTTTAGTGACAGAAAGTGGATTAATGGGTGCCTCAAGCTGGAGGGAAGTAAGATTAACTGTAGGTCATGAGGGATCCTGGCAGGGCCAGGGGGATGAAAATATTCGAAAAATGATTTCTTGTGATGGCTGCACCACACAGCAGAGTTACTAAAAATCATGGAATCACACACCTGAAATGGGTGAGTTTAATAACATATTAAATATACATCAGAAAAGTTGTCTTAAAAACTCAGAGACTATCACAGAGAGGAAGAACAGAATACAGGTTTCCAACTAGGTATTCTGTGAAAGTGAAAGTGAAAGTCACTTAGTCATGTCCAACTCTTTGCGACTCCATGAAGGATACAATCCATTCTCCAGGCCAGAACACTGGAGTGGGCAGCTGTTCCCTTCTCTAGTGGATCTTCCTAAACCAGGAATCAAGCCGGGGTCTCCTGCATTGCAGGCAGATTTGGTACTTGCCTCCCATTGGGTAGGAGAGAGAAGGAAAACAACAGGGGAGAAGCTATTGTTAGAATCTCCATTAAATCAGGGATGGAGCTAACCAAGACAATTAAGAGAATGTAGAGATGCCAGTATCATAAGAAGGGGAGAATGAAGGAAGCATAAGCTTTCCTAGGGGATATAAGAATAGGCAACAGTTGTGGGTAACTTTTATTAAAATCAGTATTCTAGCAAGCATTATATTCTAAAGCTATATTCTCAGTATTCTAAAGAGCTTAGTGTTCTAAAATCTTTATATATATATATATATAGGCTTCCCTGGTGGCTTAGAGGGTAAAGCATACGCCTGCAATGCAGGAGACCTGGGTTCAATCCCTGAGTTGGGAAGAGCCTCTGGAGAAGGAAACGGCAACCCACTCCAGTACTCTTGCCTGGAAAATCCCATAGATGGAGGAGCCTGGGAGGCTGCAGTCCATGGGGTCGCAAAGAGTATATATACACACACACACATATATAACCTTGTTTAAGCTGCATAGCATTGTAAAATGGGTAATGTTATTATGTCCATTTTTGAGGTGATGAACTTGAAACCCAGAGAAGTTAAATAACTTGACCAAAGTCATAAGTTAATATATGGCAGAGTCAGGATTAGAACTGGGGTAGTTTGTTCCAGAACACCTGCCTTTTATACTGATGCTATTAATGCATATGAAAAGGAGGAGAAAGATAACAGGGGTCTGAGCAAAAATCTTGACTTATATGTGTGTTTTGGTATATTCTGAGATTTTTACCTAAGGAAATATGTTTTGTGTTTAACTACAAATCACAACAAACATCCTGATAGGGGTGGATGCTCTTGGCTTGTTGTTGATGGGTGCTATTTTTCTATATGAATCTTTTAAAAGGCCAGACAATCCCTGCATTTCTGCATGATTGAAGTGTGGCCATGCTTATTTCCCATAATATGAATGGAGCTCATGTTTCTGGGACAATGTTCAGATTGATTTAAACAATCCCAGAGTCACATCCCCCTCTCCCAGCTCTTTCACAGTATCCCTCCTTCAGCCAAGAGTGCCCTGCCTGCTCCAAATCTTGTCCCTGGAAATCCTATTCAACTTTCTAAGATTATTTTCTCTAGAAATTATGAAGGCTTTATGGATTAAAAAAAAATTTTTTTTAAACCCTTTATTTTAAAGATCTACTTTCTTGGTTTACTGTATTGAGAGAGAATATGTGCTGCTAGAAGACAAAATTACACAGAACTTGAGAAGTAATGAGGATTAAAAACTTCATTGCTTTCAAGGGCCAAAAAATACTATACCTAATATTTTCATTTGAATAGATTAAGTGGAAATAATATTCTCATTTCTTTTATTCTTGCAGTTGAAATGGGTTAAAGATTATTTGCACATATGAAACAAGCAGTTTATAAGTTATAATGAAAGGAATGCAATTTTCTTGGATACTGTACAGGGAGAAGAGGCTGAAGGGGAAAATAACACTAATGAAACAATCAGTAATGAAAAGATAACAATCTGGTGGTCTGGAGATGAGGAAAGTCTATGCTTTTTAAAAATACTTTTATTGTTTTTTGAGCATGGAAAATGCAAAACTAATGCATGCTTATGTAAAAAGAAATCAATATTTGAAGAAATATGTAATGTGGTAAGTTAATGCCTCCTCTCATCATACCTCAAAGCTAAACAATGTCTAGATGTATGTGCATATAAAATATACATATGCTTCCTATATAATCATCTATAAGAAACTAATAATCACATCTGAGTGAGTTGCAGAATTTACTTAAAATTTCTTTCTGCACCTTAACAAAGGAGTAATCATACCATGTCATTTTTAAACAACTTATTATTTTTTCATTTAATGTAAATTTAGACCCATTTGCCTGTGAACTCACACTTTATTTATATAGAGTTTTTCCATTACTTGTTGAATCAGTTTATATGTAGTTGGATGGTTAGGTTGTTTTTCCACTTTTTCATTATCACTAAAGTGATGCAATAAATGTTTTTGAGTGCATCGTGTAGGAAAATTTTCAGGAAGTGAGACTGTGAAGACAAAAGGAGTAATAACTACATTCACAGCTATCAAAATTACCTCGAAAGAGGTTTTAAATGTTTGTATATTTATTTTTGTGTTTTGCCAGTAGCGTGAGGGTGAGCGTCCTCGTACGCTGTTGTCAGTCTTCAAAGTTCCTTTGCACAAGCTGAATCAGTAGAAAAATAGGTTTTTGTGTTTGAACTTGACAGAGCTCCGCCTCTGTAAAGGGCAGGCTGGAGTAGGTGAGGGGCCTGGAAAGAACATCACGTCTGGGTGCACTGGGGTGTATCCAGAGGAGGGGCCCCGGGAGTGACGGTGTCTGCAGGGTTCCCCACAACTAGAGGGGTGGGACCCGGCCGCTTGGAGCCGAGGCTTTCTGGCAGATGGAGAACTCCTGTTGAAACCGGCAGGAAGGCGCTTACCCAGCCCACTGTTGCTCCTGGGTCGAATTTCCTTCCGACAAATATGTGGCGTCGATCTGAGGGTTCCTTGGCCGCTTGGCCCCTTCCCCACCATCCGCAGCCCGCCGGCGCCAGGATGCCGCTTCCCGGGGGTTCTCAGCGGGAGCGGCGATGACCACCCCGCGCCCATCTGCCCCTAGCCGCGAGTCACTGAGTGGCGGGCTGCGCGAGCCCAGCACCTGCCCCAGGCATTGTTGGCACCGAGCCCGCGCGTCTCCGCTGTACCGGACCCTGGAGGCCTGCTGCCCGCAGGCCAAGGGTCATTTCCTGCCCCCTACATCCTCTTTCCAACCGCGACTGGCAGACCACCGGGGTTAGAAGCAAACAGGCCCAGGCTGACCCAGATCACTGCAGGTGCACCAGGGAAACAGGCAGAGGTAGGAGCTCAGACCAGACTAGCCAGCTCAGTCTTGGCCAACACAGCCATGTTCTCCACGTAGGGGATCCTCCATCAACTGGGCTACCAGCCAGGTCCCCACTTAATCAGTTTCTTCCTCCAGTCAGTAGAATGCAGAAGTCCCCCCAACTGGACTAGTAGGGAACTTCTGCCCTAGAGTCATCAGCTAGTACAGAATTTTATAACAATTCGAATTAGCTGCCAACATGTAAAAACATTTGCAAATGAAATATTTGGCAACACTATTAGCTGATGCTAATCTGGCATCCCAGTCTCTGCCATCCTTAATTTCTTAATATGACCAAGCCAGCTCTCTCACTGCTACTACCAGGCATCAGTGTGTGACTCCTGCTGGGGTTACAGAATGTTGTGGTTGGGACACTCTAAATACAAATCCCTTCAGCTTCCTTTGATACATGGTGCTGTGAATTTGTCAAGGTCACCAGTGTGTGGCAGAGTTGGGACTGCACTCTATTTACTGACAAAGGTCCAGAGGAGTGAAGTGACCTGTCCAAGGTCACCCAGCCAGGCAATGACAGGGGCAGTACTATAGTCCATTTCCCTGACCACTGGCCCATTCTCTTGACTGCCCAGGAGCCTCAGTACCAGTCATTAGCCAAAGATGCTGCACAGGACCCTGACCTGGGCTCTTGGCTTTTTACCTAGTCTTTGGTTAGACTCTATCCTACAGGCGTAGATGGAAACAAAGTTTCCCTTGCTACCATCTACTATAGAATGGAGACAATCCCTAATGGCTGGCATGTGTCTTATTTCCACTTTTCAGGGGCTGGATTCTTGTCTAAGAAACATCACAGACCCATGGGCAGCTTTTCCTCATCCTGGTGCACAGGTCTGAAAACTACAGCAATTCTACTTGAATGTGCTAATCTGATCCCACTAGAAATCCACTGTCTAGCCATCAGGGGGATTTTCCCAGACCTTTAAACTTGCCACCTACAGAGTGGATGAAGACAGCAAAAGCAAGAGCCACGTTATATGGCCAGCCCTGTCACGATTCTGCGTCTGTACCCCATTTTTCACTGGGGAGCCAGGAAGAATTGGTCTCACAGTGGTGAGACTCCTTATCATAAAACGAACATAGGGAAACACGGTGGGCGAAAAAGGAATTGTTACAGTTAATAACTGATGTGGAAAAGGAGAAAGACTTCTGAAATGGTTTCTTATTTTATTTAAGAGCATTTCCCACCCAAGACTAAAGCACATAAAATAAGCCAGAGACCCTGATGTCCCTCCATCAAGGATATAAAAATGTGAGGCACTTATGTTAAGTTAGCATATGGAGTATCTAATGGTAACTGCGTTAGCTCTTCAAACATACCCTCCCTCTTACATCCTTAGCAGAAAGTGAACAGCTTTTTACAAAGCCTACATTTTTTGCATGTGAGAGGCTCAATTTGGATTTGAAATCACTCACTCTATATGAAATTACCACCCCATTTTAATAAGGTCCAAGATGTTTAATAGCTCACTTAAGGTTTCACAGCAAATTGAGAACAGAAATAGAAATAGAAGGATTGGCTGTTTTTCTCAGTTGGTCTCCTGAGAATGGCTTGTTCATTTTCATTCTGTCTCCAGAGAAATTTCTCATTTGTCATCTTCACAATCCCTCTATAATATCTCACTTAGTTATCACTGTGCAGGTAAAATTAATTTTTTAAGTGGCATATTGTACATGTAAAAATAATTAGGTCTCTGTTATACTCTAGCAATTTTTTCTTTGGTTCAGCTGCTTGCCTGGAAAAAGGTTTAGAGTAGCCTGAAGTTCTCTGAAGATGTTTTATAATTTGTCAGTGGAAAATCTCTCACACACATGCATACATCCACACCCTTTATCACAACTCTGAAACCTTGGGGGAAATTTACATTTTCTTATAGGTCTCTCCTTTCTTTTTCTCTCTCCACCTCCCTCCCTCCCCTTTCTTACTCTCTCTTTTTAATTTGGAAAACAGAATTCCTTCATTTCCCATTCTCCTGGTGTGGTGCTCCATGACGTCAGAGATCCAGGCTTCTTCCACCTTGTTGCTCTGCCATGTATAGACCTGGGATCTCAGTAGACAAGCTCCAGGCAGGACAGAGAAACAGTAAACATGACTGTGTAAGGGTTTATACACTTCTGTCTTTTAGGGATAGTGCCTGGAAGCTGCCACATAACATTCTGCTGACATCACTGGGTCAGAATTTACTTCCAGTGATACCCCTACTTGCAAGGGAGGCAGAGCAATGTGGTCTTTAGAAGTGAAAGCCATGTGCACTGCTGGATTTTGGAACTCTTTCATGATGAAAGAAAGGGGGAAAGTTAGCAGTCTCTGTCACAGTCACTCTGTAACTGAGTGTTATCCTCTGTAAGAGGATATGGCACACAGCACATCCATGTGTGCTAAGTCACTTTGGTCGTCTCCAACTCTGCGACCCTATGAACTGTAGCCCACCAGGCTCCTCTGTCCATGGGATTCTTCAGTCAAGAGTACTGGAGTGGGTTGCCATTCCCTCCTCCAAGGAATCCTCCAGACTCAGGGGTCAAACCTGCATCTTTCATGTCTCCCGCTTTGGCAGGCAGGTACTTTACCACTACTTTACCCTGAGGAAGCCCCAGGGTGCACAGTAGGACCCCAGCAAATGTTTTTTAGATTGAGTTTATCTTTTGAGGATTTCTGAGACATTCACCAGGAAGACTAGTAACACTGGAACCTTCTGCTGGGCATAGGGACAAAAAGTTGGGAGTGGAAGCTGATGAAGGGGAATCAAATAGCTTTGCTTTCCAAATTGGCTGTACCCTTAAGCCAGCCAGCTGGAGAAAGGAGAAATCTTTGTAATGTACTTCCTCCACCTTCCAACATCCACTGAAAACACTGACCAACATGGCAGCCTCCTTGTATTTCTTATACTATCCACCTCCCACAGATATCAAAGACAGTCCTATGCCACCAAAGCTCTATCTCTTCCCTCAAAATAGAAGAGACTGTCAGGAGTAGTTCTCATTTAGCAATGTATTTATTTATTTTTAATATTTATTTTTATTTATTTAGCTGCACAGGGTATTAGTTGTGGTATGTGGGATCTACCCCAACCAGGGATCAAACCCAGGGCCCCAGCATTGAGAGATCAGAGTTTTAGCCACTGGACTACTAGGGGAGTCCCTCATTTAGCAATTTATTATATTTGCAGCATTAAGCCATTGACATTACTGTAAGGCACTGGGTGCAGAACCTCTCAAGGAGACAATGTGAGGGAAGTGAGAGGTCTTGGAAATCCACTCATGTCCTACTCTCATTTCCTCAGTCCTGCTACTAAGCCTGCCCCTCCCCTGCCCCAGCCTTCCTCTCACCCATTCTCATAACACTGGTAAAGTGTTGTTGGGTTGCTAAGGACTGAGAGGTGATGGCTTAAAATGGGACTCCTCCCAGAGGGTGTGCTCCTTAATAAGCAGAAGAAAACCTTTATGAGTCCAAAGATTAAGAGCTAAAATGGCAGGCAATAGGGCTCTATCTGGGCTAGTAACCACGGGAAGATGGCCAGGCAGCTATTGTTTATCCCCATTTTATAGGGAAGCTCCCAAAGGTTAAGCAACTTGTCCTAGCCCACTAGCGGTGAAGCCAGAACTGAACCCTATGTCTCTCTAGCTCTGATTATAAGTGGCTGCCCACTGGTATATCTGCCCCAGGCGTGGAGCACTTGCTTCATTCATCTTTCTTTCATTGCACAAACTTACAAAACTCCCTTGGGCTTATAGTCAGGGAAGTAACACATCACAGTAGTAACAGCTAAACTGAAACTTACTACAAGCTAGATACTCTTCTAAGTTATATATATATATATAACTACCTCATTTTATCTTCATATGACCCCATTTTATATATGAAGAAACTGAGGCTTTAAGAAGTTAAGTAACTTGCCCAACATTACTCAACTACTATAGTGAATGTCAGAACTGGAATCAGAACCCAAGCTGTCTAACTTGAGACTGGGCACTTAAGTTTTAGGCTAAATTACCACTATAGTTAATAGGGCAATAGTGGTTCCCTACTATTATTTATGTATTATCTGCCTATACCTTTAAACTACCATAAATGGGAAATTCCATCATCACACTAGGCATGTCTTGATTTTTCTTCTCCCTATCCAAGTTCCCAGTGAATGGAGTTATAGAAAGGACTCAGGAACCTGGATGCCATCTATGATGTTACCGCAAAGATGGTAACAACCAGTTTCTTTACTTCAGTTATACATTTACCATCTCCATATTTGCTTGAACTCCAACAAGTGCATGAATGAACCTTAGTTTGGCTGTGTAATTTTTTCTGGGAAATGTTAGCCATCATGCGAGGAGAAGGGCATATCATATAGTGGTTCTCTGGGCACCATTCTCCTTTACTTCACATTCACTGCTGGTTCTCACTCACCAAGAGTATGTTGATTAAGGAGAATCAGAAACATAGGGTGAAATACGGGCACGTCCCTGGTAGCTCAGCTGGGAATCCAGTAAGGAATCTGCCTGCAATGCGGGAGACCTGGGCTTGATCCCTGGGTTGGGAAGATCCCCTGGAAGAGGGCATAGCAACCCACTCCAGTATTCTTGCCTTGAGAATCCCCATGGACAGAGGAGCCTGGCAGGCTACAGACCATGGGGTTATAAAGAGTCTGATACGACTGAGTGACTAAGCATAGATTGCAGGGACACTGAAGTGAGTATCCACCATAGGCCAGACACTGTGCTAGGCCCTTTCCATTTGGCATCTCATTAAATCTTCAGGACAGCTCCACAAGGCAGACCTCATGTCATCCCTTAGATCTAATGTCCTGCAGCTTTGGTCTACACAGGGTCATTGGAGTAAGTGCCAGAACTGAGGTGCAAGCTCAGATTCATCTGGCTCCAAGTGCATGCTCTTACCTTGAAACCAAGTGTCTTTGCAGCACCAGAAGTCTTGGCTGGGTGAGTCTGAGAGCACTCCTCCACTACTGATTCTGTTCTCATAGAAGTTACAGGCCATATTCTATCTTCCCAAAGGTCTCTGGGATCTGTCTCTCTTCCTCCTGGACTCAAAATTCAGGCCTCACTACACTCCTTGTTCCTCTCCTGCTGGATCAGACCTCAAAAATCTAGATCCATAGTGAGAGTGAATTTATAGCTACTGGAAATAAAATTTGGTATTTGCAAACCTGGGTTTCCTCCCTGGCTCTCCCTTTGCTATCTGTGCCACCGCAGGTCAGTTGCTTAACCTTTTTATGCCTCAGTTTCCTCTTCTGTAAAATGGGTAGACTTTTATGTTCCTCTGAGACTTGTTGTGAGGCTTGGATGACAGCATGCATCATGTCCTTAGCTTAGAACCTAAGTACACAGGCTTTTGTTCTTTGCATTGTATTGGGAAAAGATTAGGATTGTGATAAAAGGAAGATTCTAATAAAAGGAAAACTGGTCAGTTTTTGGAGATAGTTTGGCTCTTCAGTTGAGGATGGGCCATATTCAGGATTAAAGGTATAGTCTGAGCGGTGGCATTTGGGAAAGCATAAACCCCTGCCTTGGAGAAGGAAATGGCAACCCACTCCAGTGTTCTTGCCTGGAGAATCCCAGGGACGGGGGAGCCTGGTGGGCTGCCATCTATGGGGTCGCACAGAGTCGGACACGACTAAAGCGACTTAGCAGCAGCAGCAGCAAACCCCTACCTCAGGCCTAAGACCAGGGCAGAGTTACATCGTGGGTATGGGCTCTTTGGCCCTTTCCATGCCTATTTTTAAAACTGACCTTTCTTTCCTCTTCTAATTCTTTCCAAGAACAGTAAGGCTGACTCCAGAATAATTAGGAAAACATTCCAAAGTTGACATAATGCCAATAATGGAAGTTATGAAATAACTTTAAATCCATTATAACAAAAACATGCACTAATAGCACATTATATTTTGAATACTTATAAATTGTCAGTAGTACTTTACAATTGTCTGGCTTTCTTTTGAGTGTCTGTCTGTATTGCCAGGCTTCAAGGATGGGCAGGGACTAAGAATAATTCATTCATTCTGTAGAATTCTCTGCAAAATTGATATGCTTGTCTGTGAAGTACCAGAGACTTCACATGCTTATTGAGGCTCTGTGACCTTGGTCAAGTCCTCTGAACTCTCTGGATCTTTGCTTCTTCAACTGGAAACTGAAAAGAACAAGTCTGGCCTCTTTGATGTCATTAGAAAGCTGGGGAGGAGCAAACAAAATGCTGGACAGAGAAGTCTTTCAAAGCAACCTAAACGAATAGATAAGTGTCAAGGATTAACATGATGATACATGTATGTGTGTCTAAAGTGAGAATGAAAGAAAAAAATAAGAAGCAAAACCAAAGAAATCAAAAGGAACAACCGTATTCCTTGCTTTGCCATTCATTAACTGAGTGATTCGAGGGGAGGTACTTAACTTCTATGGGTCTCAGTTTCCTCATCTGTAAGATAGGAATTATAGTAATAGCTGTTCTTCCTATTATACAGAATTATTGTCAAATGGGACTGTGGGTGTAAAAATGTTACCTAAATAAGAAAAGGCCAACCACTTGTTAATTGTTATTAATATTAAAAGTAGTAATGCCTGGTGATTGCAGTATTCTTCACAGGCATCCAACTAGTTTAGTCTTCTTTGGAAATCAATCCGTTTAGATCCTAGGGCATGATCTGTTGGCTTCCACAGGCAGGGAAGTCATGGTTGGATCCCATGAGTAGGAGACTGGCCTCTAGCATCTCACTGTTGGATTTAGAACTCACCTCTGTGACTAACAGGATGTGTGATTTTGAGTAAGCATTTAACCCTTCTTAACCCCAAGAGAAACTTAATTTCTCTCTCTTACCTCATGGAGTTATAAGGACTAAACAATATAATACATGTAAAGCATTTACAGTAGTACCCAGTAAACAAAGATATTTATGACTATCTTTATTCTTGGTGGCACTCTGGCCTCATGATGCCTAATTTATAACATAGTTGTATATTTAATTTATCAGATAACATCCCAGAGTATGTCTGATACTAGAGGGACTGATGCTGAAGCTGAAGCTCCAGTACTTTGGCCACCTCATGTGAAGAGTTGATTCACTGGAAAAGACTCTGATGCTGGGAGGGATTGGGGGCAGGAGGAGAAGGAGACGACAGAAGATGAGATGGCTGGATGGCATCACTGACTCGATGGACGTGAGTCTGAGTGAACTCTGGGAGTTGATGATGGTCAGGGAGGCCTGGTGTGCTGCAATTCATGGGGTCACAAAGAGTTGGACATGACTGGGCAACTGAACTGAACTGAACTGAGAAAAATCTGAATGAACAAGTGTTTGTATCTATAGTTAGATGGCTAGGCCTTTTGATTCCTACTAAAGCTGCTTGCTTTTAACCAGCTACCACAGCTGCCTAAATCACCATCCTGAGAAATCTGGAAAGAAAAATACTTGTATACATCAAGACAGGAGGTGCTGGCAAACCCCGCTGAGTCCCTGTCCATAGTCCTTGGGAGACCCATAGAAAACCTGTTGCTATGCCTCACACATTTTCTTGTCCCCAGTTACTCCCGTGACCTTCCTTTGCATTCTATCTGTTCTCTAGCAGGATAGAGGATACCCATGGAAGATCTACTCTTCCCCACTCTAAAGCCAGCAAACCAATCACATCGCAAGGCCTCCGATTCCTTTCTGTGAAGGAAATGTCTGGGTAGGGCAAGATTTCCACTCTGCTCCAGCTGTTGTACTTCCAGGGTAGTTTCTAATACACCAGTGAGCAAGGAATGTCCTTAGGCAATACATGAATGGAATGAGTGAGGAGCTAAATTAAATAATGATATCGTTAGGTAGTAAGTTAGTGCACAAAGAGACACATGGAGGTGATAACGTGTAAAGAACAAGAGTGAATAAATATGGGTAAATGAGGCATAAAGCTCTGCACCAGAGGTTGAAAAACAAGTCAACTTAAAAAAAGCTGTTCCAGGCAGAGTGAAGAATCATGGGAACTTAGAAACCAGGGTAATGGAATCCATAGGGCAGCAGTTCTTAAATTGGAGTGTGCACCAAAATCACCTGGAGGGCTTGTCAAAATGCAGATCGCTGTCCACCCACCCCCACCAGAGTTTCTGGTTCAGTAAGTCTGGAGTAGGATGGAGAATTTACATTTCTAACTAGTTCCTGGGTGATGCAGGGAGCACACTTCAAGAAGCACCTCGAAGGGAATCTGAAAAGACTTGCTGCCAGGAGAGTTACTGCTCAGAACTAAGTGAGGTTCAAATAACCCCTTGAGGTCTGCGGAGACAGGGGTGTCCAAGGGGACCCCCTGGGCTTTCTGTACCTGTGCTTCCTGCACCACAACAAATTGGGTGGATTCTTGTTTTAAGGCTGTGATTTGCTCATACTGGCTGACCAGGGGAATCGATAAGACACCCTCACCTATGTGACCCTCCTTTAGGCAAGCTTCGACTGGTTGGGCCGAAATGTTCTCTGCCGGCTCTCAAAGGAGTGGGGAGGGTAGCACCTCAGAGTTGTTTGCTCTTTCCAGCCTCTCACGGGTAATAACCTTTCCCTAGAAGACAAGACTAAGGGGCCGCGTCCTGCCACCCATTCCTCCTGGGGTCCAGTTCGGAACGTGGGCACTTAGGGCGAGGGGAGACTCCCTACCGAGCGAAGGTGGGCTTCAGGGATGGGATTTGGGCTGCCGTCCCCCGCAGAGTCGCGGGATCGGAGCCAGCGGAGATGCTGAAACGAGTCGCGACTTCCTCCTCTGGCGGTCGGCAGTGGGGGGCGCACCAAGACAGCAGTTCAGGAGCTGCGCTTTGTCACTGCGGCGGCCAGGGGAGGGAGCGGAAGAGGGCGCAGAAAAGGGTCAAGGGGACAGGACGGGGCGGTTGCCCGGCTCTCCGGCCGGACAGGGACGTTCAAAGGGCTGCGGGCCACATTTCGCACGGCCCTGCGGGGGAAAGGAAAGGACCGAGATTCCAGGCCTGGGCCCAGACTGCGCGGTCACTCCTATGCTGGGCCTTTGACACCCTGTTCTCCGCGGCGACATTCCTCCTGCTCCTCCTCCACTACAACAAACCCTTGATAGCCTGTACCCCACCTACGAAACTCAGCGCTGCGGGGAAGTGGGCACCCTCACTGTCTCGCTAAAAGGTTTCTGAGCCGGGAACGCACAGTCCCTCCACGTTGCGGCGCCCTCCGGCCCTTCGAGTTCTTAGCCAACCTTTTTATATGCGCCGCTCCTCTGAGACTTACGGTAACAGCTGAAGCTGGCTCAAGCTCCCTGCTCACCCTCTGCAGTGGCGGAAGCAGCAACCATCCAGCCAGCCTGAGGAGGGTGGCCACTGCCGGGTCTTTCAGTCCTACCCGAGGCACTGCAGTGATTGATCTGCGGTGTCGGGGGACGTAGTCCTCGGCCCTGGGGGCTCAGTGTTAACCTCACAAACAGAATCTGACGTTTGAAGGCTGGACGACTTGGGTTAAAATCCCAGCTCTGGCCACTTCCCAGCTGAGTAATCCTGGGCTAGTTACTCAACCTCTCTGAGATTCAGTTTTCCCTCTGCACATCCGGAGGAACTGTACCCCATCGGGACTCCCTAAATCTCAGTTGGAGGAAGGGGCTAGCCGGGGTCGGGAGGGGCTCTATAAAACTCAGTCCCCGTAACTTCTCACACAAAGGTTTTTCCATTTCGGACGGAGCGGCTCAGCCGACCCAACTGGTTGGACTTCCTCGCGTGCCGGCGGTTCCCCACCCCTCACCCGGGAGACCAGCTCCTCTGTTCGCATTCCGGCGCCACCGCGTCTCCTGGCCTGGAG
>SJYQ01010436.1:147496-254890 GCA_006410935.1 Redunca redunca | reverse complement strand
GGGGGGGGGGGGGGCATGTGGAAGGCAGAACTTGAGAAGGGAACTTCTGTCTTTCCTCGTTTCCTTCATCACCTCTGGAAGCCCACAGATAGGAAGATTGAGGCAGGGGGTAAGAGGGAGAAGAGTTGAGAATTAAAGGAGGAAGAGAGAAAAAAGATAAAGTTAAAAATACTTAGTGATAGAGGGACTTTTCTTTAGAATTTCAGAAGTTGGGGCTTTGTCTTGGAACGTACAGGAGGAGGGGCAAAGCAGCCTTTTGCAGCCGTCAGGTTAGCGATACAAGCTCCTAGAAAGGGGCAGAGAAAGTCTAGTGGGAGCAATTGCAGAGCAAAGAAGGGGCCTGCCTTCTAGCCTCAGCAAAATGAAGAGAGACCCAGCCAGCCTACCTATCCCCAACACATTCAAAACTGGCAAGGGGGCAGTCTCCTAGTGGGTTCCACCTCTCCTGGAAGCAGACCTGAGAGGGAGCCTGTGGCTATTCCCAAAGACATTCGGCACTACTCACACACCCCCAGCCCTGCCCTGGAGGTCCCCCTCTGTCTTCGACGACTGATGAGAACTCCAGTCACTTGTACTTTCATGGCATTTTCGATGCCTTCTCTCTCTTCGATCTCAATGCCACCCACTTTTGGAGCAGGGGACCAAAATCCTGGGGCAGGGCCACTAGGGAGAACCCCTTTAGACAACCCTCCATGAACCCCAATGCTGCGTGCTGGTCTTTCTCAACCCCTGACCCAAATCTCCGGGTAAGAACAGCACCTTCTCCCAGCTAGGAGCCTTTGCCGCTGCCTCTGTGGGAGCCGCATTTGCCAGAGCTTCTTAACTCCCAAAAAAACCTGTTTCGGGGGAATTCGTTGACTCTGAACGAATACATTAAAATACGGGCAAGAAAAGAAACAAGGCCACCCTTAGAACCTCTCCCCCACTCTACATACCTGAAGTGCAGGCGAGGCCCCAGCAAATGGGAGATTTCTTCCTTGAATAGCCATATGGAGGTCAAGCCCGGCTGTGGAAAGCTTATGGTCACCTAGATGGGGAGAAGGGCGATGGGGGAAAAAAGCGAACATTTGGAGTCAGCAGCCAAAGCCGTCTTTAAAGAAAAATATTAAGACATTTATCTTTTCCCCCTTGGGGAAAAAAAATGGCAAAGTTCTCTTTTGGTTCCTAGGAGGAAGGAAACAGCTGGGGGTAAGGGCTGGGAGGAGGAGGGAGGGAAGGAGACCCCAGGCTCAAGCTGTCCAGACAACTTGCGGGGGAGGGAATATGCTTTTCGGTAGCTTGTTAATGAAAAAAAAAAAAAAAGACTTAGGAGCCGCGGCGAGGTTAGCTCACCAGGGACAGACAGTTGTAATAAAAAGAGAAGCGAGGCTTGTGAATCGGTCTTCACACTTCTAAAATGCAGTTACGGATTCTCTCATCAGTGTTAGAACAAGGCACAAAGTTAAGAAAACAAAAGCCCAAACAAAAAAGTTTATATATATATCAAAAGCATATTCAATTACTGTGTCCCGCAACCCCTGCGGAACTCGCCGCGTTAAGCTCCCTTTTCTTCCTGCGGAATTCCATTTGCATCCCCTGTGCCTGGGTGTCTCCCTCTCTCAGTGTGTGTGTCTCTCTGTTTTCACACTCTCCTCCCCATTCGAGCGAGGCCCACACCTGGCGCATCACTGCCGAGCCATTAGCTGCGGGTCTCCTTTCATCTTCGCTGTGGCAGACGTTTCTATTTATCCACTTGCGCTCGCCGAGTGGCGTCACCAGCGGTACTGTAATGACGACTGCAGCAGGAGGATGACAGCTTAGAAAGAAGAGGGCAATGGGGCTTCCTCCCAGAGGCGGTGCGGCACAGAGGAGCGCTCGCATCACAAGGTGACCCCAGCTCCCCACCGCCACCGTCACCGTCGACACCGCGTTCCGGCCGCTCCGCGCCCGCCCAGTCGCCTGGCCTCTTTCTCCCTCCCGCAGCCAAGATCTGTCGGACCGCTGGGGACCCAGGGAGCCGGGGGGCTAGGAGCGCACTTGGGGCTTTCCCCCTCCCCCTTCCGAGAGTCCGGGATGGAGAGCCGAAAGGACATGGTTATGTTTCTGGATGGGGGTCAGCTTGGCACTCTGGTTGGCAAGAGGGTCTCCAATTTGTCCGAAGCCGTGGGCAGCCCGCTGCCCGAACCGCCCGAGAAGATGGTGCCCCGTGGTTGCCTGAGCCCGCGGGCCGGTCCTCCGGCCGCCCGGGAGCGCGGCGGGGGAGGCCTGGAGGAGGAGCCGGTCGACGGACTAGCAGGCAGCGCTGCGGGGCCGGGCGCCGAGTCGCGGGCAGCCGGGGCCGCGGTGCTCGGCCCCGGACCTCCGGCTGCCTCCGCCGACAGTCTCCCTGGCCAGGGGCAACCCAGCAGCTCAGACACCGAGTCGGATTTCTATGAAGAAATCGAGGTGAGCTGCACCCCGGACTGCGCCACGGGGAACGCCGAATACCAGCACAGCAAAGGTAGCCACCGCGCCCCTTCTCTCCCTCGGCCTCCCACCGCGCCCACCTTCCACTTCAGCTCTAGAGGAGAGGAAGACACTCCCTTACCCCAGGGCGGGGTGGCTGGGGGAACCCACCTGAACAACTCATCCCCCGCTATCTGCGCCCTGGCGGGGGTCTCCTCTGCTCTGGCATTGGCGGGACTGAGGGTGACAGCTGTGCTTTGGGGGAAGGAGGGAGACGAAAGCCCTGGGCTTGAAGGGGACTCAGAGTGCACCCCAACCCCCCAGAGCTTTGTGGCACTGCTTCAGCTGCGCGGGGAAGACACTTTCTCCCGGCGTGGGCGAGATCAAACGAGGGTCCAGGCAGTTTGTGGCTAGCAGGGTGTAGGGTGCATCCAGGCGCGGAAGCGGAGTCCATAAAGGACCGTAAAATCGCGACCGACTAGGGCCGACCGGCTGCTGCGGCCCTCCGACCAGTTTGCACGTCGGTCAGAGGTCCAAATTACCTTGTCACTTCCCGGGCTCGGTGGCGCCAGGTCGGAAATGGTCCCAATGGTCTAATTGCCTTTGGTCTCCGGTTGCATTTGAAAAGGCAGTCCTCTGGCCCTCCCCCCATTCATCTTTCCTTCCCAGTCCCACTCCTCCACCCAAAGGAAAAGAGCGGCAGGGGGCAGGAGCCCCACCCTTCCCTGGGTTTCAGCTCAAACTGGGGGAGGGGGGGGGTTGTGTGTCACAGCTATAACTGGAGAAGCCCTCCCTGACCAGGGGCTAGTGAGGAGGTGGGATGAATGATCAGGAAGGGAGTCTCCCTGAGAGGGGTGGAAAGCTAGGAGGAAAAGCCCACCAGCAGACACTCCTCCACAAAGCTGTGCCCGTGGGTGAGAAGATGCTGGTGTGGAAGAAAACCCACCCCCTGGCCTTGGCAGCCAACACCTTGCTGAGAACCCACATCCACCCATTTCCATCTAACCCACTCAATCCAGACTAACCACAACACACCCTCAGAGTAACCCATACTCCATTCATACATAGTCAGGCAATAGGACACTCATACACACACTCCTGGGCCATTCCCACAGCACACGCAGCCTAGTGTACATTCCCACACCTGCACCAGCCATCTGGCACACAAAGCAAGGAAACTCAGTCCCTGCCCAACATCCAACAATGCACCAGGACCCAAGTTCACAACACTCCAGCACAAAGGGGCATCTCAACTCACTTGACTGTCAGATATGTTTATCCTCGCCCACTCCTGTCAACCGTGGGCAGAAAGTTCAGAGTGGCTGCATCTGTCCTGTGCCCCTAGGCAGGTGGCCGAGGCGCCTGGGGCTTTTGTACCCAGCCGGCCTAACACAGCAGCCCGGCCAGGCCTGATGGCTGCTATGTACTCATCTGAATGGTGAGCCTCTGTCCTCCATTCCTGGGTTCTCAAAGTCCCTGCCACCCTAGCAGAGGTAGAGTCTGGGGCTACTGAGAAGAGGGGGGATGTCCCTTTCCATCGCCCCCTCCACACACATCAACCAGGACCTACAGCCCCACATCAACAGCGTCTGTATCTGTTGTGTGTTCTGTGTGTACCTATACTCTGGGCTCCCTGAACAGGGCCTGGCTCTGAGGCACTGGCCAGCAGTCCCAATGGCAGCAGCGAGACCCCCAAAAGCAATGGCAGCGGTGGCTCCCAGGGCACCCTGGCCTGCAGTGCTAGTGACCAGATGCGACGGTACCGTACTGCCTTCACCCGTGAGCAGATTGCACGACTGGAGAAGGAATTCTACAGGGAGAACTATGTATCCAGGCCTCGGAGATGTGAGCTGGCGGCTGCCCTAAACCTGCCGGAAACCACAATCAAGGTATGAGCCACAGGGAGGAGGGGGAGGGGTGCAGCCCGTCAGGAGGAAGTAAATACCACCTTCCCACTTCCTAAATCATGAACCAGGAAGTAAGGCCTGGAGTCTCTTTACCGGGCAGCTAGGCCAGGAGTGTCTAAGCCTGGTGCAGGAGCCAGGTGCATGCAGATTTGCCCCTAGGGGAGACTTTTTCCTGGCCAAATAAACAGCGGGGATGAAGTTCCTGGGCAGGTGACAAGGAAGTGCTTCCAGGCAGAGCCTCAGGAATGGGACGTATTTTGAGGGGATCGCTGCCTGCTGCCTCAGACCGTTGGAGTTCTTAGTTTCCCCACTACTTTCACACTGCGTTCGGGCATCCGCGGGCTGAGGGGAGGAGGGAGAGAGCCTGTATGGGAGGGATTCCAGATCCAAGGGGATGGTGGTGGGATCTGCCCGCCCCAGAGGAATTCCTCTTCGGCTCTTCTCTGTGCTCCCCGCACCGTCGCCCGCAGTGGGACGGGACTTTCGGGTTCTGCGGACCGGGCCGGGCGGCCGCCGAACCCGCTCCTCTCCTCCCCGCCCGCCAGGTGTGGTTCCAGAACAGGCGCATGAAGGACAAGCGGCAGCGGCTAGCCATGACGTGGCCGCACCCGGCCGACCCCGCCTTCTACACGTACATGATGAGCCACGCGGCGGCCGCGGGCGGCCTGCCCTACCCCTTCCCGTCGCACCTGCCCCTGCCCTACTACTCGCCGGTGGGTCTGGGTGCCGCGTCCGCCGCGTCCGCCGCCGCCTCGCCTTTCAGCGGCCCGCTGCGCCCGCTCGACACCTTCCGCGTGCTCTCGCAGCCCTACCCAAGGCCCGAACTGCTGTGCGCCTTCCGCCACCCGCCGCTATACCCGGGGCCAGCGCACGGACTGGGTACCGCGGCCAGCGGCCCGTGCTCCTGCCTCGCCTGCCACGGCGGCCCGGCCAACGGGCTGGCGCCCCGCGCCGCCGCGGCCTCGGACTTCACCTGTGCCTCCACCTCCCGCTCGGACTCCTTCCTCACCTTCGCGCCGTCGGTGCTCAGCAAGGCCTCCTCGGTGGCGCTGGACCAGAGGGAGGAGGTGCCCCTCACCAGATAAGGGGCCGCCCGCGGGCAGACGGCTCCAGGACGCCCGTGGGGACCCCTCGGGGACTCAGACAGTATCCCTCCCCGCCCCAGGGGCACCGAGGGGAAAGAAGAGGGCCGCCGAGGACCAGCGGGACTTGGTTTCGAGCATCGAGCATCGAAATGCCTGGGAAGGTCCTGGCTCGCGCGTTTGGGGAGCAGGAGTGGGGTTGGGGAGGCCGAGCCTGAAAGACCTTCCTCTGGGTCGGCCCCTCTTTGCATTCTTCACCCGACCCACTGCCCTGATCTGGGCTTGAGGCCGTGGCTCCAAAGCTTAACAAACTTAGCAGCAACAGCAACCAATATCAAGCCCCTTAGCCCCCAACCCCCAGCCCTTTTCTCTCCTGGACCCCTCCCCCTTGCAAAGGCCAAGCCCATGCGATGGAAAGGGAATTTGCTGTCTCTCTGAACAAAATGCTGTGTATGCAGAGCAGGTAGAGATTAATCTTTGCCAGCTTTTCCGAGGAATGGCAAGGGGCTTGTGGATGACAATGCACCAGCCATCTAGGGGAGAGAGGGAGATGATTTACTACCCTCCCAAAGAAGCAGGGGGTTCTCTGGTCCCCCTGGAGCCTCAGTTAAAGGATATTTTCAGATTCTGGCATCTACCAGCACCTGATCTCTTTCCTTTCTCCTGGTTTCTTCTCCACTTGTAACTTCATCTCCACCCTCACTTTTTGTGTACTGTGGGCAGGGAAGCTGCAGATACCCTTGGGTCCCCTGGCAACTTCTCCCAAGCCTCTTCTCCTTGGGCCCAGCACACACCATAATTAGCAAGTGATGTGTGTGAGGAGGGTTTTTGAATGTTGAATGTATAATAATGATTACCATGCTGCTGGCTGGCCATGGAGCCCAGAGCAGAGCTGTTAACAAGGCGCCCAGGGAAGAGCTTAGGGAGCAGGAACCTCATCTCCCTCCCTCCATATCTGGTGGCAAATTAGAGGCTATTTCCAGCCTTTTTCTTTCATTCTCTAGGAGCTTTCTGGCCCTTCTCTTTGCATTTGGCATTTCACACCCATCTGCCTCCCAAGCTGCCAAGGGGCTTGACTTTCAGAATACTAGAGGGAGCCTTCTGCTGCTTCTGGGGACTTTGTCTCTCCCCTCCTCTAGGGCTTGTTTGGGAACCACTCCCAAATTCTCACATCTGTAGTCATTCTTGCAGCCAGTTTTTGAGGGATAGGAGAATTTATACCCCCACAAAGGCAAGTTTCACCCCGACCGGGAGGAAGTGGTTCTTCCTGTAGGGACTGAGTTTGATTTGGTTTTCCTTTGAAGCCCAAAGAATTTGCTGTTAGAATTTGTTGATCATATTGCAATAAAGCTGGATATGATTCTCACTTTAGCATTTTACATTTTTTGGTAGCAGGCAGTTTGTTAATTCCTTTTGAATTACTAGTTCAGCTATAGCCTTGGGTAGGGGAGGAGTCAAAAGAGGGACACACAGACAGTCTCCCAAGCCTCCATTTGGCATTGGCAGTCTCCAAATGGACATTTCACAGAGGTGGAGAAGGAGGAGCTACTGTGGGGTGCATATTTCCTTAATTTTGTGCACACTAGGAGACTTTGCTCAACTGGTCCAGCAGTGCACTGAGCCCATCAGGGACTCATCCTCATGAGTCCTCCCCATCTGCTCCAACGCTTTGAGGAAAGGGGATCCTGGACTTCGGTCTCTGTAATCCTATCTCTACCCCAACCCAAGGTGGAGACAAATGGGGTGGAGGGAGTGGAGGTGGAGCACTGCAGAGAGCTGGGTTTGCTGGTCAAGCTGAGTCTGCATCTTATGGTGAAGGGAGAGTAGGGAGGACTCCTGAGTTGGGAAGAGAGGGTTTGAATCCTTTTCAAACTGGAAGTCATCTCCAAGGATGGAATTCTGGGCTGGTCAGGGCAAAAGGACAGACAATCCTGAATGGCCACCTCATTGTCATTCTTTGTCCCTATAGGAGAGCCATTGTGGCTGCCTCTGAAGTGCTCAAGCAGGAGGGAGATGGGTGTCCTCAGCAGGCTGGGAGCTCGGGACTGTATGGGTTCAAGGGTCCTCTGCGCGTGTACCCATGGGCAGGTGGGGATCTCCTTAATCAGCCTTCATCCCTCCTGGGGCTTTAGAGCAAACCCTGTCCAACACAGTACTCCCCACCCTCCCAAGCAAATCGTTGTGCTGAGGTTACCAGCATCTTATCTGCCACTCATTCCGCCCCCCTAGCCCTGCGCAGCTCCCTCTGCAGTTGGGAAGCTCCCGGTGCCAAACCCGGCAAATTTCTGGGTTACTTCGTGGAGTGCCAAGATTGCTTGCGACAGGTAAATGGGCTACGGGCTGCCGTAATGCCAGGCGTATTTTCAGTTAATAGGGAGGGAAAATGAGGTGTCTGCAGCGATATTGGAAAGTACAAGATCGATGATCCGGCCTCGTGTCCAATCAGCAGCCTTTAATTGACTGTATTTTCTGGGTAATTGAGCCTCTCTTCCTCCAAATTGAAGTGGAAGATATAACAATACATCTTGCCAGGAGGAATTACTCATTACTTCATAATGAAATTTCCCTTTTGCCAAGGTTTGCGGTTTGGCGCTAGGCACGCACTACTCACACTCCCTTGCACACCCCCGCACCTAAAAATAGACTTTCCCCACCTGCACGGGAAGCAGCATCTGGCCCAATTAGGTGGTGGTCATTGTAGTGGGGGCTGGGGTGGAGATGATCTTAAAGGCACTGCGTCCTCCGCAGCCTCCCTCTCATCTGTAAAATGAGAAGGCTAGTCCAAGCAAGAGGGCTGACATGGTATTATTGTTTTCATTTTTCAATTTTCCGACTGTCTCTACTTAGTTTCCCTCCGTCTCAGTCCCATTTTGCAGGTGGGAAAACGGAGGCTCTGGCCTCACACAGGTATTAGTGACTCGTGTAGCAAGAGGCACCCAGCTCCGGTGGCTTCCCCTTCCATGCCTTAGGCCTCTTTGGGGCCCAGAGTCCACAGTTACCCTCGTTAAGTCTGACACCTCACATCCGACTCACACTTTTGCTAGGCTCCTCAACATAGTCGGGGACCCAGCGGGGCCTGGGAGCGCAGACGTGCGCTCAGCCGCGGTCCTTTTGGCCGGGGAAGAATAGCCACCCCGCAGCCCGAGTGCGCGCTCAGAGCAGGCCGTCGCCGTCTAGTTAGCGAGTGATTGATTGCCTTATTAAAGCGTGTTCTTGTAAGTGTGACCAAACTGATTGCATTGCATATGTTTGGGATAATGCTCATTTTAAACAACAGGATAAAGAGGATGAGCTCGGCAGAGCCTCCGAAGAGGAAATGATTCCGGCCAGCAGCTCCCTAACTCTGGCATTAAATTGCCCGGTTACATAGCAAATCACTTGGTTTCTCCACCCTTGTCCGCATTCCCCGCCCCCCCCCGACCCCCCANCCCCCGCCTTGGCCTGCAGTTTGATTGCATCCCCAGTGTTGTCTGCCCCACCAGTGATTTTTCTAGTGACTATGTCGGCCCTGCTTTCCCAACCGGGAAACCCGCAGCTGCACATTCCACACATCGAGTCCCTCTGCCCCCATTCCAGGCAGAGTGAGAGGTGATTCAGGATGCGCCCTCTCAGCCCAGGCCTCCCAGGGGGATATGGCCCTAGACGGTCGTGGCTAACGGGAGCTTAGATCCCCGCCCCAGTCGTGTGTCTCCCCACCCCCAGCCTAGGACGTTCCTAAAAGTTTAAAAGATTCTTTTGTTCCCTGGGCTCTTCCCGCTCGGTTGCTTCCATTATTCCCCAATGGAGGAAACACCTGCAGCCATATGTCGGCTGAAGGGCGTGAAGGGCGTGGGTGTCACGAGCGGACAGTTGTCAGGATGACCAGCGGATGGCATTCTCCTAGTGGAAAGAGCTTTTCCTTCCTAGTGTCCTCTCTAAGCACCCTCACCTGGAGTGAGAGAGGGAATAGTGTCAGTGAGTGGGGGCAGGAAAAGGAGTTTGAGCCCCAAAATGGAGATTTTCTTCTACTTACTCTGCCCCCCACCCCAATCCTTGTGGCTCGGTTCTCTTTCTGGGCCTGTTCCCTAACAAAGAAATCCTCAGCCGGCCTCCACTCACTCCAGTCGACTTGCGCGGGAGCCAAACTGTTGGCAGACTGAACTTCCTAAGGGACACCTTTCAGGTACTCTGGAATTCTGATTTGTTCAAGATGATGATGGTTATCAGGATAAGTCAGAAATGATGCCACCCTTTGGGGTGTCATTTGTCAGTGCAGTCTCACGGATTCGTTTGCAAGACCCAGCTAAAACAAGTCTGGATAAGTGACTTGATCCAAACGGAAAAATTCTTCCATAGCTCAGCTCCTCTCTGGCTCTGTGGGGGCAGATACATCGGTGCATTAGGGTGAGACCAAGACCCAGCTCACCATTTGTGCCGGTTTGTGGACCCCGAAATGTTAACCCTGAGGAGGGAAAAAACCGACTACAAAACGCAAGCTGCCGTCTACAAAGCAAATAGAAACACAAAGTCCTTTCCAAAATCGCTTTCTCAGCAAATAAGTGTGTGATATTCTGAGCAGGAGCAGGAGAAAGATTGCCACTTAAAAATAACATGAAAGCATTAAGTAATTATTTAAAACAAGGCTGTTTAGAAAAATATTTGTATTTATTGCAGCTGCTCAATTGGCCTCGTTAAAGTCGGCAAGCATTTAAATTGTGTTACAATCTCATTTAAATCCCTCTCCGTTCCAGCAGGCTGAAGAGCTTGAATAGACCAATCACTTCATAATGATGATGAATGAGAAATTAATTCAGATACAAGCAAGACAATTTAGGCCTTCATCTGTTTAAATAGCCTTCCAATATTATTCGCGATCGCGGGTCACAGATTGAATCAATTGTCCAATCTTGTGAAAGTCATATCCTTGCATCTTCATCGAGATTATTTATAGCGCAGTGAGGGCTGCTGAAAGGTATACGCTGTTAACAGGGACAATTACTTAAAGGGAAGCGTTTATAAAATGGAAAACAAATGCCGGGGTTAGTAACAAATGGGATCAAAAGCAGCCATTCCAATCTGGCTCCTCGTGGGAAGCTAGCGGGCGCGGCCTCCGCAGGATGAGGGGCGCCGAGGGCTCGGCCTCTGGCCTCCCGCTGCCCAGGTGAGGCCCGGGCTTCCCGGCACGCCAGCCGGCGCTTTGGCTACCGTGGCGACCAGGGGCCAGCTTCGTCCCGGTCTTCAGGTCTGGCGGGAAGCTGCGGAGAAGCTCGCCGCGTCTCAGCCTCACTTGGGCATCTGGAGGCGCCGCGCCCGCAGACGCCAACCGCAGGCGTTGCCCTTTGTGCCGGGTCCTGGCCACGCCCGGGATTCACCCACCCGCTCTGACATGCTTTGGCCTCGGCCTCAGAGGTTGGAGGCTTCGCCAGGCAGGGGACTAGGAGGATGGACTTCTGGAATCGGTCTCGTCCTACCCTTGGCCTCGGGTCCCATTTCCAAGGGGTCTGTCGCCCCGCCGTCCCAGGGCCAGAGGTCTCCTCCTGTCCTGCGGGGCCTGGGCCCCTCCCCGGCCCGTTTCTCCCGGTGCCCTCGGGCCTGTGAGTGGCATCCAGCTCCGCAAAGAAGAGCCAGTTCCTTCCTTCCGCCGTCGAAGTGCCGCTCCCCGTATCTTGAAATAACCCCCGAGGGACGCTGTCCCCTGCGTTGTCTGCCTCGCGTCCCCAGTGCAGCCCATGAGGCCGAAACGACTCCCGGGTGACATGTGCCTCCCCGAGGTGTCCGCTTCCCGAAGGGAAGGTTAGGCAGAGAACCCGAACAATGTGCGCGGGGGTAGGGGGTAGGGTGGGTTTGTACCCCCCACCCCCTCCGCCGCATCGGTCCAGGCGCGGCTGGTGGTGTGTGCCGCGTCTACACGGTCTCTGTTTGCGGGCCCAGGGGCGACCGAGCCTTTGCCGGCGTCGCTCTTGGGGGATAAATGTGCAGTGGGCTCATGTACCGAGCCTTGAGTAGGAGGGGAGAGCGAGGGGCTCCCAGTGAACCCAGAGAGGAGTCCTCGAGGTACAGCACCCTCGCCACTCCCGTCTGCGTCGAAGTGCTTTTAATTTTATTTTTTATTCCTCTGTATTTCTGTGTTTTGAAACAAAAGCTCAACTAATGGATTCCTGGCGCTCTGAGGACCCACTCCCGGGAGCGACTTTGATGTATTGCTGTCCAATTAGTGCCTTTAATTGGTGTCCTTAGGGACAAGCTGGCCCGGAGCTGGGACACAGCCTCCTCTCGCCTCTCCTGCACACTGGAAAGGTAAAATTTATAACGCACTGCAGCAATCCCTCGGGAGAGCGGCGAGGAAGGGAGGCTGGGGAGGAAGAGAGAGATACAGCTCCATCTTGCAATTCCCAGACCCTCCGGGCGCAGGGTTCGTGGATAAGGGCCCAGATCACCCGATTTCTACAGTTTCCTGACTCCCTCGCGGACCTGGCAGGAGGGCTCCGGCTGAGTCGCTGAGGATTATGAATTTGTTCGCAGAAAAGCTGTGCATTGTCTGTAGAAGCCCACCCCATGTGGTCTCTCAACTCGTTAATAATGGCTGTTTGTTAACAAGGATGCGGAGGTTAAATAATCTGGGTGGAAGATTAAATATGCCTCATCAAGGCACTGGGAGCAGAGTCTCACAGAGACCTGCACCAGAGTGCTGGCTTGCTGGAGCCTGGAGGAAGGTGGGCATGAACCGCCTGCAAGGAGCCCAAGGGTAGAGGAGGAGGGAGGGTCTAGGTCCCCTTTTCAGGGTGTTTCCCCTGTAAAGTCAGCACAGACCCTAACCCTTGTAGTGTTGAAGAGCAAATTCCATCTAGGAGCCCACCCCAATGAAGTGTGAATATCAAATCTTGCGGGGAGAATCTGCTGGAGATCAGAAATGGAGACCTGAGTCTGAATCCAGGGCCCATTTTGAGGAGTGATGGCTACATGCTGCCTTCCAAGCCTTACAAGCTCATACCTCTGGGAAGTAAGGGATATTTGTATCCACATAGTCCAGAGTGAGTTGCACTGGGTTGGAAAGCAGAGGATGAGGCTTCTAGCTTGCACTCTGCCCTTAAATAGCCGTGTGTATATATTACATTATTTTCCTATTTTATAAAATAAACAGGAGGTAGGGCTTGATATAGACGATGTATAATATTTATCTTTCTTTCCTCAAGTTCTCATCAGAGTTAGGGAGCTGAGCCCCTTCTCAGATACTCTGCTTTGGAAGGTTCAGTCAAGGAGGATTTTATTCAGCAAATATCTAAGAGCCTACTATGTGCCAGTTACTGTGAAGTGTGTATTTTTAAACTGTGACAGCATAATATCAAATTGTATATTCCTGTGTGTGTCATTCTCAAATATAAACTTGTGAAGGAAGACAAGAGGGAAAGAAGTAGAGAGAGAGAACTAAATAGAATGTGTGTGGCACCGGAGATGGTGACTGCAGCCATGAAGTTAAAAGACATTTTCTCCTTGGAAGGAAAGCTACACAAACCTAGACAATGTATTAAAAAGCAGAGATATCACTTTGCCAACAAAGGTCTATATAGTCAAAGCTATGGTTTTGCCAGTAGTCATGTACAAATATGAGAGTTGGGCCATATAGAAGGCTGAGTGCCGAAGAATTGATGCTTTCAAATTGTAGCACTGGAGAAGACTCTTGTGAGTCCCTTGGACAGCAAGGAGATGAAACCAGTCAATCCTAAAGGAAATCAACCCTGAATCTTCGTTGGAAGGACTGATGCTGAAGCTGAAGCTCCAATCCTTTGGCCACCTGATGTGAAGAGCTGACTCATTGGGAAAAACCCTGATGCTGGGAAAGATTGAAGCCAGGAGGAGAAGCGGGTTACAGAGGATGAGATGGTTGAATGGCATCACCAACTGAATGGACATGTGTCTGAGCAGGCTCCAGGAGATGGTAAAGGACAGGGAAACCTGGTGTGCTGCAGTCCATGGTGTCACAGAGTCAGACATAACTGAGCGACTGAACAGCAACATAGGGTAGAGAGATTGGAGAGTGCAGGGAAAGGGAATCAGAAGTAGAGGTCTTTGAGATGGTGGGAAAATCAGTGAGGATGAATACCGCAGAAGCAGTTCCTTGATGGAGAGTACTTTCAAGGGAGCAGAGAGAAGGTCCTGAGATCTGACAACCAATGAAAGGTAAACAGTGGTTTCAGAAGTTAAAGTTCCACTTTTAACTAATTTCTCCAAAATATCACTTTCCGAGTCCACCAAACAAGATGGCGATGGGCAAACCCTAGGCTGAGGTTTTCCTTCAAATCAGCAGTGACTGTGGCTCCTACATTCCTCTGCCTTCACTTGGAAAGCCCAGTGACCAGACTTGTGGTGCTAGGCTGTGAGGTTGAATACCTAACCTTTATTGAGTACTTGGGCTTCCCTGGTGGCTTAGCCAGTAAAGAACCCACCTGCAGTGATGGAAGATTGGAAAGATCCCCTGGAGAAGGATTCCACTCCAACCCACTCCAGTATTCTTCCCTGGAGAATCTCCAAGGACAAAGGAGCCTGGTGGGCTATAGTCCATTGAGTACTTGGTCTCATGCGCTTACTGTTCTATGCTTTCTATGCATTATTTAATTAAATGTCTACAACAACCCCTTGAGGTGAATACTATTATAACTCTTACTTTATAGATGAGGAATTGAAGCACAGAGAGCTAGTCACCTGCTTGTGTCACACAGCTGCTAGATCAGTCTGATTCCAGAGTTCTCACTGCTGATTACATCATTAAAGCTGTCTTTGTGGTGCAGTACAGTGGCTAGTAAAGTAATGCTCAAAATTCTCCAAGCCAGGCTTCAGCAATACATGAACCATGAACTTCCAGATGTTCAAGCTGGTTTTAGAAAAGGCAGAGGAACCAGAGATTAAATTGCCAACATCTGCTGGATCATCAAAAAAGCAAGAGAGTTCCAGAAAAACATCTATTTCTGCTTTATTGACTATGCCAAAGCCTTTGACTGTATGGATCACAATAAACTGTGGAAAATTCTGAAAGAGATGGGCATACCAGACCACCTGCCTGCCTCTTGAGAAACCTGTATGCAGATCAGGAAGCAACAGTTAGAACTGGACATGGAAAAACAGACTGGTTCCAAATAGGAAAAGGAGTACATCAAGGCTGTATATTGTCACCCTGCTTTTTAAACTTATATGAAGAGTACATCATGAGAAACGCTAGGCTGGAGGAAGCACAAGCTGGAATCAAGATTGCCGGGAGAAATATCAATAACCTCAGATATGCAGATGACACCACCCTTATGGCAGAAAGTGAAAAAGAACTAAAGAGCCTCTTGATGAAAATGAAAGAGGAGAGCGAAAAAGTTGGCTTAAAGCTCAACATTCAGAAAACTAATATCATGGCATTCAGTCCCATCACTTCATGGCAAATAGAACAGTGGAAACAGTGTCAGACTTTATATTGGGGGGCTTCAAAATCACTGCAGCCATGAAATTAAAAGATGCTTGCTCTTTGGAAGGAAAGTTATGACCAACCTTGACAGCATATTAAAAAGCAGAGACATTACTTTGCTGACAAAGGTCCATCTAGTCAAAACTATGGTTTTTTCAATAGTTATATACAGAAGTGAGAATTGGACTATGAAGAAAGCTGAGCACTGAAGAACTGATGCTTTGGAACTGTGCTTTTGAATTGATGCTTTTGAACTCTCGAGAGTCCCTTGGACTGCAAGGAGATTCAACCATCCCATCCTAAAGGAAATCAGTCCTGGGTGTTCATTGGAAGGACTGATGTTGAAACTGAAACTCCAATATTTTGGCTACCTGATGCAAAGAGCTGACTCATTTGAAAAGACCCTGATGCTGGGAAAGATTGAGGGCAGGAGGAGAAGGGGATGACAGAGGATGAGATGGTTGGATGGCATCACTGACTCAATGGACATGGGTTTCGGTAGACTCCGGGAGTTGGTGATGGACAGGGAGGCCTGGTGTGCTGCGGTTCATGGGGTCGCAAAGAGTCTGATACGAATGAGCGACTGAAGTGAACTGAATGGTAGCTAAGGGCAGACTGAGTGTATTTTGCCACAAGTTACTAACATCAGAAGTGGGCTCTAGATAAGGGCAGCTAGTGTAGGAGGCATGATGGATTCGAGTCTGTTTGCAAAGAGCACGACTCTGTTTTGCCTTCCAAAATTACCATCTCCAGTTTCTTTGGTGGATATGCAGTGAGCCATGTAGTCCAATGAATATATCAATAAATATTCATTGAGCACCTACTCTATTGCCATACCAGACTTACGTTTACATCGTATTTTCTCTCTCCTCCAATTTGGGGCTGATGTGGCTTTGATTGTGTTTTTAATCTATTACAGCTGCACAACTTCCCTTTCTCATAAAGTTATAGCTTCACCTGGAGTCATGAAAGATGATATGGCCTGAATGTGGTGCTGGGGTGTGGGAAGGCAGTATGTCAGATACTCCATTAGCACTCCCAGCCTTGCCTGACCTAGCTAGTAATATCACCTGGGCTAAAAGCTGACTCAAAAATGGGGAGGGGATATATGTATACCTATGGCTGATTCATGTTGAAGTTAGACAGAAAACAACAAAATTTTGTAAAGCAATTATCCTTCAATTAACAAAAAGGGGGGAGGGGGCAACCAGGAAGTCCAGTTGCAGCAGCCAAAGGAGCAAGCTCTTTTTTTTTCATAATAAACTTGTAGTTTTATTCAGGTTTGATTTTAACAAATGTGTCGGGGAGATTTGGTTAAGGCAATTTGGTGAGAGGATAAAAAAGAATTCAAACTTGACTCTAGAAACATACTGATTTGAATGGCTCAAAGATTTTGAAATTGTAATATAGAAAAGGAAGCATAAACCGGCATATTTGGCAGTTCTGCAATACAAAAACTGTACAGACCTAACAATAAGGTATATATATGAATCAAGGAAGATTTAAGTCTGAATAGAGCATAATTCGGAGAAGGCAATGGCACCCCACTCCAGTACTCTTGCCTGGAAAACCCCTGGACGGAGGAGCCTGGAAGACTGCAGTCCATGGGGTCGCTGAGGGGCAGACACGACTGAGCGACTTCACTTTCACTTTTCACTTTCATGCATTGGAGAAGGAAATGGCAACCCACTCCAGTACTCTTGCCTGGAGAATCCCAGGGACGGGGGAGCCTGGTGGGCTGCTGTCTACGGGGTCGCACAGAGTCGGACATGACTGAAGTGACTTAGCAGTAGCAGAGCATAATTGTTATCATATATAAAGAAGGATGCAGTTCAGTGAATGAACTGAAAATAGTGACATAACTGGTTTGGGAGATGACAGAAAGGGACGTCCTGCTGCTGCTGCTGCTAAGTTGCTTCAGTCCTGTCTGCCTCTGTGCGACCCATAGATGGCAGCCCACCAGGCTTCCCTGTCCCTGGGATTCTCCAGGCAAGAATACTGGAATGGGCTGCCATTTCCTTCTCCAGGGGCAAGCTTTTGATACTGGGCTACTTAATTATGGAGGTGGAGCTCAGTAGCAGAAGGACAGAAGTTGAAGATGCATTACTCAGCAGCCGGAGGTAAAATATAAAAGCTATGGAACTGACAAAAGAAGCTGATGCAAAGAGGGCAGGACAAATAAAGCTCTCAGACTTGTTAAACTGATAATATTCAGCTAGGGCTACAGTCCAAGAGAGGAAGGCTAGAGGAAAACATGACAGGAGACAGGAAAACATGGCTGAGACTTAATTCCCCCTGTCCTTATTCTACAGTAAAATAACTTTTTTTTAAGCTGGGTAAATGGCCACCCTATGATAAAGGCTACATTTCCCAGCCAGCAAGATGTGGCCATGTGACCAAGTTCTGGCCAATGGGATGTAAGCAGACCTAATGAATGTGACTTAGCAGAAGTGTCTCTTTATTGTTTTTAAATATATATGATGCACTCAGGTTATCTACTGAGTAACCCAAGTTTTAGCAGTTTGGATATACTGTATAACTGGAGTCCCCTTGATATTTCAGAGCCAGAAGAAACATCAAGATCATTTAGCCAAACTACTTTACTTTTCAGGTCTTTCAGTCTTCTCTAGGTAAAATGAGCCTTGTATGGCTATCATGGTTTTAGAACAGACACAGGAGGTTATATAAGATATATGCCATCTCTAGTCTTATTTTATTTTGATGCCAAGGCTGGAGTGACTGTTTGATGCCAAGGCTGGAGTGACTGCACATTCCTTTTGTATTTCTCTTGGACAATTCTAATTCCCAGCATCAAGTCCAGATGCAAAAGCCAAAGCTGCTTTACTTAATGGCACTTGAGGAACTTCACTGGAAGCTGGTATTCTAACTGTACATCTCCAAGTTTAGCAACTGAAGTCAGTGAAATGCCTGGTGCTAAGAAAAACAGAGTAATTGGGCATACTGTCTCCTAGATGTTATCCTACTAGCCACCAGGAAACAGGTGCAAAGGAGGAGTTACAAGTGGCACTCACAGACTCCAGAAGGTAAGCTTCATGTTGACTTCAGTGTGCCTACAAAGGGCAGGACCTTTGAAGAGCCCCACCAGCTTCTGTTATGTAGATGACCAGAACTATCAGATCAGGTGATTTTGAGAATCAAGGTTGTTTAAGATCGGAGATAATGTTTGGGGATGGTGGCAACTCTGGAAGAAATATACATAAAAAATTGTCTTGCATCACCAAAGAGAATTTCTAGAATTCCAGAAAAGTGATCTTAGCACTGCCTGAAATAGGGTCTGTTTCTGAACTTTCATGATATCACTGCAGATGAGCCAAAAATTCTACTTTCTTCAGGGAGGAAAAAAAAAAGGTTTTATTTTTTTCAGCAGTTGATTTAGTTTAATACATACATAGTACTTCTTGAAGTACCAGAGACACTTTGGTAAGGATGTCTTCTCTCAGCTGCCACAGCCAGAGACTTGCATTTGCTGGGATGTCTGGATCAGATCAAAGGAGATGAAAAAGGAAAGAAAAAGGAGAGTGGAGTATAATCACAAGCCTTGGCAAACCACTCAAGTAATAATGTGGACTGGTGGAAACAGGAAACACTACTTGAGTTGGAGACCCATACTCATACTTGGGTTTGACCTCATGGAATAAAGTGCACAAGCTCTTAGTCACTTAAAGGTGACCTAAACGACAGTCAGTAATCATCCCCCTAGATTATACTGATGACTCTACCCCAGATTTGATAATTTTTTTAATAAATTAGAATTATTATTTTGGCCTGGTGAAAAATCTCTTATTTTACTTATAACAAGTTTTTGTAAAATCTGATGAAGTGTCCTCAACTGGTCTCATTGTATTTCTCCATCTTTGGAGGAACCAGGATTACGGGTATACAAGTGGGAGCACTGCAGTAGCTCAGATGACTTGAAGTGACTGTCTGAGGGTGGACATGTAATGGAACTGTTTGTGTAAGACTGCTTCTCTCTGGTTTGAGAGGTTTACATAGGCTCTGAGAACCAGCAGCAGAGTTTTGGGCTCTGTTTGTGGCATGTGCTGGTCTCCTGGACTATTTATGGGATGGTCTGGGTCAGACTTAATTCTTAAGCTTGGCAATATACCTTCCTATGGTAAACTGAGGTTCAGATCTACTTCCCTTGACCCCTGTATCCACATTACTACCCAGGAATGCTCTTCAAATCAGAATCTCTACCTTATTAGAGTGAGTTTCACAAAACTTTTAAAAGGTTATTAGAAGCCTTTCAAGAGGCAATTTCTTCTGAAGGATTGATATGGATTTAACTGGGTGCTATTTACTTCCAGATGTGTGGTACGGGTTTGCCTAGTGATGGAATAGTACTTTACAGCAGTGATGATTTTGAAATGGATTCCTACTTCTGTGATCAATTGTGGACCCCTTAGTTTTTCTCCTCATCTGTGAAGTGAAGTCGTTTAGTTTGGCCCTTTTTCTACAATGTAATTTTTAGACGCTGTCCCTAAGAAATTGCCTCAACTTACATAGTGTTTGAATGCTTTGTTGATGGACAATCTCATTGGTTAAAGGAAGTAGCCTTGGTTATTGGCTAATAAACGTGGTTTAGAACAACCTCTGTGCCTTATTCCTTCCTTCCTTCAAAGTCAATTATTCCAATTTCAGGACAAAGCAGCATATTCTTGGGAGAGGGTTATGTGAAATAGCCTCATTTTTGGCTTGCACTCTGCTTTTAATCCTGTTCTTCAGGCCGTGTCTCATCTCCAGGTGAATCATGACATACAAATGAATAGCATCGGAACCTAACAGTGCTGTATGGACAGGTGAGGATAATTGATTTCCAGAATTTTGTTTATCAGTTATTTGGTATAGTACAGTAAGTAAATCAATGTATATGTTGATTTTATAAAAGGTGAACAATTCTTCAGTCTGACTTATCTCAGAGGAAAATGTATGATTTGAGAAGCTAAAAATGAGCTAAACTAAAAGGAATATTCATATAAGAGGGTTAAATGACTTTGAGTGAAATCTTAGGAATTCCCTGATAGTCCAGTGGTTAGGACTTCACGCTCTCATGGCTGAAGGCCCAGGTTCAATCCCTGGTCGGGAAACTAATATCCCACAAGCTGCTTGGCACAGCCAAAAAAAAAAAAAAGGTGAAATCTTATAAGAGCATCTCATTTCAAAGATTTTATAAGTACCAGTTGTAAATATATGAAGTATCTATATGAAAGTGAAAGTGAAAGTGAAGTTGCTCAGTCGTGTCTGACTCTTTTCAACCCCATGGACTGTAGCCTACCAGGCTCCTCTGTCCATGGGATTTTCCAGGCAATAGTACTGGAGTGGATTGCCATTTCCTTCTCCAGGGGATCTTCCCGACCCAGGGATCAAACCCAGGTCTTCCACATTGTAGACAGATGCATAACCGTCTGAGCCACCAGGGGAGTTGTAAATATATGAAGTATCAATATAAGTTGACTTAATTTTATGTGCTTGGTGGGGGTATGAAAAAGCTTCACTAAAAGAAATTGTGTGTATTTTGAACCATACTTTGTTAGTGGTTTTTGTTACAATTTTGGAACTATATCCTTATATAAATGTCCTTCTAACACATATCAGAAATCCAGCGTTAGACTTCTGGTATTCGTGTCAAGTAGTATTCTTTATGCTTAATCTCTGCATTTACTTCTCCTACTGTCTCTTTAAGGAAGAAAATCAAATGAACAATCAACCTGATTTTCAATTCCCATCAAACAACACTGATCCCTGTCCATTATAAATTCATTTCTATGGCACTTATCTTTGCTATTGCTTGAGAATCATTTGAATACTTTAGCTGGGAGAGAAGTTTGAACAGTTTCTAAAACAGCTCAAATGGAAGTAGATCCAGATTCATATGAAATACTATCACTCCAAAACAAAAGAGGTAACTTGATTAGTGGAAACAGTGTAGGCTTTTAAAACCAGGAAAGCCTGAGCTCAAGTCACCTTTCACCACTTAGTATCTGGGTGTGAAAATTAACCTCCTAAACCACAGGGTCTTCTTTTAGGAAGGTACCTACCTAGTTCCTGTGTAATATGGAATGTAAAACTGATAGCACTGCCACAAACTTCCTGCCTGCCCCCAAAGGCTGAATGATCAGTGACACACATCCTCCCAACAATTCCATCACCTGAAGATAAGGTGGGAAGCTTTGAAGTGCAGACTGTGAGGGCAGGAGTAATCTTCCCTGGAGCCGAAGTATACCTAAAACCTTCCTGGAATGAGAACTGCAAAACTGTTTCACTAAGAAGATAAGTTTAATGGTCATATTTGGACCATTTTGAATTTTAGGTATATCAAGGTGATGTGAGGCCCTGCAGCTGGAGCTAAGACTTTAGAAGTTCTGGTTGGTTCTGCATGGTGAGTTATTTGGTGAAGAATAAGAAAAGCCAAGCCACTGGCATAGATCAGGGCCAGGAAGCTCAGCAAACAGGGCCACTTTCTGCATATGGGAAGCCTTTCTTCCCTTTTCTCAAGGATTCTGAGATAAATTTCAGAGGGTCAGGTTGGGACAATTTCAATCTCACTCTGTTCCAGCCCTATTTCTGGTTTGGAAAGACACCTCTCCTTATTCCCCTCTCTCCACACACAACTAGATCAGTGTTTTTCAAACTCTGGAATATTTTTCACAATGAGGGAAAAAAAAAAGACATTTTATATCACAACCCAGTACATCCCCTCAAAAAACAAAACTTTGCTTAAATAATATTTATACTTACTCATGCACTCTGATGGTTTCTTTTCCATTCCATTTAATTCCATCCCATTCCAAAATATGCTGGTGGTAACCCACTACATTTCTTGACTCATTCAAGGGCCTTGATCCTCCGTTTGAAAAGACTAGCCTTGGATCAGTGGTAAAGAATCCAGCTACCAATGCAAGAGACTCAGGTTCGATCCCTGGTCAGGAAGATCCCCTGGAGAAGGAAATGGCAACCTACTCCACTATTCTTACCTGGGAAATCCTATGGACAGAAGAGCCTGGCGGGCTACAGTCCATGGGGTCACAAAAGAGTTGGCAACAACTTAGCAACTATACAACAGCCTTAGATGACTTCTCAGTGACACTGGCACCTTAGGAAAGATTCAAACACTAGAGAGTGGCCCTAGATTTACCCTCCCCAACCCTTGCTGCTGCTGCTGCTAAGTCGTGTCAGTCATGTCCGACTCTGTGCGACCCCATAGACGGCAGCCCACCAGGCTCCTCATCCATGGGATTTTCCAGGCAAGAGTACTGGAGTGGGTTGCCATTGCCTTCTCCATCCCCAACCCCACTGCCTCCCAAATCTTATCCAGGCTGCAACTAGACCACAAAGACTGGCCTGAACTGGATTAGGCACCTGAGGATCATTCATATACTGTCTACAGTTTTGGGACCCCCAGTTCAGTTCAGTCACTCAGTTGTGTTTGATTCTTTGTGACCCCATGGACTGCAGCACGCCAGGCTTCCCTGTCCATCACCAACACCCAGAGCTTGCTCAAACTCATGTCCATCGAGTTGGTGATGCCATCCAACCATCTCATCCTCTGTCACCCTCAGAAGTTTCCAAGCTGAACTTCCAGCTCTGTTCTTAGGGTATAGATGATTTGGATCATAAAGTTATGGATATGAAGACCAAAAAGGGTAAGTTAATGACCTTAAATCAGAAAAAGGAAAGAAAGCATTGACCATGTTCACATCAAAGTTAAATGCTGGTTCTTCATCATTTATAGCAAGTCCTAAAACTTACCTAAGTGGGCTAACTCAGACCCCTTTCCATAACACAACTCATAGATGCCATTTAAGAATAACTTTGCAGTGAGACCTGTTCACTGAGGTAGATTTTCCTTGTCCAAAGCAACGGAATTATTCCACATGCCTACTCTCCTATCAGAAAGATGATGGAATATTCCCACACTATTTTAGAAAGCCCTGGTCCATGGAACAGTTTGTAAAAATCATCCCATTTAGAACAAAGAATGATGACCGGGACCTTCTCCTTGTCATCTGTAGATTATGTTGTTGATAGAGTCTATTCTTTTGGCAGATTTTTTTTAATGTCAACTATGAAACAGCAGGCAAAGGGATATGTGAGGGAACTCAGAGAAGGAGGAGGAGTAGAAAGGGAAGAGAAGGAGGAGGGGAAAGGGCGAAGGAAGGGGAGGAAGAGAAAAAGGAGAAATTCCTGTAGATTTCTTCATTGAACCCTAACAATGGCCCTGTGAAGTATTATTTGTTCCACTTTACATGCAGGGAAATCAAGGTGTTGAAAATTTTGAAACTCCCATTTAATTGGCTGACTATTCCATTATTGAATCCTCTAAAAGTCTCCAACAAATTTCTCATTGATTACACCACTTTTGGACGGTAAGTGAAAGTGAAAATCTCTCAGTCGTGTCCCACTCTGTATAGTCTATGGAATTCTCCAGGCCAGAATACTGGAGTGGGTAACCTTTCCCCTTTCTGGGGGATCTTCCCAACCTAGGGATCAAATCCAGGTCTCCTGCATTTCAGCTGGATTCTTTACTAGCTGAGCCACAAGGGAAGCCCAAGAATACTGGAGTGAGTAGCCTATCCCTTCCCTGTAAACTTCCTGCCAAGAAGTCCTTTTCTTTCCCCATTCCTCTACCTTCTCCTCACTTCCCTCGTGTAATCCTAGAAAGAATACAGCCAATTTGGAATGAGATGTATGTGACATCTCACCTCTTCCACGGAAGAGCTGTATGGGTGTCATTTGCAAAATGGAGAAAATATAATGCCTGACTCTTTACTTCTCAAGTAAGTGGAAATGTACCAATATTCATTTTGTCAGAAAATTTAGAAACGAACAAACAAATACATTATTGGCTAGAATGTGGAATCTGCAAACTGTAAGAACACAAAGACTGCAAAGAATATTCATGGCTTTGGTGGACTGTTTTGAACTGCTTCCTCAGATCTTCATGATCAAAGTCAGCCTCCATCAGCAGGGACACTTGGTAGAGGAGTCTGAGCACTACCACACATTCTACTGATATCTGCAATGAGAGCAGTGAGGAATGAGAGTAGTGATCAGTAGGATAGTTTAAGTATAGTAATTAAGGAAAGTATTTTGTTGTAAAAGCCTAGACAAACAAGGCCTACCTTCATCTCAGTTTTTGTTTCACTCACTCTTCCTCTGCCTATCTTTCACCCTGGTGGCTGATTTACAGACTGACCTTCTACCAGGACCAGTCTTCACCTGCACTGACACTGTCTTGGGGTGGGAGGAGGGTGGATACTGTGGGTAAATGCATGTTCGGATTTGCTTTGCTTCAAAGGTGGACCTGATCTTCTCTTTGTCTTTCTGACTAGTTATGACTCAGCCTAGCTGAACTCCTGGCCCTTGAGATCCCAGGCAGGGTGGAGTGATGTGTTGTTTCTCTGCCCATGCAGACTTCCCCAGGGTTGACTGGTTCAGCACTGGGGTTGGGAATGGGAAAATCAAGTTCCATAGACATGGTACCGTCTCTATGGATACTGATTTTCAGGGATCCTCGTTCCTCACAAATCCAGATCCCACCTCTTACAGAATTTATCCCCGACTGAGTAAAAATGAGTGTTAAATTCTTCACTCATTTTCTGGAAGCTTCTCTTAAATTTCACACTGCCTGTATCAACAAAGCCACCTATGTATTTCCAAGTGACAAGTAAGAATTTTTACCTTTGAATCCAGTTCAAATTTAGATTACAAATATCAATAGAATCTGTTTGCTTTGTATTGAACAGTATAAATAATCATATACATGAATTTTACAAATCATAAAAATAATTCCAGCTCATCAAGGAAAACAATGAAAATGGGAAAAATGGAAGTAAATATCCACTATTAATATTTTGTTCTTCCCAGATTAAAAAAATTTTCATATGTATTGATCTTTTTAAAATTTGCCTTTTGACACATACCTAATGATATTTTAAGCTGAGTTTCATTATGGGTGGGTTTCAGGAAACACCTGTGCTCCTTAAAACTCTTTGTAAAATTGTTTGTACCGATAGGCATGTACATTTTTTTTTCTGGGGGACAGGACAGTCTATCAGATAGTCAAAAGAACTCTAAAATTCTTTAAAATTTCAGTAAATTTGCATTATATCTTCCCCACTGCCCTAGAAAAACATTTTCTCTGGAGATATGGGTGATGTCAGTATATTACCAGAATGATCCCAGGGTTCACCATTTTAATTTTTTTGTCTGCTTTGGATCTGGCTGTCCTTGTAAATGGTTAGATCAAGATGTCTCTTACAGCATGCAGGCAGTAGAAGGCTTTTCGATAACAATAGCAAAGGGAGTCTATTGATATTTGTAATAAAACAGTACTTTAATTTCCATGATTTTGTTCGATGTATATAGTGGGAGGAGCCAGATAGGTCATTCTCAAGGTGACAAAATGTGGAGCATGTAGAAAATCAATAATTCCAGATCTCACAAGAGAAGGAGGTCTGATACGTGCTGAGATTTGAGTTAGTCCTCACTCACTGTCACTCTTTAAAGCTGATTTAATGTAGTTACTAAAATAGCAAACATTTACTGAGTGCTTACCATGTGCCAGATGCTGTCCTAAATGGTTACATGCATTATTTCATTTAATCCTCTCCCTAGCTTATGAAATAAAAACGGTTGTTCTCTCCATTTTACAGATGAGGATACTTAAGTTAGACGTGTAACCAGAATTGGAATTCTAATTGCTATATATTCTGTTGCCTCTATTGGCAGTAATTGTACAAAACACCTGAAGTTGTATATTATTTTACCTGCTGCTCAGTTGTACACCTATTTTTGATCTATTCCTCCACATAATCTTACTGTTATGAAATAAACAAATAGTTATTGAATGTTTTTGATGGGAGATAGATATAATTATCTGGAGAAGGAAATGGCAACCCACTCCAGTGTTCTTGCCTGGAGAATCCCAGGGACGGGGGAGCCTGGGGGGCTGCCGTCTATGGGGTCATACAGAGTCGGACACGACTGAAGTGACTTAGCAGCAACAGCAGCAGATATAATTATCATTTCTCCTTGGCGAACTGAGAAAGTGAGGCTCAGAAAAATCCCTGTAGTTTTCTAAAATGCCTAGTAATTCCCTAGCAGAAAATGAGAAACTTGGAATTTGCACCCAGGTCCTATGACTCCAACTCAGCAAGCTTGCCCCTGAATCATAGCCTGTTATAGATCACCCTGACCTGTGTTTTAGGAGAGTGATCTCCAAATATTAATATTTGGGAAAGTTTTTGAATGGTCAGTTGATTTCTGTAGGCACTTGGTGGTGTCCAATGATAGCAAATAAAACTAGACGCTAGATTTGGTTTGGTCATGATCTCTTCACTCATAAGAGCAAGAAATAAGTACGTAATGGAAAAGAAAGAAGTAAGCATATTTCCTTGCTCGGCATTTGTGCTGCATAAAAAGGCCTCTGAAAACTAACTGGATGAAAGAACCTAATTTTCTAAATTTATCTCTATTTGGAGCGTTGTGCTTATTATGCCATTACTCTTTCGTTTCTGTGTTCAAAACATTTTCCTCTAGTATTAACAACATTTATCTCTCATCACTGAAGATAAGTGACCCACGAGAGAGGCAAGAGCAAGATTTGTGTAATCTTGTGAAAGAGAAACATGACAAATATTTCATAACAGAAAGATACCAAGAAATGAAATTCTTGGACATCCAGGGGAGGTTGCTATGTTAACAGACTTTTACTTAAAAAAAAAAAAAAAGTGCCTACAACAAATCTAGTGAGATTTTGTAATTATCCTTGTTATTAAAAGATTTGAATTACATCCTTACAACTGATGCTGAAACTGCTCAGCGATAGATTTTCAAGATGCTGTACTTTACACATAGCACATTCAATTGATTTTCTCATTTTTAGATATTATGGTTTAACTGTTTCTTAAATGCTATGCAGAATACTGAAGATTTCAGCAGACAGGGATTTTATTCAGCATGGTATATATGCCCCACAATTGGGCTTCCCAGTGGGGCCATACATTTCTGAGAGAAACAATTAGGTATGAGTAATTAGTTACAGAAGGTGCAAAAAGGTATCCCAAAATGTCAAGGCAAAGATGCTTGACAATTAAGTGCAAATTATTTAACAAAGATGCCATGTGGTAATACGGTATTTTTGTAAATAGCATTTTGATGTTTCATGCCATTCGATATTTTTAAGGTACCAGGCATAGTTTCATATGTGTGTATAATATACACACACATATTATTTATTACATTTTTTAAAAGCTAACTGATATTTTAAGTGTAATACATGTTCATGGAAAAAAATTAAAACTATGCAAAAGACAGAAGAGTACAAGGGGAAAAAACAAAAGTCTGCCTCCTTACTTCTTTCAAGCCTCAGTTCTACTACCCAGAGGTAGACAATGTTAAAATTTCCTGCCATCAAAGTTCACTGTCATATACACATATGTCCTTTTAAAACTCTATACAAATGCTTATAATACTGTTATACAATTTGCCTTCTTTAGTAAACAATGTCTTAAACTACATCTTTGTACATCTGTCCATGTAGACCACTTTCATTCTTTTTGATGCTGCTTTACATACCATTTTAAGAATGTGCTTGTATTTACTAACCAAATTAATGGACATTTTGGTAGTTTCTAGTTTTTTTTTCCTTTCCTTTTGCAAACCTATGCATAAGGGTGTTCTTTACATCAGTATCTATCCATTCATGTGCAGGTATAATGCTGGATGGTTGAGTGATTTCCTAGAAATGGAATCTATGGGTAAAAGGACACGTATGTTTTTAATGAACTAGTTTTATACCTTTAAGTAAATATGTGCATAAGGTAAAAAAGTCAATTTGTACAGAAAGTAAAAAAGCATAAATTCTCTTCTCAAGCTCTGACCTCTCCACCAATGATGCTTAACAGTTTCTCAGTACCCTCATAACTTTAATATGTATTTTATGTAGGTGCCTTTAAAAAAATACAAGTGGGATGATTCAATATTGGATATGTTCACTTTACACTTGCTAGGTGCTGTGAAACTGCTTTTCAAAAAAGATGACATCTATTAACATTCCCATCAAAATTGTGTGAGGGTGCTTCTCCACCGCCACTATCCTTGACAGCAACCTTGGATGGCGTCATGCTTTTCATATTTTGCCAATACGATAGACTAAAATGGCATTAAAAACGTTGAAATTTGTATTTCTTCATCTATGAGTGAGGTGGAGCCACATCTGATTGACTTCCTTACTGATTTCTCTCCTGTGGCACTCATAATTACATATGCTTGTCTCTACCATTACTTGAAGCAAGACGTCCACTCTGTTCCTTGGTAAGATGCTGTATTTCCTCCTGTTTTCCTCCAACCCTCAAAACAAGACCTTTATATGAGACCTTGGTGCATTCCCTTTTCTCTGTTTCCTTCCTCTTCCAGATGAGATTTTTGAAATATTTGAATATCTTCCCTCTCCATCCCTCTTCTGTTCTTATCTCCTAGGTTAGGCCGAGGTAATTTTAGCTCTAGACTATCATTTCTTCAGATGGAATATGGGAGGTGGTACCTTCTTTGAATCCTTTCATATGTGTAAATATTAATATCAACCTTTCACCTCAACAGGAGAATATCTTGAAAGACTACAGCATTCTCAGGTTGTAACTTCGTTTTCTCAAATACCTGTAATGTTAGCTCAATTTCCTGTCTTGGGGATAAGTCCAGGGTCAGTCTGTCTCTTTCGTGAGCTACTTATTCTGTCTAGAAGCTGTTAAGCTTTTGTTTTTATACTTGGAGTTCAGGGATTTTACAGTGATTTTGCTAGGGGTGTGTCCTCTATCACTGAACCTGCTGGTAACTTGGTGTGCCCTTTTAATCTGAGACTAAGGAATGGTTCTCCATTTGTTTAATTATCATCACTCCCCCATGTCTTATCCGCCCCTGCTTTAAAACTCCTATTGTTTACATAATAGATACCCTCTTGGTCTTTTTCGTCCTTATTTCTACCTTTTTGTAATTTGGTTCTGTTCCTTGATATTTCTACCATTTGGCCTCTAATTCACACATTTGTGGTAACCAACCATCCTCTTCTTTAATTTGTCTACTAATTTCTTAAGTGGAAAAATCAGTCTCATTTCCGGAAAAATATTTTGTACTATAACTGAATCTCCTAAAGTACTCAATTTTTAGATAGAATTAAATAAAAGACTATCTAAGAGACTATCTAAATAAGAGGTCTATCTAAGACCCTTACTTTTGCTGAGACCCAGTGAAGGTTCCTAGATCTTCTCATGGTCACAGTACAGATAAAATCTTGGCCACTTAACCTCCGGTCCACTTTCTTCTCTCTACTGGGCTATTCACAAGAAACATTTTTGGCAGGGTGGGGGGCGGGGCATGCGGCTGGGCCAAGGGTGTGCAGCCTGCAGGATCCCAGTTCTCTGCCTGCGTGCTGAGTCGCTGCAGTCACGTCTGATTCTTTGCGACCCTATGGACCATAGCCCGTCAGGCTCCTCTGTCCATGGGATTCTCCAGGCAAGAATACTGGCATGGGTTGCAATGCCCTGCTCCAGAGGATCTTCCCAACCCAGGGATGGAACTGGCCTCTCTTATGTCTCCTGCACTGGTGATGTAATGCAGAAGGATGTCTGCATTAAAATAAATTAGATTGAACTAAAGAAGGTTCTTTAACCTTCCTTACCACTAGCACCAGGTTCTTTACCACTAGCACCACCTGGGTTAGTTCCCTGACCAGGGATCAAACCCTCACCCCTTGGCTTGGAAGCTTGAATTATTAACTAGTGGACCATCAGGGGAGTCCCCACAAGAAATAGTTTTGATTATGTCCAAATAAATCCTGTTCTGAAGAGCAGAAGGTAAGGCATTTATGTACTCACTTCAGTAGCACCTATACAGAAGGCAAGGCATTTGTTTGTTGCTTTTTCTAAAAGCACGTAGGATAATATTTTTAAGTTCATGGACAGCCAGTGGAAGTAGTCACATGGATTTGTGCTATGAGAATAACCCTGGGCAGGACTACCACCAGGAAATTTCTCATTTCATCCAGGTACTCTTTCCTAAATGTCACCAAATTTCTTTCCAACTTGACTCGAAGCTGTGACTCAGAATTGTCTCTGTCCCCTCCAGTAATGATTTGAACCATATCACATGGCAGGTGAATGAAAAAGACACAAGTTTATGGGGCAGTTATTCTTAAAGGCTCCTTACTCAAACTAGTTTGTATGGCTTTCCTGTCAGCCTGCTAATAATAGCTGTGTATGAAAGTTATATAAGGCAGAGTAGAGGTAGGGTGTGGTAAAGATTATTGAATGATAGGAAGGGACTGGTTTTTTCAGTGGAGAAGAATGAACATGCTTGTTTTGGGTCCTTATCCAGATACATGTCTGTCTCCTGAATTATTGTTAAACTATTATTATTATTATTTTTTTTAGCATCTTGAGTGCTTATTTTATTTTGGTTATTTGATACCAAGGTAGGGAGGAAAGATTTAAGAAATTTCTCATGCTGTTTAATAATGAGAAAACCGAAGCATTAAAAAGGTATCATGTAGTGTCTTTTGGAGCCAAGAAGGAAAACAAACCACTTACTTTGCGCTATTACATTCTTTCTTACTTTCTGAAGCTCTTTATGCAAGAGGTAGAACGTGTACTCTTTATATAACCTCTAAACTCAAGTTGCCACAGTCCCCTCCTACTCAGATTTACTGCTGTTTTCAACTCTTCTTTCTTTTTGCTATTTGTATGACATCTGATGAAGACGAGTTCTTTCCTTCTCCTCCTAAAGCCAACTTGTTCAGACTTTCTGATCTAGAAACAACAAAGTGCCTTTATTATTTAAGCCATTAATAGGGAGCTAAGTTGCTACTTGCAGCTGAAAGCATTTTTACTAACCCAGAGGCTCTTGTAAGGTATAGGTGAGAGCTGATTATTTGGACTAGAGTGTTAGTGCTGAGTACCAACTTCATACAGATTACTTCATGTTCAGCTCTGATCTCTCTCCTTCTTTCTCTCTCTTACTCTATTGCACTCTCTTGATTGGCAGCTCCATTTGCCTGCAGTTTCCTCATGTCTAAACATTCCAGGAGCCTTTAGTTTCCAACCACTTATTAAATACGTTCTCTATCCAATCTTCCCATAATTGTTGCAACAATACCAAGGCCACCTTCCACAGCTCCTTTCAAGAGCTGACTGGATCCTGATAGTCACTGTGGACAAACCTAAAGTGATTCAGCCTTGCATTCAAGATTTTTTGCCAGAGGAACCCATTCTCCTTGTACAATCTCATAGACTTGTTACTCTTGAAACATACTCTTTGCTTCAACTTCTGGTTTGTACGCAGTTGAAATTAGATTATATATATATATTCTAAACCCCATTACATATATATATATATATATATATATATATAAAATGGTAATAATCATTGTAACTGGTTAAATTTTTTAAATATTTATTTCTTTCTGTGCTGGGATTTAGTTGCGGCATGCAGGATCCAGTTCCCCGATTAGGGATTGAACCCAGGCCCCCTGCAATGGGAGCACAGAGTCAGCCACAGCCACTGGACCACCAGGGAAATCCCACAATTACTTAATTGATCTCTGGTAATTCCATTTCTCTTTGGCCTGTCTCTCCAACCAGATTTCAGGCTTCCTAAGTGCACAAGCAAGCAATATATTCTTCTGATTTTTTTTTTGCTCACTGACACAGTGCACATTTACCTCTCTGCCTGCTTCCCTCACTGCCGTTCCCAAGCTGCTCTCTCCCATGCACTAACCAACCACTTCACCCCCAGATCAAAGATTTCTTTCAGTCCCTTTCCTATTTAGTCTTCTTCTCTTCACTTTACTCTGAGCTCCTTGAGGAGAAAAACCATGTCTTCCTCCTCATCGTATATCCACTCTCCATCAGAGTGCAGGCATATAACAAGATTTCAACATTAGGAAAATGCAGTAGGTGATTAACTGATACTTGTCTAATAAATCGCCAAATAAAACAATGAGAATCTTGCATTAAATCTATGTATCTGGCTCCATATAACCCCCCATATCCTTTGATTTCACTCTTACATTCACAAAATCTAAGTACTAATAAACACCATTTTCTTGTTTTTTTTTTTTACCACAAAAATTCCAACATGTTCCCCATTATGGTGTTGTATTTGATAACCTTTCTAATTAGCATTACATTTCAAATGCTTTTAAAATGCCCCATTACATATTTGTCCAATAGTCCATGACAATTCAGATATGTAATTGCTATTATGGATTACCTGGTTACCATCATTAAATAATTAGAGAGACTTAAACATGTGTAATGCTAATTAGGAAAGTTATCAACTATGGGCAGTTAAGATAATAGGGAACATGATGGTTTTGTTTTGGAACTGCAGTAAAAAAACATGGCTACATGGATACAGGCGATTCTTCTGTGGATTTAGTGCCCTCAGAAGCAAGGATCATTTTATAATGAAGAATTCAGCACAGCAGAAAGTGACTTCATGAATTGTGGGTTCTTTTTTTTTTTTTTTGAATATTTGTCACTCTGTTAATAACTGACTGTGACTGCAAAAACAGTTCTCCTGGAGTGTACCAGGGGAGCACAAGAAGTCAAGCCATGAGCAACGCATGGCTAGAGAGGGCTGCTTTTCTGCCCCCTTGAAGGGTTCCTGCCAAACTAACATCACTCTGCTTCTAGCCTTGCTATCATAGCCCTAAAATCTATTAGGCCTCTATTCAACATGTTCTATTAAGTGATTGGTTTTTTTTCTTTCCTTACAGAAAAAATTGATGAGTGCCTTATTAAGTATTCATCCTAGATTGCTCCCAGTTCTCACAAAGGAAACTTGACCCTGACTATTGTTTTAAGCAGTTCCTGGAATCTTGGAGAATTATTGTAGCATAAAAGCAAGGTAGATTCTCTGAAGGAACACAACATGGTTTGGGAACATTTCATTTTTAAAAAACTAATATTTCACTATTCCTTAGCGGTAAGAAGTAGGTTTGGTGGAGTGGTGAAGAAGTAAACTAGTTGTTTAAATGTCATTTCAGAAACATATATGAAACAATATGCAAAATTTGTATGTGGGTGCTAAGTTGCTTCAAGTTATGTCCAAATCTTTGCAACCCTATGGACTGTACCTTTCCAGGCTCCTCTGTCCATGGGAATTTTACAGCTGAGAATACCAGAGTGGGTTACCAGGCCCTCCTCCAGGGGATCTTCCTGAGCCAGGAATCGAACCCGTGTCTCTTATGTCTCCTGCAGTGGCAGGCAGGTTCTTTATCACTAGTACCACCTTCTTAGGAGGAGGACTAGCACTTTCATCAGATTTTGTACACGAGCCTTTTGGTCACCTGTGAAATAAAGGCACATTACATGCCAGGTATCAAGAAATAGTACTACGTAAGAGACTTACAATGTTCTATGCTTAATAGTAGCAAAAAAAAAAAAAAAAAAGCTAAAATCAATGGTGAAGCAAACACTCCCTTACAGCATTTTCTCATAATTATATGGCAAAGAGCTGTGGAGGATGTCAGCCCCAGCTCATCATTGTCCATCGGAGGCATATTGGCTCCCTCGAGCTCTCTGGAGTCTTGGGAAAATAGAGAAGAGGGTGGGGTTTATGCCTGTTTACCACAGAACATTCCAGAGTCACACTGCCACCTTAGGACAGGCAATCATGATTTGTTTTATAAAGCCAAACTTTTGGGGGGGTTTGAGGTACATCTTGCTGAAATAGGAGTAGTTGACCTCTGAGATGACTGGGGAGCGAGTCATGTCAGTAGTTCAGATAGACACATGAAAAGAGAAGTGAATGAGTTAGTTGCTCAGTCATGTCCAACTCATTGCGACTCTATGAATTGTAGCCTGCCAGGCTCCACTGCGCATGGAGTTCTCCGGGCAAGAATACTGGAGAGGGTTGCCATGCCCTCCTCCAGGGGATCTTCCCGACCCAGGGATTAAATCCACCTCTCTTAGGTCTCGTGCATTGCCAGGCATGTTCTTTACCACTGGTGCCTCCTGGGAAGCCCAATATACACCATACCTGTGTATATTTGCCCTTTTCCTTCTCAATCCAGTCATAATTGGGAACCCAATTTGCCTCTTCAGTCACTTGAGTTTATCATTTGATTTTATTCAGAATTGATATCAGGGCCTGAAAACTTTCCGACTTCTTCACACATGAAATTCAGAAGGTGATCAGCAAGGTAAGAATGATAGATTTAGCAGATATTTTCTCTTTCAAATGGAGTAAAAGCATCTTCATATATTCTGTATTTTCCTTCAATTGAATGCCTGTTTAGATGTGGCTGGACAGGTTTATCTTGCTCTATTCAAATTGGAAGCTATTTTCATTCTTTTATTCTCTTAATTTGGCAAATGTTTGTGGCATGCTGCTGTGCTGTGTGTGTGGTGGTGGGCTGTGTGCTGTGAAAGAAGCAATGAAGGACTGCAGACGGCCTGTGCCCTGGGGCCATTGGAGAAGGAAGGCTTATTATGGGAAATTTAATAATGCAAGCATTGAATAGCAATTCAAAGCCATGTTAAGGGAGGCCTCACAGGCTGTGATCATGATATTTCCCTGCATGAAGTGAGACTTGAACTGAGTCTTGAAGAAGGGCTGAGAGGAAGCACGGAGGACATCTCCAAGTGGGAAAACTGGTGTAAACAAAGGTTTGAGTTTAAGGAATGCAGTGCGTGCATGTGTGTGTATGTGTGTGTGCGCGTGTGTATATAAGGGCCTGTGTTTAAAGCAGAGGAAGATAAAACTAGAAAGGTAGACTAGGAACAGATCATAGGAGACTTGGAATTTTGAGGGTTCTTAAAACTTGATCTGGTGGATAATGGAAATTATTAGAAAGGTTATTGACGGGTTGAAAGAGGAAATCAGACATTTATAAAAGCATCTACGATGTGCCAGGCTCTGTGTGGGTCCTTTATTTACATCAACAATTTAATCTTAAAATAACCTCCCCTGGAAGCATCCCCATTTTTCAGTTGGAAAAAAACAATTAAAAATATTTTTATTAAGGACATTATGTACCTCCTGATAAAAGTACAAAAATCATTTATAGCATATTCTTGCCCCAAATAGAATTTCTATGTGATCAAAAACACCACTAATAATTTATAGAACATACAGAAAATAGAGGTGCATGTGAAATGATACTTGAGATGCCAACAACAGAATCCAGAATCTGAGAAATGGCAGGATTGAAGAGGAGTTTATTTGAGAAAATTTCAAAAGAAGAAAAAACAGTATGATGAACTCCCTATGTATTTATCACTCAGCTTCAGCAATTATCAATTATGGCCAATCTTGTTTCATCTTTACTCCCCACTTTCCACCAGCCACTGATTATCTTGAAGGAAATCCCAGTTGTCATACTACTTCATAAATATTTCAGCATGTCTTTAAAAGGTAAAGACTCAAAAACCAAAACCACAATACTAACATAGTAATTAATATGACTACAGGATTAATTACTATTAATCTTACATTACTTGAATTAATAGTAATTGTTATTACTACAACTATGAATAATTCAACTAGTATTAAATTAACGATAATTCCTTAATACCACCAAATAGTCATCATTCACATTTCCTGGATTGTCTTATAAATTAGAAACAAATAATTTCTTTTGTTTCATTCAGAAACCAAATAATACCTATATATTGAAATTGCTTGCTATCTCTTTTTGAAATCTCTTGTTATCTCTTTTCATTGAGAAGCTCCTCTTCCCTCTCCTTTTTTGCTCTTGAAACTTCTTTGTTGAAGAAATCAGTTTTTGTTCCTAGAGTTTCCACATTCGAACTTTGCTGATTCATCCCCTTGTTCAATGTAGCGTGTTCCACTGTCCCTTGACTTCCTGTAAACTGGTAGCTGGCTCAGATTCTGAGTTGTTTTTTGGCAAGGATACAGGTAGTGGTTTATATCTTCTAATTTAAGCAATTCTACAGCCAGGAAATGGGGAAGCCCGGAGTTTCACTGAAGTCTCTCTGGTTCCAAAACTGTGCTCTGGGCCTCTCTTCCCATTGCCCTGTAGGATTAATCTGGCAGAGAAAAATGGGAAGAATCCACAGGATGAAGGCTGGGCACAGTGAGACTGATTCATTTCAACATTTAAGTTCTAGACACTCCACCAGGCAAGAAGAGAGCAGACAGCTGTTGTAAAGACCCAGCCATGCGGTGATGAAGAGTGTGACCGGAGAGTCTTCTCTCTGTGTGGAGGAAGGTACAAACCATAGGATCTTGTAATATTTTGGTTCTTGCAGTTATGTTTTAAGAGGGTCCAGGTGCCTGGCTATGCAGAAATGTTTAGGTTTCTGTGATTTTTGAATGTTCTGCTGAACTCTGAGGGTAAAGGAAGGATCAGAATTACTCAGATTATTAATAGATAACTTTGATCACTTTTAAAATACTTTTATTTTTTTGTTCTGCCGTTTTCCAAAAAGGATTTGAGATGAAAAAATTTTCTTTTAAAAGTGCATACTCCTTTTCAGATAAGAACACTGTATGTTCATTAACACACATATACACACAACCTCTACCTCAGAAATATTTAGCATAGAAACCTCATATGACAAGGCTTTGCTAGTGGTAGAAGGAAGGGATTACCTGGAGCTGACATTTACTGCTAACTTGTTGTGTGTTTGAGTTTGTCATGTATTCTATTTGTAATCAGAAAAAAACTCAACTAATACAGATGTGATTAAAAATAATTATAAAATGGAATTATATTGCACATTCTTTTACAACTTCCTTTTTCACTTAACAATCTATCTTTGGAAATGGCATAGTTATATAGGAATAGGTATGTTACAATAATTATTATAGGATTATACAAATTATTTATAATAATGTAAAACATAATATAACATACACTCATATAATTATTAGCTATTCTTATATAAACTACTAAATACTATTATATGATTGTATGATTCTAAGCAATGCCTATATATAGTTGCTGTATATTTCTAATTTAAGCATAAATTAGAAAAATCTAATAGATAAAAAGATAATATAGTTACTGTATATAGACATTGCTTAGAAATTATAATCATGGAGGTAAAAAATTAAAATCACACCTCTTGTTAATTGATCAGCAGTAGCCTTATATATTCATTAGGACAAATAATTGATTTGCTCCTGCCTTAATCCTGCTGTTTATTTGTCCTGCCTCTACCCACTGCCTAGATTGGCCCCAAAGTCAGCAGTCCAGGAAGCACTGTAGCACATGAACCTTTTTAGGCCACATGTCTATTGTGGGCAGAGTTCTTTCATTTTTTGCATCGATAGACCAGGAGATAGGATCTTCTTTCCAAAAACCTAAAAAAAGATTTCCAGTACAGTGTATTAAAGGAAACATTGTGACAAGTGGACTTTATTAATCAAGTATCTGAGAGCACAGGAACTGAAGTGAGCACTGAGGTTCAAGCAAAAATAAGAAGCCAAGTGACTGCCCTGAAATTCTGAAATTCATATTTTCCTTAATAACCCAGGGCTGAAACAAAGCTCTCTTAACTTTGATGGTAGTCTCACTGTCTTCGAGTTCATGTCCCCTGAGTCACCAGGTTGTGGGATGGGTTTGGAGGGGATGCTGCGGCACAGACTGATCATTGGGTTTCTGAATCCATCTGCGCTTTTCTCAAATGTGGGGAACAGGCCACAGTGCAATTAAGCACCCAAACTGCCAAGTTCAGTTTCTGAATCCAGTATATCTCGCCAAGTCTGACCTGCATTTTAAAGACATCCACTAAATATACAATTTGGATGTATAATCTGCTTATCTGTCATAGGCACTGATACCAAGTATATCTTATTTTAAAATAAAGACCAGACATCATAGACATGGAACTTACAATATAATTAATTAAGCAAGTACTAATAAATAGCAAAAAAAAAAAAAAAAAANAAAAAAAAAAAAAAAAAAAAGCAAAAACAAAACAACCCTGGCAATTGAGCTCATACAAGCATATTTCTTCCAGCTTGGATTTTACTTTAACACATTATCTGCAATGGTTTTCTCAAATGGAGTGCTATTTACAGATATCTGCCAAGCCTCATCAAAACAAACAAGCCCCTATAATAAGAGTTAGCATACAAAGTGAGGCTGAACAGAGCAAAAATCTTTTCCCCAGGGCTCTCTTTTATCAAACAACCCTGCCTGAAGAATAGAGGCCAGTGTTTTATGTTTCAAGTGGACCATATGGCATGATATGAGTGCACTTTAATGACTTATTAGCATATTCTTCCAACTACGCTTTTCCTAGTTAAACCAGCTTGATAAAATCCGAATTTTAAAATATTTGCATGAAACCTCCTGGAATAAACAAGATTTGGTGATTTGTTTACCCTTGCTTGTAGATGAAAGAGAAGTCAGTTGATCCTTCGTGACATGAAAAAAATCAGATCAACCGTCTCCTCTCTAGCCCTTTGGAGTGGAAGATTTTTGGAATGTCTACCACGTTATTCAGACGTTTTGGCTCTCCATGGCACGAAGATTCCATACTCTACCAAGGGTCTGTGCTTTTAAAATGCTTACTCTGTCTTCTGTGACCTTGATCCTTCCTTTGTGGGGAATGAGATGCTCAGGCTGAGATCTTGTTTGTTGCCTACTTGCCTCATTAAAAAAGCCTTTTAGCATTTGGGGGAGGACCAGGCACCAGATCAGGGCTTGGGACTTACAGCTTTTTATTGTGGCTTGGTTAGGGGGCTATGTGAATCTAAGGTCTCGTCATGTCTCTGCTGTCACTGCTTGAATGGTGTCTGGGAATGGGATATGTGAGGAGGAACACAATGGAGCTGTCCACACAATCTAGGCAGAGACAGCTATAGGGTCTGTATGTTCTTGCACACACTGGAGCATTTTTTGTTCTCTTCAGATTTGTCTAAGTGTAAATGTCTCCTTTTCTCTCTTTCCCAGGTTAGTTCTTGTTGCTGTCTGCGCACCAGGATGCTCTTGGTGGAGGTTGTCACTGACCACATAGGATGAGGGTGGCAGTCCTTGGTGATCCCACAAAGGACTGTCATCTCTAGTACAACCACAGTGATGTGGGTGTGTGAATATGGATTTCACTCCAGGAAACTTGTCTGTTTTATGGCAGATATTGCCACAACACCCTTCTCCCTAGTTATTTTCCAGTTAGAGGTTGCCCTACGACAATATTATGGCCAATGAGACATAAGTGGAAGTCTGTTGGATGCAGTTTTTGGCAAAACTTTTGCTTTCCTTGTATAAAGAGAGAAGGGCTTCTTAGCTGAGTGGAATGTGGATGAAACACCTGCAGCTCTCTTGCAATTATGAGATGACAAGCAGCAGGAAAGAAGCCAGCACACTAAACAGGTGAAACAAATACCCTGATTCGGAAACTGAAGCCAGAGTGGCTGAATGACTTGCTTAAAATCAACTAAACAAGTCCTCTGACCTCAAGTCCTGAGTTCAGTCTTTGTATGTTGTTAGCAAATGGAAAGGCAATACATCTTATTGTACTCTTACTAAATGTCAGACCCTAAGCTAATATTTTAACTGTTATTTATTTAACTTTTATAAAAACTTGGTAAAGTTGTGCTATGGCCTGAATTGTTTCTCCCCCACCCCCCGCAGTTAATATGTTGGAAACCTAACCCCCAATATGACTGTATTTGGAGATAGGTCTTTAGAAGGGTAATTAAGGTTAAATGAATTCGTAAGGGTGGGCCCTAATCACATAGGGTGAATGTCTTTTTAAGAAGAGTCTCCAGAGAATTTATGCTCTTTCTTTCTCTCTCAATCTCTCTCTCTCTTTCTCATTCTCTATGTGAGAACATAGAGACAGGGCAACGTTTTACAAGCTAGGAAGAGAATTCTCACAAGGAAATGAACTGCCTAGCACTTGGATCTTGGACTTCCAGCCTCTAAAATTTGAGAAATAAATTTCTGATTAAGTCCCCAAGTCTGTGATTTTTTACAGCAACCTGAGTAGATGACGCAGGTAGGTACTATTATTATGCCCCATTTGCAGGTAAGGAAACTGAAGCTCAGAAAAATTAAGTTATTTTCCGGGCTACATAGCAAATGACAATATTTGAGAGCAGAGCTTGACAACTATTTCTGTAAAGAGCTAGGTAGTAAGTAGTTCAGGCTTTGTGGGCCATATGGTCTCCGTTGGAACTATTCAACTCTGCCTCTATAGTGTGAGAGCAGCCACAAACAATTTGTGAATGAATGGGCGTGGCTCTGCTTTATCTGAAAGCTTTATTTACACAATCAAGTGGTAGGCTAGATTTGGCCTAAGGTCTAGCCCATTGTTTACCAACCATTCTTTAGAAGAGCATTAAAGGGACCATGCTTTCTGAGTTAGATGCACTGGATTTGAATTCTGCCGTGTAGACTTCCCTGGTGGTTCAGATGGTAAAGCGTCTGCCTACAGTGCGTAAGACCCGAGTTCGATCCCTAGGTTGGGAAGATCTCCTGGAGAAGGAAATAGCAACCCACTCCAGTATCCTTGCCTGGAAAATCCCATGGACAGAGAAACCTGGTAGGCTATAGTCCATGGGGTTGCAAAGAGTCGGACACGACCGAGAGACTTCACTTTCATGTAGCTTTAGGCACATCCTATCATCTGGGCCCCATTTTCCAAGTTAGAGTGGTACTGTCTGCCCTGCCAGCCTACCAGGGTCATTGTCAGTATCTCTAGATGGAGAAGGGCTCTGAAGAAGAGCAAGTGCTTAGCAGATACAATTTGATACCAGTATAATTTGATACCCATATAGTTCAGAGTACTTCTGGAAACTCCACCCAAGGCAAAACATCTTTGGTTTAAAGACTGGAGTCAATTGAGGCTGACCTGGGTGCTCTCCAGGGAAGGTCCCTCCTCCTTTCACCAGGGGGCTTTGGGTGCAGTTGACCCTTGGCCAGACTCCTGGCTCCCTGGCATGGAGAGTTCTCTTTGGCTTTGAGCCTGCATCTTCAGTGACTGAGTTGTTTATTTGAACTAAGGGTGGATAGGGAAGGATGCCACAGGGGGTTGTGATACTCCTGGTAAGGCAGAAATGAACCAGCCTGGGTCTCTGGAGTGCACAAATCTAAAAATGAAAATGGATTCTGCTATTCCCCATGCCTTGAGAAACCAGAAACCAGACCAAAATCTATCACTTTCTTCCATTCTTGATGTTTTCACTTTCTGAAATATTATTTATTCTTCAAGGGAGATTGTATGTGCAATCTCTGGCCTCTGAAAATTTTTTTGGTCTCTGAGAATTTAGGATGCCAACTTCTTTTAAAGATGGAGAAGAAAGGGGCAGAAGAAAACCCTTAAAAACATCTTGGGGATCCAGAGAGGGTTTCTTTTAAATGTTGAAATGTTTCAGAATGCCATTCAAAGGCCTTTGGATTTGAGCCTCAACCAGTCTTTCAAGCTTCCTCTCCAACTTCATTCCTGATCTGCCCAGTGAGCACTCAACCTGGATTTCTCATCCTGGCTGGATCATGTGGGTTAACGTTCCAGCCTTCACCAGCAATTCCTCTCCCTGGAATGTGCTCCCATTTTCACCTTTTGTCCCTGTATACATTCTCTTCCCTCCAGCCAACTCTCCTGGCAACTCTTACTTTACCTTTGAGAATACTCTCACAACTAAAGCCAGCTTTCTCACCTTGCCCTGTGCAGTAGGACTGTCCCCTTCCTCTACCCTATCCCCACAACACTTCCTGTAGATCTCCAGTTCAACCCTGAATTTTATTCATCTATTCCCCAGAGTTTCTTATGCGTATATGTGTATGTCACTCAGTCATGTCCCACTCTTTGTGACCCCATGGACTGACTGTAACCCATCCAGCTCCTCTGTCCATGGAATTCTCCAGGCAAGAATACTGGAGTGGGTTGCCATTTCCTTCTCCAGGGGATCTTCCCAGCCCAGGAATCGAACCCAGGTCTCTTGCATTGTGGGTCGGATTCTTTACCATCTGAGCCACCAGGGAAGCTCTTCTTACACATAGTTGGTACTTAATGCATACCAATGGAATACAGAAAGAAAGCAGCTAGGAGTAGAGGAAAGCAATGGCTTGGGAATAAAGAGACTCTGGTTCCCATCTCTCCATTGGGAGCTAAATGGGGTATATTAGGCATGAGAAAGTGCTCTGTGAACAGAATATGTCATGCACATTCAAAGTAATTCTTTTCTTTTCAGGATCAGTTCTGTTTATTGCCTTTACACTGCTTACCTTTAATTCCTAATTGTGTAACTCCTAAAGAAAGATCTCAATCAATGAAATGGTGATTTGAGAACGCATCAGTGCCAGTTATGCTCTTGTGTCTCCAAAGAGAACTGAATCTTCCCTGAGATTCAGAGGATTTTATTTCTGGCCATGTCCTCATGTATTTCTATTTCCATGTTCTAACCTAATACCAGACTCGATTAGCATGTCAGCATGAAGAGAGACTGGTCTCTGAAATCTGATCCATCCCTAGCTTCATCTCCAGACTATGTTTTCTGGAAACCTCCTCCTGATGACTACCCGATTAGAAGCTGCTGCATGTCCTCATCTCCTTAGCCATATTTTCTATGGTCACAAACTCAGGGGACAGCAATGTTGGCAAAGCTCTCTTAATGTGCCTAATTAACTTGCATATGCCAGAGACAGGAGCCTGTACTATTTATGGCACAGAGAAGTGAGAAAATGTCCCCTACCATGGGTATCAGGTAACTAACGCAGTCCTGCCAAAGTTTGGTTGTGAAACACGAAGCCTCTGAAACCTGTTGGTGTTAAGTGCACACCAAATATTCAATCCAGACATGTCGTGCTTGAGCTATTCTGGGGCTCATAAACCTTTCATCAGAATCAGAGGTGAAATATTTGGCCTTATTTGTAAGTCCCATATTTCTAAAGACCTTGGGGGCTCATTTAGTATTCCCAGCAGAAAGGTCACAAGGTTGGTTTTCAGGGGTCCTGGTTTAGTGGAACTGATGACTTCAAGCAGGAGATACTTTCATGATTTTCCAGGAACCAGCACCTCACTCCTCCTGTGTGTTGCCTACTCTGGTCCCTTTCCCTCTCCCTAGCCAACCCCCTCCATCACAAGCCCCCTAAACACAGGCACTGTTGTATGGGGCTGTTCAGAGCACTTACATTTTCTGACCAAAACACTGACACCTTTATTTAATGGTAATATTAAGGAAGAAGGCTACTCCTTTTTAGGCAAACTATGTTACAAAAGGCTTTGAAAGTTGTGATTTTATTGGTGGAGGGGTTACTTAATTTTATAGAAACCTGAAATCTAAGGGTTGGAAGGGTCCTTTGAGATCATCTAGTCCACCCTTAGTTTTCCAGGTGAATGGACTGAGATCCACAGAGGAAAGGTGACCAGCTCAAGAGCTCACAGCTGAGTCATAGTATATCTGATGGCTCAGAGTTTAAAGAGTCTGCCTGGAATGGAGGAGACCCGGGTTCAATCCCTGGGTTGGGAAGATCCCCTGGAGAAGGCAATGGCAACTCACTCCAGTACTCTTGCCTGGAGAATCCCATGGACGGAGGAGCCTGGTAGGCTACAGTTCATGGGGTCGCAAAGGGTCAGACATGGCTGGGCGACTTTACTTACTTACTTACTTACATATCAGCTCTTGGACCTCAGGCAAATTATCTAACCACTGATGGCCTCTGTTTCCTCATAGAGGTTCTGAGGATTGAGTGAGATGATCCACTCAAAATAATTGGCACAGTGCCTGGCACAGAGTCAATGTACCATTTTTCTAGATTCCATATATATGCATTGCTGCTGCTGCTGCTGCTGCTGCTAAGCCGCTTCAGTCGTGTCCGACTCTGTGCGACCCCAGAGACGGCAGCCCACCAGGCTCCCCCGTCCCTAGGATTCTCCAGGCAAGAACACTGGAGTGGGTTGCCATTTCCTTCTCCAATGCATGAAAGTGAAAAGTGAAAGTGAAGTCTCTCAGTCGTGTCCGACTTCTAGTGATCCCATGGACTGCAGCCTACCAGGCTCCTCCATCCATGGGATTTTCCAGCCAAGAGTACTGGAGTGGGGTGCCATTGCCTTCTCCCATATATATGCATTAGTGTGTGATATTTGTTTTTCTCTTTCTGACTTATTGCACTCTGAATGACAGACTCTAGGTCCATCCATGTCTCTGCAAATAACCCTGTTTCATTCCTTATAGTGGCTGAGTAATACTCCATTGTATTTATGACCCAAATTTTCTTTATCCTATTTCCAAGGCAGGAATAGAGACTCAGACATAGAGAATGCACATGTGGATGCGAATGTCGGGGAAGAAGAGGGTGGGATGAATCAGGAGACTGGGATTGACATATACACACTACTATGTGTGAAATAGCCAGTGGGAAGCTGCTACAAAGCACAGGAAGCTCAGCTTGGTGTCTGTGATGACCAAGAGGGGTGAGATAGTGGGAGGATGAGAGGGTGGTCCAAGAGGGAGGGGATATATGTATATTTATGGCTGATTTGTACAGCACAAACTAACGCAACATGGTAAAACAACTGTATTCCAACAGAAAGAATGAGTGTGCCAGCTCAAACTTCCAGGAGAAAAGAGTAAGAAATTGTATTCTCCCCAATCCTTGCCAGTGTTTCAATAGAAAATTTTCATGTTTCAATTATTACACATTGAGCCTTTCCTCGTTGCAATTTATAGCCATTTTTTTGATTTATAATTTTAAAAATTATTTTTGTAAAAGTAATATAGTACTGAACAAAAAGAATTCAGAGCAAAAAAACTATATACAGTGAAAAGTAAGTCTGCTCCCATTTCTATTTTTCTTTCTACTGGGGAAGGAAACTACTTCTTATGTATCCTTCCAGGGTGGTCCATGCAATTACAAACATAGATGCATGGTGTTTGTGTATGTGTGTACATATGTACATATATATGTATATACTGTATTCATACACTTAATTATCCTATCTGTGCTGTCTGCATGTTGGTGTTTCTACTTAACAAAACGCCTTGGAGGTTATGTCAATTCAGGATTATTAATATTTATTTCATTTTAAAATGTCCAATTAAAAAATCTACATTCCACTTATTTACGTCTTTGTATGAAAACAGAATACTTCTATTATCCAACTTTATGTTTGATCTAGATATTCACTTCTAGTACCCTACTTTGAGATGCCCTGCAGTGAGGTGCCTCTTGACTTCTGTTTAGGGCCAGGCTCTTCTAGCCAAAGCAAAGCAGTTATCCAGGTAATACAGACAGAAAGTCTTTACCTAGATGATTGCTGTAAAAGCATATATTGGTAATGACAATGACAGAAGAAATAGCTGAGAAGTGTTTTGTTGGCATACAAAGGATGCAGAAGTATTACTTTGATATTAATATCTGCTCTTATCAAGCCCTTGCTATTGCCAGACCTTGCATTTTATGTAAATTATACTTTTGTTACTCTCAGTATTTCTATGAGGTTAATATTATCATCACTGCCATTTTATAGCTATTGAGACTGGGCTGGGGCTCATGGCACTTAAATAACTGATATAGGGTCTCAAGGATGTAAAAATTAGTAGACCCTGGATTTAAACTCGGGTGAATGTGACACCAGCACCAAAGCCCACTTTCTAATGTCTGCCACAATGCCTCCACATACACATCTATAATTTAATTTAGTTAGTGATGAGGATATATTTTTAAGTATCAGAAATATTAATAATTATTTAATATTAATTTTTATAACCATGCTAGTTATTAGATATTTTAATACCACTCTAGATTTTATTCATTGCTCTCTCAAATCTGACTGATATTCTAGTTAAATTGAACCAGTCTCTCCTACCTAAAAATACCTTGTGCTTTCCTGTACTAGTATATACTTTGGTTCTAGAAATGCTGAAAAAAGTCCTCAAGTTAGACAGTTCTGTTTTGCAACAAATGTATATAGAGCAATTACTAGGTCACAACTAAAAAGAAAACAGTAACAAGGAACTGGAAATGATGGAAAATTCCAGGATGTGGCTTTTGTCTAGCCTCTGTTCATTGGCTGAGTCAATAGACTTGAAGGACTCCCTTCTTCACTGCATGTTTTGCAGAACACCTCAGCACCTCTTTCTCTTTGAAAAGAGGAAAAACACTTCCCTCTCCATTATTTCATTTGCCTCCATCTTTTCCCATTTTCTTCCACTACCTTAACTCAAGGTAATACTCTCATTTTGAATTTTTCTCCATCCTTATCTGAGAACAGAATGGATACTGGTGATGGGGAAGTGGAGGAATGAAGGAAAGAACTAATTTGGCTCTGCATGATAATCTGAAAGGTGAACTTTGTTGTCAAGAGGTAACTGTGTGAATATAAGACTGTTAGGGGGAAAAGTGTTCTTCATTCTTAAAGATTTGGAGAGCACTGTGAGTGAGAGTTAATGTGTGCTGTGGGAAGCTAAGTGTATGATTCAGCTGGAGCTTACTGAACGTTCTCTTATAGCCACTTTGGTCTGTTTGTTACTTGAACTTAGCTGGCATCCTCCTCCTCTCCAGTTCAAGGTTTCTTACCAGTGGCACTTATTGACATTTTGGGCTGGATAATTCTTGATTGCAGGGTGCTGTTCTGTTCATTATAGGATGTTTAACAGCGTCCCTGGACTCTTCTCCCTGAATGCCAGTAGTATTCTACCATCCAAGTCTTAATGTCAAGCATGTCTTCAGATGTTGCCAAATGGCCCTGAGGGAGAGGGGCAAAATTGCTCTCAGTCGAGAACCACTGCTGTAGCTATTCCTTCTGCCTGGCACACTCGTCCCCTAAAGGGCCTTATCCATACCCTCTCACCTCCTTCAAATCTCAGTGCAGATGTTACACCACTGAGGCTACTCTGACATGTTTATTTAATCATGCAAACTCTTCATCTCTTAACCACCTGTTTCCCTTACCCTCCTCTACTTTTTAATTTTCATGACCATCTAATGTCCAAAAAAATGTACTTATTTTTATGTGTTTGTATTTCTTTTTCTCACTCAAATGTAAGCTCCTTGAGAGACCAGTTTTGTTCCCTGTTACTTCCTAAGCACTTAGAGCAGTTCCTCACATACTATTTAAAAAAATAAAAATACATATGCAATGGCCTACAGTAAAAAGTTTAGCCCTTACTTCTATACTCTGTGCTTCCAGTTCTCTTCCCCAAATCAAGTAACCATTTTTTTCTAGTTACTAGTATATCCTTCTGGAGTTTCTTCATGCAAATCAAGTAAGGGGGAATGTATATTTCCTATCCAAGTTTTATTCTATTTTCTTTTTTACCAAAAGTTGGCATACACATAACACCTGCTCAGCACCTTCTTTTTCATTTAAACTTATATGCATTTTGGAAATGGTATTTTTGTCTAGTAAGGTTTTTCTCTCCTGTTTGAACTTTTCCTCTCTGTGCTTAAAACTTGAAGATCTACAGTCCTGGAAACAGTGACCTGACTTCCTTGTCCTTTAACAACAACACTGAAAAACTTGATTTGCCCTTTAAACTTGAATTCAGATTTCAGTCACACCCCAGCAAGGTCTAAGCCAGTCAGAGTTCTGCCTCCTTGCTCCTTGCATGAGAGCTACTCATTGACTCAAGTCCATATGTCATTTGATTATTTTGGATTATATGACAAGCTCTTTTTTTTTTTTTTTTAGTATAAATTAAATTGGTTCCCTCTAGGACAGGGCCAAGCATTGGTTCTTCTTGGAAATCAGCCAGTCTGTGAGGGGATGCAGACTCTGTTGATTTGGACCTTTGGGCAAGAATCCCCTAGGGTGTTCCTAGGCAGCCTTTCAAGCTGTAACTACAGAAGGGAACCCGGCTGGGACAAGTACCTTGTGCAACTTTGACTGCACTGGAGGTGACCTAGACATTTGTTTACAACTGGCTCCTCTGAATGTCAGTGCAGAGAGAGTGGCTCTTTGCCCTGTTTATACATATACTGAGCCTCCGGTAAGCCTGAAAAGCAACTTAGGAGTCTAAATGTTTGAAAGGCTCAGGAACGAATATCTGGCCTGGTGCCAGTGGTGTGACTCTGTGATGGGCACTTCATCCTATGGAGGCAAATGAATGGTGTGTGTTTTGAAATTAAGCACTTGGTGATTATTACGTTCTTAAAACATTTAGCTCTCAACTTATCAGACCTCAATGTATGACATTTCATGTTAGCCAAAACGGCTGTATTTTTTAAAGAGCTAAAAGATAAAATACATACCAACCTTTGAAACTGTAAACAAAGAATTAGAATGACAGATCACTACTGTTATCTTGGGTGTACATAAGAAAGATCCTCTTCTCATTTGGGAGGGATGTGTTCAGGTCATGGTACATTGTTTTTCTCTCCTTCATTCCAGAAAGGTTAACAAGAAGTTGCAGCAAGCAAAAAGAACAGCTGGATCGTGCATCTTTCAAAATGGAAAAACTTGTGCCTTAATCATGGATGAACCCAGAAGGAAATACTTTAGAAAAGACTGAACTCATCCATCCGTTCATAGAATATGCAATCTAATCAGCACTCCGAGGAAAGCAGAAAGGAAGGATTAAAAATAAGAGTCTGTGTTTACTTTTGTCTGGGATCTATGGAAATGTAGGTTTATGACTTGACTTGCACTGTCATAGTTAAAATAGATTGGATTTCACAAGGTAAGTGGTGGACCATGGGCCCTGTAGAGCAGCAGACAATTAACTGCCTTTCTTTTCTCAAGCTTGGAAGCCGCACTGAACTCTCAGAAGACTTCCCGACTGCACAGTGGCCAGTGGTGGCCATTGCCCTGCCCTCTCCTACCTTCCTCCTTCACAGCCACTGGCTCCCACAGCAGAATCACAGTCAGGTCTCCCTCCAATAACTGTATTTAGTAATCGTTTGTTGGGAAGAGAGACACCCAATAGTTGTTTTTCGTTGTTTTCATTATTTATTTTTAATATACAAACAAATAGAGTTTATTTCAAGATAGAAAATGATATTCTATTTCTTTTTTGCAATTTGATCTCAGATGTTCGATTTGTAATGTGTTTGGGGGGAAGAGTCTAGTACTCTTCTTTTTAAACAGTTTTATTGAGATATAATTCACATATTATATAGTTCATCCATTTAAAGTATACAATTCAGTGGTTTTTAATATATTCACAAAGTTGTGCAGCCACCACAAAAATGTAATTTTAGAACAGTTTCATCACTCCAAAGAGAAATCCTATGCTTATTAGCAGTTATTCCCTATTTCCTCCACTCCCCTGTGACTGGCAGCCATAGTCTTCTTTCTGTCTCTGCGGATGTTCCTATTTTGCACAATCTCATATAATGGAAATCATTCAATATATGGTCATTTATGACTGGCTTCTTTCACTTGGTCCATGCATGCTGTAGCATGTGGCAGTACTTCATTTCTTTTTATTACTAGGTAATATTCCATTGCATAGATATACCACATTTTACTCATTCATTCATCAGTTAGTGAGTATTTGGATTGTTTCCACTTCTTGACTGTTGTGAATAATGTTGTAGTGATTATACATGTACAAGTTTTTTGTGGATGTGTGTTTTCATTTCTTTTTTTTTTTTTTACTGTCACCTTGTTTATTGAAGTTATATGCAGAGTACATCATGCAAAATGCTGGGCTGGATAAATCACAAGCTGGGATCAAGATTGCTGAGAGAAATATCAACAACCTCAGATATGCAGATGATACTGTGTTTTCGTTTCTTTTGGGTATATATCTGCAGGTAGAATTGCTGGTTATATGGTAACTTTACTGCTGTCTGATTTTTTACAGAGCCAGGAGTTTCTGTCAGGACTTGTGTGAAGAACACATATTTGAGAAGGCAGAGAAAAGTCTTATTTTCAGACTTTTTAAAAGGTGCTAAATGAATACCATAATCAGTTAAATATAACTCTGATAATTATTAAATTGAAAAATATGAAGCAAAAAAGAAGTTAATTAAACACTTTCATTATTTGAGCCTTAATGTTTTTATTTCATTGGACTTTATTTCATTGACCTTAAAGTAACTTCATTGTTTGGGAATCTAAAATTAGGTTTAATTTTTCTATTTATTTTTTACTTTTCGCCTGTGTTCCTACCACTCTTTCACTGCAACTTCCCCTCATGATTTGTGCCATGACTGTCAATATAGAAGAAGGTTTACCTGATTTGCAGAAAAAGAAGAAGAAGAAAAAGAAAACACTCCTTCCTCAACAGAGGTTTTACATAAGTGTGAACATATATTTCACATTCTGGTAAGGTATAGTATTACACTAATCTAGCTGAGTCTTTTCTTAGTCATCTACCATCTGGTCTGTATACATTGAGTTACACTTGAATTCTAGTTAAACCCAGCAGATCCATCTAACCACTCCTAAGGTCAAAATCCAGATATGAGTTGTCTCACTGCTACTCAACTTATCAAAGAAGCCTGAGTTCAACCAGGGTCCCATCTTTCTGGGGTGGAATCTAGGAAGTATCAAGCACTTTCTTATAATACTGTGAGTAAAAGACTCTTGAACTCCGGGTTTGCTTTGTTCCAATACTCCACACCAGCCCACAGCATGAAGAAAGCAAAAACCTGACAAGTTAAAGCCCAACTTTCAAGACTTTGAAAATGGCTGTGGAAATAATTTTCTTTCCTATTTTAATGCTTCATAACCCTGATTATTGTTATAAATAATGCTTATTTTTATCTAATGAGGCTACCATCATGTATGATAGCACCTTATCTGAGGAGGCATAAAAATAGAGCAAGAAATCATTATGAAGAATGCAAAGCAAATTTGAAAAATCAGCAAAGTTTAAAATAAAATTTTCCTAATTGATGTCATGTGCTACTTGCCTAATGATAAAGATAGCACATGTTTATAACTCAATCCAGAGCACTTTTTCAACTTCTTCTGTGGGCTCGGGTGACTCCTTTGTATATACCTGGGCACAACTGCAGCTCAGGAAACTTGCTCCTGGGGATGTAATGGATACCTACAATTTTTTGTCTGTCCAGCATCCATTCCCTTCTTTTTTAGTAACCAGATTCCTTTGAAAGAATTCCCCTCTCTTGTAGAGTGTGCCATTTTGAAGGGACTGCCCTGCCCCTGATTAGGTGATGGTCACATGACCTGAGCCTGGCCAATCAGATGTTCTTTCTTGGTAATCTGACTCTTGAAGAGTGGACTCTGTAAGACAAAGGCAGATAATAATTTCTCCAGGCAAAGGAACTCTGAGACCAACCTTAGAACCTGGAGCTGCAAAGGTCCTGGCCTTTCAGTGTTTCTTGATTTTTCCATTAAATTCTCTTCAGTTCAGTTCAGTTCAGTCACTCAGTCATGTCCGACTGTTTGCAACCCAATGAATTGCAGCATGCCAGGCTTCCCTGTCCATCACCAATTCCCGGAGTTCACCCAAACTCATGTCCATCAAGTCAGTGATGTCATCCAGCCATCTCATCCTCTGTTGTCCCCTTCTTCTCCTGTCCCCAATCCCTCCCAGCATCAGAGTCTTTTCCAGTGAGTCAACTCTTCGCATGAGGTGGCCAAAGTACCTGAGTTTCAGCTTCAGCATCATTCCTTCCAAAGAAATCCCAGGGCTGATCTCTCTCTCTCTTTTTTATCTCCTTCAGAATGGACTGGTTGGATCTCCTTGCAGTCCAAGGGACTCTCAAGAGTCTTCTCCAACACCACAGTTCAAAAGCATCAATTCTTCGGTGCTCAGCTTTCTTCACAGTCCAACTCTCACATCCATACAGGACCACTGGAAAAACGATAGCCTTGACTAGACAGAACTTTGTTGGCTAAGTAATGTCTCTGCTTTTTTAATATGCTACCTAGGTTGGTCATAACTTTCCTTCCAAGGAGTAAGTGTCTTTTAATTTCATGGCTGCAATCACCATCTGCAGTAATTTTGGAGCCCCCCAAAATAAAGTCTGACACTGTTTCCACTGTTTCCCCATCTATTTCCCATGAAATGATGGGACTGGATGCCATGATCTTAGTTTTCTGAATGTTGAGCTTTAAGCCAACTTTTTCACTCTCCTCTTTCACTTTCATCAAGAGGCTTTTTAGTTCCTCTTCACTTTCTGCCATAAGGGTGGTGTCATCTGCATATCTGAGGTTATTGATATTTCTCCCGGCAATATTGATTCCAGCTTGTGCTTCTTCCAGCCCAACATTTCTCATGATGTACTCTGCATATAAGTTAAGTAGGCAGGGTGACAATATACAGCCTTGACTTTCTCCTTTTCCTATTTGGAACCAGTCTGGTGTTCCATGTCCAGTTCTAACTGTTGCTTCCTGACTTGCATATACGTTTCTCAAGATGCAGGTCAGGTGGTCTGGTATTCCCATCTCTTTCAGAATTTTCCACAGTTTATTGTGATCCAAACAGTCAAAGGCTTTGGCATAGTCAATAAAGCAGAAATTCTCTTATCCCCTTGTTAACTCTGTCAATTCACTTTTGTTTCTTTCAATAAAAACCCAGATTGATAACACAGGTACCATGAGGTTCTTTTTCAGTGTGGCAGTAGTCACACTCACCCATCACACCCTCCTTCAGTTCAATTAAGTTCAGTCGCTCATTCATGTCCGACTCTTTGTGACCCCATGGACTGCAGCACGCCAGGCTTCCCTGTCCATTACCAACTCCCCGAGCTTGCTCAAACTCATGTCCGTAGAGTCAGTGATGCCATCCAACCATCTCATCCTCTGTCGTCCCCTTCTCCTTCTGCCTTCAATCTTTCCCAGCATCAGAGTCTTTTCCGGTGAGTGAGTTCTTCGCATCAGGTGGCCAAAGTATTGAAGTTGCAACTTCAACATCAGTCCTTCCAATGAACACCCAGGACTGATCTCCTTAGGATAGACTGGTTGGATCTTTTTGCAGTCCAAGGGACTCTCAAGAGTCTTCTCCAACACCACAGTTCAAAAGCATCGATTCTTTGGTGCTCAGCTTTCTTTATAGTCCAACATTCCCATCCATGCATAACTACTGGAAAAAACATAGGTTTGACTAGATGGAAAATCATGTCTACCTTCTTAGAGCAGGACATTTCTCACTGAGCATCCACCTGTGGTTCAGATTTCAATTGTGATACATTTTATTCCTTGGAAGGTAGCACAGTGTACTGAGAAGACAGCCCACACCCTGGAGTGGAATTACTCATATTAAAATCCTGGCTTTATGCCTTAACTAAACCTGTCTCCTTATGGGTTAAAAGAGAATAGTAGTATCTATTTTATAGGGTAGTTGAGAAAATTGAATAAGATCATTCACATAAAGTGCTTAACCTAGTACTGGGTACATAATAGATCCTCAACAGCATTAACTATGGAGACAATAGCTTAAATCTACTTCCTTAGATTTCCTTTTATTTGTTCTGTGTGGCATCTCTTTTTGGATAATAGGATTAAGCAAATATGATGTCTCTCAGGTACAAAGATACAGTGTGATCAAGTGAACATGTATTTGGAGTTATTCAGCAAGCAGTGATTGTAAGAGGCTGGAGTCAGGGACTTTGCTGAAATAGAGCTCTCTGTATTTAATTATTATCTATTACATTCTCTCTCTCTCTTTACATCAACTCCTCGGATTCCTCTTTTTTCCTTGACTTTTTATGGTTAAATCTTGTAGCTGAATATACCTCTAATTCAAGAAATAGTTATTAAGGGCCAGCATTGAACATAAAGATGAATTATTTTCATAAATGGTAGCTCAGAGACCATCTTCTCCTGTGTCTTTTACATAGTTTGGGCTGATATAATACAATGGAGTTCCACAAGAAGGATAATTGAGTCAAAGAATATTAAACAAGTGTATAATTAATGATGTACTTTACTCTATTGTTTTCCAGGTAGGTGGTAGCAATTTACTGTGCAACTAGAAATGCATGAGAGTGCCAATTTTGCCACACCTTTAGCTGCATTGGATATTTTCATGTAATATAAAAATTACTTTATTTACAAATTTAATTATACCTTAACTTTGGGATTATATTTAGTATATCCTAAATTTTGTATGTTCTGTAAGAACTTCAGAGAAATATGGGAAAATATAAAATAATTATTATTCTGAGAGTTCTAAAGAATGTTTTTACATAGGCAGAGTAAAAAATTCTAGAGAAGATCCAGGGAGACTAAAAAAATTCCCTGCTTGATTCCTGAAGAACACAGTTGCTACTTAATAAATCTTTCTACTAAGAAATACTCCTTTTCAAAACCTCATGCCAAATCTATATTCTGTTTCATTCTAAGGCATTGTCTCAAAAGGAATTTGCAAGATGCAAATTTTGATGCACCTAAGAAACAACTATGTGCTCAGAATGGTGATTGGCCCACCCTGACATCAGGGAAAAATAAAAATCTTTGCTAATTAGGTGCTTTTGTAGTAAGGAAACAATGATTTCTACTATGCAATTGAGTATGAGAATTTCTTTCAAAATAAACTGCAATTCTTTTGTTATGTGAAAGCAAGAACTAATTTTATTTTCAGATCAATATATGGTGTGATAAATTAGTAGATGTGAATGTTGGACATAGTATAAAATAGCAAATTAGGCTGATTGAGTTTGGGAGCATCTGTCTAATCAGACCACATGGCTGTGGCCAGGTTACAGAAATCACATAGGTTGCTGCTCTGGAGTTTTCTGGATTGTAGAGAACTTCCTGATTGAGACAGGCCTCTGAAAAATCACAATGGGACTTTGAACAAATGCTTTCATCTCTAAGGCTTGTCTCATAAAATTGGTGTGGTTCTGAAATGTGTTTTCTCAAAGGGTGTAATGCGTATTTGCTTTTTGTTGGGCGGGCTGAGCCAATAATGATTGCAATCAATAAGAAACCCTTTCATCACTTGAGTTTTATGATAGTGACTTTAAGGGTCTCCTGACATGAGATGAACTCAGTTAAGTTTTATTGGTAATTTGCCAGATATGCGTCATGAAATATACTCAGAGGAGTTCAGAATTCATTTTCATCTGCACCTATTGAAAGCCTCCAAAGATTATAGGAGACCTAAGCCCATTTCCAACCTGGTCATCTGGGGGTAATAGCCTACACAATCGGCTCCGAACTGTCCAGACCAGCTCTCACAGGAACATTGACTGGCACAGATTTTCTGTCTGAGCTTTATTCCTCTCCTTTGCCTGTCTTTCCTCTAACTGTTGCCCTGCTACAACCCCTGCCCCTCCACATACACACTCATATACCCTATCTAGCTGTCCCCTGTAAATAAGAGATAGTCTGCTTTGATGCTGTTCTAAGCTCTAGCTGCCTTCATGAAGCTTAAAAAAAATCATAAAACATTCTTAAATTATTTTTGAGTTGTAGTGATGCTTTAGATCTGTAATTTCGCTTAAGCCTTACAATGATATTTTGAGAATATAATAGTTATTTTATAGAGGAGGAAATTGACGCTAAGCAAAATTAAGCAACTTGCCAAATATCACGCCACTATTCTACTTGGTGGATGAGGAATACTATACACAGATCTAATTTGACTTCAATGTCCATAACCTTTCCAGATACCACTTTGGCTTCCAGGGAGCACTGGGTAACTGAATACTTGCTTTCAGTTCAGTTCAGTTCAGTTGCTCAGTCATGTCCAACTCTTTGCAACTCCATGAATTATAGCACCCCAGGCCTCCCTGTCTATCACCAACTCCCGGAGCTCACTCAAACTCACATCCATTGAGTCAGTGATGCCATCCAGTCATCTCATCCTCTGTTGTCCCCTTTTCCTCAGTCCCTACCAGCATCAGAGTCTTTTCCAGTGAATCAACTCTTCTCATGAGGTGGCCAAAGTACTGGAGTTTCAGCTTCAGCATCATTCCTTCCAAAGAAATCCCAGGGCTGATCTCCTTCAGAATGGACTGTTGGATCTCCTTGCAGTCCAAGGGACTCTCAAGAGTCTTCTCCAACACCACAGTTCAAAAGCATCAATTCTTCGGTGCTCAGCCTTCTTCACAGTCCAACTCTCACATCCATACATGACCACAGGAAAAACCATAGCCTTGACTAGACAGACCTTAGTTGGCAAAGTAAATGTCTCTGCTTTTGAATATGCTATCTAGGTTGGTCATAACTTTTCTTCCAAGGAGTAAGCATCTTTTAATTTCCTGGCTGCAGTCACCATCTGCAGTGACCTTGGAGCCCCCCAAAATAAAGTCTGACACTGTTTCCACTGTTTCCCCATCTATTTTCCATGAAGTGATGGGACCTGATGCCATGATCTTCGTTTTCTGAATGTTGAGCTTTAAGCCAACTTTTTCACTCTCCTCTTTTGCTTTCATCAAGAGGCTTTTTAGTTCCTCTTCACTTTCTGCCATAAGGGTGGTGTCATCTTGAATATGTATTATTTTTACAATAAGAAAAAAGTTGTTTTTAATTTTTAAAAAGTTCAAGAAGACATATTCCAAAATGTTAGCAGCTTTTGTTTTACTTGATTGTACGATTGTGGGAAATTTAAATTTTCTTCTTTGGGCTTTTTTTCTTCCAATTTTTATACAATGATAGCCATGCTATTTTCATGATTGAGATGAAACAATTTTACAATAAATATTATAAAATTAATTCCACTACTCAGAAAGAATCATTGCCAATATTTTGGTGGGTATGTCTATGTCTCCTACAGAGAGACATATAGATGGGTTTCCTTATGTCTAGGTACAGTTTTTTAAAAATGGTTATGGTCATATTGTATTGAAGCCTTATTTTAAACTTACCCAGACATCTTAAGCATCTTTCTACATCATTAAGATTTTGTCCACAAAATCAGTTTAAATGACTGCCTAGTACTCCACTGTCCAACTATTACATAGTTTATTTAAACAATTCACTGTTATTGGACACTTATGTTGTTTCATATTATCATCATTATTAATAATACTGATGACTATTTTCTTTGAGAAAATTCCTAGGAGTAGAATTGCTTCATCATTGTTTTTTTTTCATGTGCCTTTGTAAGGCTTTGTGTTCACACTGAAAATCCAATATTAAGGTTCTGTTGCTGGAGTCACCCTGAGGGAAACTTGAATGAAGTGAGGACCTGAAAGGGAAAAGGAGAAAATAGTGTAATTATGGACGACCACAAGTCTGGGTTGGGTAATGAGGATTGTGTAAACTGTATCAAGGTAAATACAGGTAAAGCCATGACAGACTAGGATGAGGCAAAGAATAATGTTTTTATTGTGAATGCCTGTACTCGTCATCCAAAATCCAAAATTTCTTCTTGGCTTGGACTCTTCTGTCCAGGCTCTTGATTTCAATTCCTGATTCCATGCTCAGTCTTACTGTGTTTTCAATGTCTCTGTCACTATTGCTTAGGGCTGCATTTCAATTTAAGTTGTGTCTTCTGCATTCTAGGGGACACTGCTCATTGCAGCTTACGAGTTGTACTGTCTGTGCACTGCTCAAGTGCACAACTCCTTGCACAACTATTGCTCCTTTCCATCTCTTTGTTGTGGTTCTGCCTTTTTGTTATTTAGAAGAGCCCTTTATTCTCAATCTTTTGTCCAGGTCCTGGATTAGCTTTTCACATAAACTCCCATACTACTCCCATTCACTTTAGAAGGTTGATGCTGTTACAAATGTAACAGAGGAGATTTATACTCTGGATGGAAATTTGGGCAAGAAGTTCCTTGAAACTCAAATTATCTAGATTTCCTACAAGTCTTTTTGTTTGCCTTGGGAACCAGCTGAAATCAGAAGCATTAAATATAACCGATCTTAAAATACATTAAAAATAGAAAAAAGGATCCAAGTACCTGGTGTGCAGTCCAACTGCCCCAAATACTAAAACTTTATGTTCATCCATAATATTTTCCTCTTAGAATAAAAACATCTGAATATAATAGTAAAGCAGCAGGGACTCACCGAAGAGTGAAGTTATCACCCGCCTGCAGGAGAGGAGACATTTAAAAGTACTCTATTCCTTGTGGCCCTCTCTATTATAAAATTTTCATGATAAATCCATCCCCAGCTAATGCCTAGGGTGATTTAAATATACGGCAGCAGAGTCTCTGGTGGTCAATAGAGGGATAATGAGTTGTAGAACTACCAAAGAGAACAGAAAAATCTTCTTAGTTCAAGCTTTTTGTTCTTTCTGTTTGGAGCTTTTTGACACATTAATTGCAAAGGAAAGGAATAGATGAAGAGGAAAGGGAGGCAAAGAGACTAAGTGAAAAGACTGAGTCTAGGCTTTTGTGCTTATATCCAAATAAATACCAAGTAGTGTGCTAAAATTTCTCTACAACGCATAGCATATTCCATGTTGAATGTCCAAATGGAACATTTCTAACACCTTCCAATGTTGCTCATAAGCAAAGAAGTGTATTTGGCATGAGGAGACATTTGAGTATATTTTGTGAAGTGTGCATGTGCACACACCCTTGCAATTGTTATGACTTTCCACCTCTCTATACTTTTAAATATATTAAAAGACTTGAGGTTGGAAATCTTCCTACCCTCCCCTTTGATGTCTCTCTTCTCCTTCCCTCTGTAAGTACAATCACTGATTCTAATCAACTTCAGAGCACTTTTCTTTTCAAAACACACTGACGATGAAAATTTTACTTTTCATCTGTGCCATTTTATGTGTGAGTAACTCTAAATACTCATCTTTGTCATATATTCAGGAGTATTTGGAAATAGACATAAAGAAAGATGTGGCTTCCCTGGTGGCTCAGACCATAAAGAACCTACCTGTAGTGCAGGAGACCCAGGTTTGATCCCTGGGTCAGGAAGATCCCCTGGAGAAGGGAACGGCAACCCACTCTAGTATTCTTGCCTGGAAAACCCCGTGGAGGGCTACAGCCCATGAGGACGAAAAGAGTCGGTCACAACTGAACAACTAGTACTTTCACTTACTCTTCATAGAGAGAGAGATAGGAGATAGAAAGAGAGAAATAAGGAGGAAAGGGGGGAACAAAGGAAAACAACAAAAAGAATAATCGCTTAAGCACTGGAACACAGTAGTTCTTAATAAAAATCTTCTATATATACCACATTCTCTGAATGATTTTAAGAAAAATTCTTGCCCACTACTCTCTCTTCTCTGGTACTCTGTTCCGTGTACTCTGGCTGCCTTGATCTCCTGTATTCCCATGTGTGCGTGCTAGGTCGCTTCAGTCGTGTCCGACTTTTTGCGATGCTATGCCTTGTAGCCCACTCTGTTTTAATTATGAAGTGCTTTGGCATGGTTTTCTTGTGCTTGGGGTTTATTGAACTTCCCAGATCTGTGGGTAATGAAATTTGGAAAAATTTAGTCCTCATTTCATTCCATATTTTTTCTGCCGGCTCCCTTCTTCAGGGATTCCAGTTTACATGTATGTTAGGCCTCTTGAAGTTGTCATGCAGTTCACAGATGCTCTTTTCTTTCAGTTTTTTCTCTTGGTATTTCAGTTTAAATAGTTTTCACTAATTCTTCCTTCTGCCATGTCTAATCTGCTATTAACGCCATCCAGTGTACTCTACATCTCAGACGCTGTCATTTTCATCTCTAGAAGTCTGGTTTAGATCTTCTCTTCTTGGCATATGGTGTTTTGTGCTGTCACTTGTTAAAGACTTATTTTGAAATAATTTTAGACCTAAAGGTGAATTCAAAGACAGTTAAGTCCCTTGGAATGGTTTGATCCTTTCAGGTTTTGTTTTTAAACTTTTTTAGGCGAGACCAGAGCTTTAGTCCAGGGCTACTGTTGCCCACAACTGAAGCGAAACACTTCTGAGTACTCTACCAAATGTCCCATGAATTGTGAGCTTCTTTCTCTGGCTGGTGGGAAGAACTATTTCTGGTCCTGAGTGACTTCCAGAGATTGTTTCCTCTAATGCTTCATGTGCTTCTTTTCCCAACCTCACGTAGGTAGGTTTCCTGATTGGTACTTAGTATAAGTCCATGCTCAAGAGCATTTCCTCTGCAAATCTGTGAAGTTCTCTGTGCAGTTCTCTCTTCTCTGGTACTCTGTTCTGTGTACTCTGGCTGCCTTGGTCTCCCTGTATTCCCATGCCTGCGTGTTGGGTCTCTTCAGTCGTGTCCGACTCTTTGTGATGCTATGGGTTGTAGCCCACTAGGCTCCTCTGTCCATGGGATTTTCCAGGCAAGAATACTGGAGTGGGTTGCCATACCCTCCTCCAGGGGATCTTCCTCACCCAGGGATTGAACCTACATCTCCTAAGTCTCCTGCATTGGCAGGCTCGTTCTTTATCATCAGCACCACCTCGGAAGCACCGACCCTGCCCCCCCATCCCGCCCCAGCTGTATTCCCAATTTTCCCCAAAGCAGGGAGATTTGGTTTTTTTTTTCCTGGGTTTTCCCTGCCTATGCCAGAGGGAAGTCTGTAGGCAGTAGTAGACTGAGGTGATTTTAGGACTCATTTTGTATGTTTCCCATCTTTCAGGGATTGCTATTCTTTGGTATTTTATGGCCAATGTCTTAAAAACTCTATTTTGCACTTTTTTTTTTGCTTATTACTGTATCATGGCCAAAGAAAAGTCTCAGTAAATGTAATAAATATTTGTTGAATGAATGAATAAATTTTGTATCCTGTCCCGTGGTGGGAGTTCATTAAAATGTTTTACTGAAAATTGTTCTGTTCTTAGAAAGTTAGATCAGGAGAGAACAGTAGTTCCTAATGGCAAAGAAGCTGTAATTATTTGGCCATTTTGTCAGGAAATGTGGCTTTAATAGATGACCTCCAACCATTTAGTCTCCTGTCCTTGCACCCCTATAAAGATGGAAAATCCCAACAGCCTGATGGATCCAGCTTGGACCACATACTCTTCCCTTGGCTTGAGAATGCAGCATGCCACAGTTGACAGTCCTATTGAAGCTGCTTGCTGTGACAGGAAGGTAAGGTGCCAAAAGAAAGCAGGGATGCTCTGTACAAACAAAGGAGATGGATTCTGTGCAGCCAAACCAATAAATGTGTCTGGTCAGTAGTCATTTACAAAGATGTTTATTGGATTTTTTTTTTTAAGTAATGAAATCTTATTGGCTTCTGATACCATGAACTTGCAGGTAAATGACTGCTGATTACTTTGCATTGTATTCTAAAGCATTTCTAATGGTATCATTCTCAGATGATTGATGTTTCGTCCTATTATTAGGAGAACTTAGATATATATGCCCTGCTACACGCACTTGGCTTCTTTTCTAAACCTCTAAAAATGCTCTTATACCTAATGTATTTTGGCAGCATGATGGCTACAAGACAGGGCAAGTCTAGAGTCCTCTGGTCTGGGAACCAGGCTAGGTTGGATCAGGCAGAGAGCATGATGTGGGGGTAAGAGGCTTTGAGTGCGAAGGTTCAGAAAGAATAATTTGAAAGGTGTGTGTGTGTGTGTGGAGTTGGAATACAGAAAGCATGATTAAGATCTAGGCCTGGAGGGTCTGCAGTACCCATACAGGCAGACTGATGAATCACAGCGCGTATGGGCAGAAACAGAGACTAGACGTACAGATACAACCCAAGTTGAGCTTAAAGGAATAAACAGAGAACGCATTAATTAACTTCTAAAAGACGAGGGACCACAGTAGTGTTTGTACACATGGGAAGACATACATGGCACCTGAATTGCTTGTGACCTTTGAGGTGGGACCATTTGTTCCCCAATAGATAGTGATTAGGGGATTGATGCTTTGTAGGTTCCTTACAGTTCTAGCATCTGTTTGTTTGTTGTTTTTTTTTAAATAGCTTAGTTGGTCTTTAAATTTGTGCCTGTGGAGGGACATCTGGAGGTCACAGTGCTTCTTATGAAATCTCATAAAGTATCGATGTAGCAAAAAATATAATTTGTGCTAAACCACATATCACTTTATTTGGATTATTGTAAAGACATGTAGTAATATGCGTCAGAGATTTAAGAAGAATTCAAGATTAAAACTCAAAAGTAAGAAAAACATGCATTATCTGGGTATTTTCTTTGTGAACACAGAAAAATCATAATCTTTTCCTTTTTCATTAGTGGAATACTTTGATTTGACTTGTATAACACTGGGGTTCTGTGATGACTAGATGACAAGGACACTTAAAAGTGCCCGCCTTTTTATTGAAAAACGTTTAATTGCAATATATTTACATATTGTATTATTAACAGTTACTGTGTATCCACAGTTCACCCCTTGCACTGTTTGAATCCATGCACTGCTGAAGCTGTCTTTAAGAAAGAACTCATTGCCCAGCTGTAAGGAGTGTGATCAGCTGACAGCTTCTCACTGTTCATTCGTTCAGGTCTGCTTTTGAGCTGAGGTCATGCTCTTCTCAAGGTGACCCCAGCCAATGACTCTTTAAAATTATTCAATTTTTGGCTGCGCTGGATCTTCATTGCTGTGCATATGGGCTTTCTCTAGTTGTAGTGAGCAGGAACTATACTCTAGCTGAGATGCGCGGCCTTCTCATTGAGGCATCTCTTGTTGCAGAGCACCGGCTCTAGGATGTGTGGGCTCAGCAGCTGCAGGTCATGGATGCTAGAGTGCAGGCTTCAGTAGTTGGTGCATGGGCTTGCTTGCTCCTTGGCACGTGAGATCTTCCCAGACCAGGGATTGAAGCCATGTCCCCTGCACTGGCAGGTGGATTGTTAACCACTGGACCACCAGGGAAGCCCCCAGCCAATGATTAAATAAGATTTTTCACAAAGACTTAGTCATGTCTACCTATCATGGAATTCCTCCCATGAGCAACATTTGCTCTGCAGCTCCCCAGGAGCTGGTAGATTCTTTACCAGCTCTGCTGATTGTCTGACAGCTCCTCCTGCCAGTCCTCCATCTCCCCTGTCCCTCACCAGTGTTACTCTCTAATAAACATTTTGTACCCTCTCTCCCTCTTGGCAACTGCTTCTGAGCCAACTGATGGACAAGTGCACAGATCATAAGTGTACAGCTTAATCCATTTTTACAAACTGAACACACTCATGTAACCAGAACATTATGAAGAAGATTATAAATAGCACCCTAGAAATCTCGTTGTGCTACCTGCCTTCCAGTCATTACCCCTCTTCTAAGGAGTAACCACGACCCTAACTCTTTTAACATCCTGGATTAGTTTGTCCTAGTATTGTACTTTATATAAATGAAATTTTAGGGTATCACTTGTGTTCAGCTTCCTTTGCTCAAGATTATGCATTCTTTTAAATTCTTTTAAGTATATAATAGTTGAGGTGTAAGTTTTCAAGTAAGCATTTTACTTTTTCATCATTATATTCTGGTCACTTTCTTTGTCTCTTTGTTTCTCTCTGCTCCTCTTACACACACACACACACCCCAAACATGATGAATATTTTCCAGTTCAGTTTCCAATCTGATGTAGAATATATATGTGATGATAACAAAAATTTTATAGGATGCTCAAAATACTAATTCAGTAAAATTACGATGTGATGGAGGGCTTTCTGGATGGCTCAATGGGTAAAGAATCTGCCTGCAATGCAGGAGACACAGGAGATGTGGGTTTGATCTCGGGGTTAGGAAGATCTCCTGGAGAAGGGAGTGGCTACCCACTCCAGTATTCGTGTCTGGGGAATTCCATGGATAGAGGAGCCTTGTGGGCTGTAGCCCATGGGGTCACAAAAGAGTCAGACATGACTGACCAGCTAACAGTATACCACACTGTAAGACATGCTGGAATTGTCTATGCCTCTGTTTGTCTCATGCTTACTAAGTTTCTCTAGTTTAGCTTCCACTAGATCTTAGTCATCAGGGATAGATCACCTTTTAACACTATTACAGAGGACAGTGACTGCTTTCAAATAACTACCAATGGACCATCGATACCATGTCTATGTGAAGCAGATCTTTCCTGAGTTTTAGTTTAATCAATTCCCCAGCTCTGCTCTAGAGAAATGGGGGTCTTATTACACAATTCTTTCTGCTCAGTTCTAAAGACATTTCTTCACTCATTAACTGCCTCCTAGTTTAATCGCTTCTAGAAAAACTCCTCTTTCTCAAGCTGCTTGATGGCCGAGGATTTCACTATATGTGTTTAAAGAATTTCCACCTTTCATTTCTTATTCCCTACCCAACTTAGGAGCATTCTTGAAAATAATAAAAGGAAACTTAAAAGCATTTTTCATTCTTGAGTATGTGCACTTATAATTATCACAGAGTCCTCTGGTGAGAGGGTATCTTCCAGGGTGTTTTAACTTATAACTATTGTTAGTGGGATTATTTTTAAGCCATCTTGGAAAGAGAATTCCTCATTTCTCCGTGGAGCAGATAATATCTTGCTACAGATTGCTGTGCTTTTACATATGATTTTTTTTTCAAACCCTTGAAAACAAAATGTTGGTTTAGTATTGTAAGCCTTCTCTTTCCAAACTTGTAAGTATTCCCAAACATTCATGTTAGATAGACAAATGAGATCAGGGTTCTTCCTAGAAAATCATTTTTTTCTTAATGCAGTAATATTGGTCATATATAAACTCTTCATTGGCTTTCTTTGGGGCCACAAATGCTGCACTGTTCAGAGTAACCTTCAATAGAATGAACGAATTGATAGGGAATTCCCTGGCTGTCCTGTAGTCAGGACTCCACCCTGTCACTGCAGGGGGTATAGGTTCAGTCCCTGATCAGGGAAACAAGATCCATCACGCCACGTAGTGTGGCCAAAAATAAATAAATAAAAAGAAAGAATGAATTGATGTAAAGGCCTTGTGTGTTTATGTTTTAAAATTTAAATAGTGACTTCAAAGAGAGGGGTAAATGATGTGAATTTTTTCCCAAGATTTTAAAAGTTTTCTGTTTTTATGACTCACTAGTAGTAGAATCTGTTATGAAGTGAATTACGTGTGAATTTAGATCACTTCTTTGAGATTTGATCTGAGAGCAATAATGAAGTTTCATAGCTTTTATCAGGGTTATATGTAATTAAATATACTTATAGATTCTTACTATTTTAGAACTATGTGCAATGTGCTCAGTCGCGTCCGACCCTTTTGCAATTCCATGGACTATAGCCCACCAGGCTCCTCTGTCCATGGAATTTTCCAGGCAAGAATACTGCACTGGGTTGCCATTTTCTTCTCCAGGGGATCTTCCCAACCCAAGGATTGAACTCATGTCTCCTGCGTCTCCTGCACTGGTAGGCAGATTCTTTACCACTAGTGCCACTTGGGAAGCCCAGGTCATTATAAATGACCTTAAAAATAATCTAACTCCCTCTACCCCGCACACCTTTACAGGTGGAGAAACTGACCAGTGCAGTCACTTATTCGTGTCTGACTCTTTGTGACCCCATGGGCTGCAGCATGCCAGGCCTCCATGTCTATCACCAACTCCCGGAGCTTGCTCAAACTCATGTCCATTGAGTCATGATGCCATCCAACCATCTTATCCTCTGTCATCCCCTTCTCCTCCTGCCTTCAATCTTTCCCAGCATCAGGGTCTTTTCCAATTTTCCAGTTTGTTGTGATTCTCACAATCAAAGGCTTTGGTGTAGTCAATAAAGCAGAGGTAGAGGTTTTTCTAGAACTCTTTTGCTTTTTCTATGATCCAACGGATGTTAACAGTTTGATCTCTGGTTCTCTGCCTTTTCTAAATCCAGGTTGAACATCTGGAAGCTGACAAGAGAACCGGGAAATTACTGACCATGCCACCCAGCTGAACAGCCCTGGGGTTTTTCATGTTGTCCATACTTTAGGAACTCTGGCTAAACTAGACCATTGTTCTCCAGAGATTTTCAGTGTTACAACCTCAGATTTACATATGTTCAGTAAAGAAATGACTGACATCCGAGGGTCATCTCATCCACCTCAACACTTGAGGTTATTCTAAGCTATTCCAACAAGTTTCTCTGTCAATGAACATGCATTCAAAAATTCATCCTGTGAATTTTTACATTCAAACTGTGCTGGACGAACCAGATTTAGGACCTGCCTTTAGGTCCAAATCCTTTGACTGTATCAGTTTAGGTCAGTCGCTCAGTCAAGTCCGACTATTTGTGACCCCATGGACCGAAGCATGCCAAGCCTCGCTGTCTATCACCAACACCCAGAGTTTACCCAAACTCATGTCCATTGAGTCGGTGATGCCATCCAACCATCTCATCCTCTGTCGTCCCCTTCTCCTCCTGCCTTCAATCTTTCCCAGCATCAGAGTCTTTTCCAGTGAGTCAGCTCTTTGCATCAAGTGGCCAAAATATTAGAGTTTCAGCTTCAACATCAGTCCTTCCAAAGAATATTCAGGACTGATTTCCTTTAGGTTGGACTGGTTGGATCTCCTTGCAATCCAAGGGACTCTCAAGAGTCTTCTCCAGCACCACAGTTCAAAAGCATCAATTCTTCATCACTCAGCTTTCTTTATAGTCCAACTCTCACATCCATACATGACCACTGGAAAAACCATAGCCTTGACTAGATGGGCCTTTGTTGACAAAGTAATGTCTCTGCTTTTTAATAAGCTGTCTAGGTTGGTCATAACTTTCCTTCCAAGGAGTAAGTGTCTTTTGATGCGTCTTTTCATGGCTGCAATCACCATCTGCAGTGATTTTGGAGCTCAAAAAAATAAAGTCTGACACTGTTTCCACTGTTTCCCCATCTATTTCCCATGAAGTGATGGGACTAGATGCCATGATCTTTGTTTTCTGAATGTTGAGCTTTAAGCCAACTTTTTCACTCTCCTCTTTCACTTTCATCAAGATGCTCTTTAGTTCCTCTTCACTTTCTGCCATAAGGGTGGTATCATCTGCATATCTGAGGTTATTGATATTTCTCCCAGCAATCTTGATTCCAGCTTGTGCTTCTTCCAGTCCAGCATTTCTCATGATGTACTCTGCATATAGGTTAAATAAGCAGGGTGAAAATATACAGCCTTCGTGTACTCCTTTTCCTATTTGGAACCAGTCCGTTGTTCCATGTCCAGTTCATGGTAGAAGGTTAAAAAAACCAATAAGCACAGGATGGGAGGTCTGGAAACCCACATTATCCTCCTGGCTCTGTCAGTAACTGGCTGTATGATATAGGCATCTCTCTCCACCCCATGTTCTTTACCTGAAGAATAAGGTCTAAAGGATGATATTGAAGTTCCTCAGACTCTGGCATCTGAGGATTCTATCAGTCTAGGACACGACTGAAGCGACTTAGCAGAGCAGCAGCAGGCAGCTTTATGCACTCATGTTTGTTCCTTGAGGAAATGTAGTTAATAAAGTTTCTGAATTCTAACCCAACCTGATGAGAATTAGCTCACTAATGAATAAAACTCATTTAGAGAAGCATAGGCAATGCAGACCTCCCAGTGTCTTCCTTTCCTTTTCTAAGTGGAAGGAGAATAAATATTTGTAATTTATTGTGCTTCAAGCATTTCATGTAATAAATAAAAATAATACTACAGGCTAGGTATTATTATTTTCATTTTACAAATGTGGAAACTGGGGTTCACAGGCTTGTCACTTGCTCTTCCATACACATGGAAAGTGGGGGTGCTGGGATTGGTACCCCAGTCTGTAGACAGGAATCCACACAAAGAACTTCAAGAAAGAGGTATTTTATGTAACATTTAACGTGAATCTTCATAGAATTCCATGAATACAGCTAGTAAAAGGACCAGACCTCACAAAGTCCAGAATTCTTGGGCATTTCTGGATCCAAGGTGGTCCTTACAATTCAAGGACCAAGAGTCTTAGATCCTTACTCTGTTGTTGCATCTGCGATGTGATCTGAATATCTGGGCATCTATTTCTTTTTGTCTCTGATTACAGCAAGCTCCAAAACGCTTACTCTTTTTATCTATTTTATCCTTTAAAAAAATTCACAGTCTTTGCTTTCTTATAGTTTTGGCTTAATCGTAACTTCAGCTTGCCAAGATCCCTCACAGCCCTACTCTACTTCCCTCTCATAAACTCTCTGCTACTTTATGGCTTCTTTATATTCTTTAAATTTCCACTCCTTTTGCTAACTGCCTACATTACTCCATGTTTCCCAAACAAAATTATCAAGGGACAGGCCCAGCTCTTCTTTTGTGAAAGCCATGTGAATCTCCCCCAGTCTCCAAACATACCCAGAGTAAGAGTGGGTGCCTGACTCAGAGAAGACAATTCATTGGCTAGCCAATGACTTATGACAGTTTGGAATGAAAGTACAAGTAGGGCCTATAACTCATTGCCTGAAAGCTTATTTTTTTTGAGGAGGAAGTCTATGGGAGTCCACTCAATCTGTTAATAGGCAAGCTGAAAGAACAAGAAAATTGATGCCTCCCAAAGCAGTATTCAAAGATGAATGGAGGTTTGGCAGACATGTTCCTGAGTTACTCCTCTTAGGAAACCAAGCTGTGGTCCACAATTCTCCCAGGTTTCCCCAGGAAGATTGAGTTCAAGTTGCTGAAAGTGGCAACTGACTTGATGCTGCTGCTTAAGTTGCTTCAGTCGTGTCTGACTCTGTGCGACCCCATAGACGGCAGCCCACCAGGCTCCTCCATCCCTGGGATTCTCCAGGCAAGAACACTGGAGTGGGTTGCCATTTCCTTCTCCAATGCATGACAGTGAAAAGTGAAAGTGAAGTTGCTCAGTCGTGTCCGACTCTTAGCAACCCCATGGACTGCAGCCCACCGGCTCCTCCATCCATGGGATTTTCCAGGAAAGAGTACTGGAGTTGGTTGCCATAAAGCACCTCATATTCACTCTTTTCCCTTCTCTGACTCATTTCCTACCCACTATTGGCAGTTCCTGGGATCACTTCCTAAGTAACTGCTGCTACTGCTGCTAAGTCGCTTCAGTCGTGTCCGACTCTGTGCGACCCCATAGACGGCAGCCCACCAGGCTCCCCAGTCCCTGGGATTCTCCAGGCAAGAACACTGGAGTGGGTTGCCATTTCCTTCTCCAATGCATGAAAGTGAAAAGTGAAAGTGAAGTCACTCAGTCGTGTCCGACTCTTAGCGACCCCATGGACTGCAACCTTCCAGGCTCCTCTGTCCATGGGATTTTCCAGGCAAGAGTACTGGAGTGGGGTGCCATTGCCTTCTCCTAAGTAACTACTTGTCCTTAAATCCTTGACACTGGTTCTGGGGGAACACAAACCAAGACACTCCCTTCTTGTGTGTGAGGGGTACACATCAATTAACATCTACTAGGCTCTGAGCACGAGATGGCTGGATGGCATCACCGACTCGATGGACATGAGTTTGAGTGAACTCCGGGAGTTGGTGATGGACAGGGAGGCCTGGTGTGCTGGGATTCATGGGGTTGCAAAGAGTCAGACACGACTGAACTGAACTGAGGCTCTGAGCAATGTTGATCTAAAGTACCCAGGAATTAGGGAAGGTGACATTTATCTCAAACTAATTAAATTTCCTGAAACTTGTAGATAGCAAAATGAATTGCTCAAGTAGTTTTGATTCAAGGTGTTATTCACTGAGAGTAATTCAGCATACATGAGGATCTTTGGATCTTAGATATGCAACCATTACACTTTTATTTTGCCTCTTTGTTATTGTTACCTGTTTGTTTCTCTCACTGAAACATATGTACCTTGTATTCTTTTATATCTTCTTCACATCTCAAAAGGAAGATGTGTGTGTGTGTGTGTGTGTGTGTGTGTGTGTGTGTGAGTTGCTCAGTCATGTCTGACTCTTTGAAACCCCATGGACTATAACCCACCAGGTTCCTCTGTCCATCGGATTTTCCAGGCAAGAATATTGGAGTGGATTGCCATTCCCTTCTCAGGGGATCTTCCCGACTCAGGGATCAAACCTAGGTTCCCTAAATTGCAGGCAAATTCTTTACCATCTGAGCCACCAGGAAGCCCAAGGAAGACATAGTAGAGCATTTTTCTTGGCATGACTGTAAATCCTGGTTGTGTTTTTGACATTGGATCATCTTAGGTGTCACTTTTAGGGACTCGACGAGTTACCACAAACATCTCTGTGATGTTAAAAAGAGGCAGAGAAACAGTGTGGTCTGTCAGTATAAGAATTTTCTCCATTGTAAAATTTAGAATCATAATGGTTTTCTAAGACTACTTTTATTATCCAAAGCTTTTAACTAATAAATTTCCAACCATTTTGTTGTTCTGATCTCCACATTTTAATTACGTGCTATGATTAAGAAACTGAGATGATTTTATTTTAGGTCCTTGAGGTGCTTTCAGATCAAGCTAGAAGAGGATTCTCATTTGAGGAAAATAAAACATACTTTTAAGGAAGCTGGAGCACCTCACAGATATAGTATCCTATTCCAGTTAAACAATTTAAGACACATTCAACTGGTTATGGTAAAACTTTAAACACCCCTGAATTGAGATATGTATATGAATGTATTTAACCTGTTCACCCATATAAATTTTGGTAGGAGATGTTTGATGGCAAGTAATGGAAAAATTCCAAGTCAGCTGTCCTGAAGAATAAGTGCATTTTATTTTCTTATATAACAAGAAGTCCTGAGAGAATGGCTGAGGGTTGGTGTCAACTCATGATTAAGGACACAGCTTCCTTGCACCTCTCTGTTATCCTCAGTAAGCTGGCTTCTTTCTTAGACTGACTTCTCTCAGGGTCATGTGACAAGCTGTTGATTAAAGGAAGGGGAACATTTCTTGCCAGGCTTCTCTTTTTAAAATCAAGGAAACTTTCCAGAAAAGGCTCCTGGTAGGCTTTCTCTTGAATTTCATTGGCCGGAATTGCATCACGTGCCCTTTCCTAAATCAGTCACTGGAAGGAGATGGCCTGATCCATTCAGGCTTTCTCTATGAATTGTATAGGAGAGTGCTCCCCAGACAAAGTCAGGGCTCCCTCAGCAAGGAAAGGCAGTGTGGGTAACTGCTGGGTAGACAACCAATCAGGTCTGCTATTATCTCCCAAACTATTGGCCTTGGGAGCATCAGAGTAAAGGAGTAGCAGTTCTTAAAGCACTTTCTTTTGTGATGTTTTGTGAGTAAAGAAATATAACCCATAAAAGGATTACCAGTGATGAACTGTCATGAAAGATGACTACTGAGCATCATGCAGCAATCAGGAGTGGAATGATTTGGAGAGAGAAGACCTAAATTTATTTTCTGACTTCAACAGTTACAAGTGTGACCTCAGGTGATGAATCAACTTCTGAGTCTTAGTTTCACTATCTGTACAATGGAAATATTTTCTATTTCACAAAGACCTCAAAGTTTACAGTGAGGATTAAATAAATTTGGGTGCAAGGGAGAGTGCTTTGTAAACAATTAAGATCCATATATGAGAGATGTTTTAAAAGAGAAGCAATAATCTGCTGTTTATATAGACAAAAATATCCATGCTTGGCTCTAAGGGAAAGCACTTGGAAGAATTCCAGTGTATGAATAGATTTTCAATGAAACAAAGCTGATTTATTAACAACCTCAACAAAATTAGACTCTTCAAACTGTTTTTGTAAGTTAATGCATTCAGGAACGGGGTTAGATGTACAAATGTGTCACCTGTCCTTCTTACTCCTGGGTTTAAGAAAGGGTATACTGACCTGGGACTAATTAAGAATCATGTAGACTTGTATTTTGACACAGTTAAGCCTGGAAACTAAAGGTCTTCACCATCACTGCAGGCTTGCTATCTTCATTATGACTAAGTTCACACAAGCTCCTGTAACTCCTAAGAAAGCTTGATCACCTATTTAAGTTCTAACTAGCTCAAACCCACACACCTCTCCAAATGGTCTACCAGAAAAATACTGTTTTCTTTTTTTTTTTTTTTTAATTTTTATTTTAACTTTAGTTTACTTTACATTACTGTATTGGTTTTGCCAAACATTGACATGAATTCACCACGAGTGTACAAGCGTTCCCAAACATGAATCCCCTCCCACCTCCCACCCCATGCCATCCCTCTGGGTCCTCTCCTTGCTCCAGTCCCAAGCATACTGCATTCTGCATCTGACATCAACTGGCGATTTGTTTCTTACTTGATAGTATACATGTTGCAATGCCATTCTCCCATCTCATCCCACCCTCTCCCTCTCTCTCTCCCCCAGAGTCCAAAAGTTCTCTCTATAGATCTGAGTCTCTTTTGTTGTCTCGCATACAGGGTCATCATCCCCATCTTTCTAAATTCCATATATATGTGTTAGTATACTGTATTGGTGTTTTTCTTTCTGGCTTACTTCACTCTGTATAATCGGCTCCAGTTCCATCCATCTCCTTAGAACTGATTCAAATGTATTTTTTTTAATGGCTGAGTAATACTCCATTGTGTATATGTACCACAGCTTTCTTATCCATTCATCTGCTGATGGACATCTAGGTTGTTTCCATGTTCTGGCTATTATGAACAGTGCTGCGATGAACATTGGGGTACATGTGTCTCTTTCTATTCTGGTTTCCTCGGTGTGTATGCCCAGCAGTGGGATTGCTGGGTCATAAGGCAATTCTATTTGCAATTTTTTAAGGAATCTCCACACTGTTCTCCATAGTGGCTGTACTAGTTTGCATTCCCACCAACAATGTAAAAGGGTTCCCTTTTCTCCACACCCTCTCCAGCATTTATTGCTTGCAGACTTCTGGATCGCAGCCATTCTAACTGGTGTGAAGTGGTACCTCATTGTGGTTTTGATTTGCATTTCTCTGATAATGAGTGATGTTGAGCATCTTTTCATGTGTTTGTTAGCCATCCGTATGTCTTCTTTGGAGAAATGTCTATTTAGGTCTTTGGCCCATTTTTTGATTGGGTCATTTATTTTTCTGGAATTGAGCTGTATAAGTTGCTTGTATATTTTTGAAATTAGTTGTTTGTCAGTTGCTTCATTTGCTATTATTTTCTCCCATTCAGAAGGCTGTCTTTTCACTTTGCTTATATTTTCCTTTGTTGTGCAGAAGCTGTTTTCCTAACTAATAAGTTACTGTGATCTCAGTTTCTCTCCCTGCCCCCTCATCCCTCAGAGCCTTAATCTTTCATCTCTAGCCTTGGACCTGAACTCCAGCAGTTCATACTGAAGGAGGCTCTGTTGACCTTGAGCTCAAGAATTTGTATGTGTTGTAATACAAATGTCATTAAATAGAACATATACCTGCTGAGAACAACATTATACTATTTATGAAACTGTATGATATCTATAACTAAACTCAGCAAGATTTTATTGCTCTTCCCACCTGCAATCACAGAAGTGCTGACTCAACATTTAAGAACCACAGCTTACCAGTAAGCAGTTTCACTAAAATCTGCAACTAGTCCTTGTTTTCCCATCGTTTCTGTTCAACCTTTTTTTGTAGTTAAACAACCCCTTTCTAAAAGGTTATTATTAATTAAAGGCTCAAATTAACACCAAGAAAACTTTCATGTCACAAATTCTCACTGCCTCTGTGATTAGAAAGAACTATATTTCTATTATCATGATGATAAATATTCATGAATGTCTTTTAAAATTTTGTAGGTATTTTAAGTCAATTTCACTTTCTCTGAAGATATACCAAAAGAAGTCTTTGATGTACTGACGTGATTTCTTCCTTATTTCCTTATCCCCTACTCTGGCTTATTTATATTTTATTTTATGTTATACACACACACTCAAATTTTCTTCCACGTATCTGCCCCTTTTTATTGGAATGTTTAAGTGATTTTGTGTTTCTCTTAAGGTCCTTTAGATATTTTCAAATAACCATTTATACAGCGTTACATCCTGATCCCCCCGAAATAAGAGAGGGGGAATAAAGAGTGCCACATGGAAATGGACAAACAGTTCGTCTAATCCCATTTTCACTTTGAACTACAGTTATTAATAACATGAATACAGTTAAGCTGAGAGGAAGGTATGAGAGCAGCAGAAAACGTTAATTGTGAACCACATAGTGCTGTGTTTATATGTCATAAACTAATTGTTAGTATGTTGAGGGCACGTAAAGTGTCCTCCTGACTTCAACTGTGGTATGAGTTTATGTACAGAAATGTAAGAATTGATAGAGTTACCAGTCACTAATACCACTGTAAAACTGATCTCTAGAAGTTTTACATCATTTAAAATTTTTTTACTAAGCTCTTCACTTCAATCATACCCTGAAGCAGTTATTTCCACAGGTTAATGATGTGTTATATAAAGAGCAATTTCTTTTTTATTCTTGGTGAATTTGCCTTTTAATTTCATTTAGCGACCATTTTGTCTTACATGATGGAATAGTGTAGATTTAAATGAACTCTCCAAAGATTGATAAAATCGATGTCTGTTCACCAAGCTTTGAACTATACTTCAACCTTATAAATGAAATTTGCTGTTTTCTTTTAAAAGGATCATAAAGAACATTTGATTATTTTGGTAAAGACGGGCTTCCCTTTGTAAAAAAGATGGTATATTATGGAATGACATTTATAACCTAATGTTATTCAGATAAAGTGGGGGAAAAAAACCCAGCAAGACCTCAGTGAGGGAAGCAAACCTGGAAAATAAGGAAATCTGAAAAAACATAAGGCAACTATCTTCATTTTGTTTTGTGGGACCTTGTCGTTACCTGCTGGGGAACTCTGGCAAGTCTGTTCAGACAGAGGCTGGCAAATGCATTTATTAATCATTTCAGGAAAGATGAAGAATGCCTTCAAAGACAACACCCTCTCGTTCGCTTCACAGAGTCTTTTAAGGTTTTACTGTTATTAAGATTAAATAAGAGATGGGCAGTAAAGATACTGGAGCAGAGTTTATTATGAGAAAACGTACACATTAAGAATCGGGCTCCCCCACCACTTAGTTCAGCACTCTGTACACATTCTTCCATTCAGATTTTTTTATTGTTGTTTGCTTAGGGAAAAAAAGTCCCTGGTGAAAGAATGTAGGCATGAGTACATCAGCTGCCTCTCCAGTGCTCTGTCTCCTCTGCGGGCCCACATTCCCCTCCCAGGTTTGTAGCTGTCTGCTGGTCAGGGTTGTAGGCTGCTGCTGGCTGCAAACCAATCTTCTCCTTGCAAATAAAGGAGTCATCTGCCAGCACTGTATTTGTTGGGGCTCTTCTGAGCCAATCAGAACTGCCCTGGATGGAGGGGACAAGGAAAAGTTTATAATAGGATCAGTTTTGTTTGCAATTTGTTTCTAATAGATGCCAATAAGCCAGTTAACTAGGCTCCAGTTAATGGACATTTTATTGTTTCTCCCCCTCGTTGTGCACATGACCTCTCCTTAGAAGATCTGCTTTGCCTAAAAACATGGATCTGCTGCCTGGTAGCTGGAGGGCTCTCTCTGCTCTAGAAAAGTTGTTCGCGAGCCTCGGGCTGCAGACCAGGCCAAAATACTTTGATCATCCTGTCAGTGGGAAATTTATAGCAACATTCGGGCTTTTGTTCCATGTGTATTTCTCCAAATATAATATCTCCCTCAAGAAATCAATGATAAGCTGTTAAACTAAAGAGCATGGTAACATCCACAGAGCAGTAAATTAATGGTCTTTTGTGGATAGATGGTTACAGATTTCATCATAAAAAATGGATAAAAGATTACATATCACACAGAGCGAAACTTTTAATAACTCAACATGACTTTTCTTAATGGGTTTTATTCATTTTAATCATTATAGTGTCAATGATGATTATAGCCTTATTAGATTGTAGTGATTGAGGGGACTGTTTATGAGATATTGAAAATCTCAGCCTGCTCAGAATAGCCCAGCAGCTTGTGTGGGTCTGATGTGTAACTTTATCTGGAGGAGTAGGGCTTGTCAGGGAGAGTTTCAATTAATACTTTTACTAAATTGCTCCTGTCTTTAGTGACCTAGGTCACAGATGACTTAAGAATTCCACAACATCAGCTTTTCAAAACAGTTGAGCTGCAGCAGTGTAAATCAAAGGAGGTTCAGAGTGAGTGTGTTGTGTTTAAATAAGGTGGGCCAGGAAAGGCCTTGGACAAAAGTGGCATAAGTCCCTCTGCCTCATTTTGCAGCCAGGAGAGTTCTTATTCTGCCTGATGGTGCCTCCCCAGAAAGGAGGTACCTTAATAACAGGATATAAAGTTAGCCACAAGAATCTGGAAGGTTAAATTCTCAGTTTTTCCCTTAATGTCTGAACACATGAGTAAAATGAAAGCCAGGACTCTATTAGTGATTAATAAGGTGCTAGTCCAGAGAAATGCCCCAGGACACTGTCATCCTAGGAAAATTATTGTAATAAATGTGTTAATGCTATTTCTTAAAAAAACAAAAAAAGGACCCTACAGATGAATACCTTCAATGGAACCATGGTCATAATACTATCCAGCTGATATCCTCTTGATTTAGTATTGATTCTCCAGAATGTCTGTTTCTATTACAAACAATTCTGTCACTTAACAATTATTCCAAATGTTCCACTATAATGAAAACCATGTATAAAAGGTCCAGGAGAAGCTGCACACCATGGTGTCATAGCAGGAGACCTGGTTTGCATTTGGGCTGCCTCCTGTAGTAGCAGTGTTTTGGGGGAAAGTGATTTGAACTGTCCCAACCTCCATTTTGCTGTCAGTAGAAATTGGAATAACACCTGTTTTGCTTATGTCTTTCACAAGGTGATTAAGAGAATTAAATAAGCCCACATTTGTGGTTAAGAAAGCCTATGTTTTCAAGTTAATCTTTAAAGCTCCACTAAGATCCAGAGGCCAGATCCCTGGCTTATATACAGGGATCATCATATGTGTGTGCTAAGTCACTTCAGTCCTGTCCAGTTCTTTGCACCTCTATGAACTGTAGCCCACCAGGCTCCTCTGTCCATGGGATTCTCCAGGCAAGAATTCTGGGTGTGTTGCTGTGCCCTCCTCCAGGAGATCTTCCCAACTCGGGGATCGAACCCGTGACTCATATCTCCTGCATTGGCAGATGGGTTCTTTTCCACTAGCACCGCTGGGAAGCCCAATCAGTCACTAAACCCAGTCAATTCAAATTCTTTACTGTGGTGGTTTGAAAATAGATCCCCAAATTCTTTGACATTTTTCCTATTGAGAGGTGAGTCTATGTCTCTTTCCCTTGACATTTGACTTCTGTGACTGTTCTGACCAATAGAATGTGAAAGTGTCACATTCCAAGGCTAATCCATAAAAGGTGGTTCAGCTTCCATCTCACTCCTTGGAACTCATCAGCAAAAAGCCTTCATGTGTGGGAAAGCCCACACTAGCACATGGGGAGGAACCACATAGGCCCTGAGACAGAAAGAGACAGGGACTCTTGGCCAACTCTCACCTACTTTGCCCCTCTGCTTTTGAGGCTGCAACCACCATCTGACTACAGCTATGATAGGTCCCTGCCTAGCTATACTGCCTGGCAAGCCCTTCCCAAATTCTGACGTTCAGAAAACATGAGAGGTGATAAAATCGTTGTTGTTGTTTTTAGCCACAAAGTTCTGGGGCAAACCGTTACAACACTAGCCAGACCACTAGTTCAGTTCAGTTCAGTCATTCAGTTGTGTCCAACTCTTTGCAACCCCATGGACTGCAGCTTGCCAGGCTTCCCTGTCCATCACCAACTTCCAGAGCTTGCTTAAACTCGTGTCCATTGAGTCAGTGATGCCATCCAACCTCCTCTGTTGCCCCATTTTCCTCGTGCCTTCAATCTTTCCCAGCATCAGGGTCTTTTCCTGCGGGGGGCGCTCTGCAGAAAGAGAGAGGCAGTGAAACTTCCCTCAGCAGAGCCAAGGGGTCCCGAGGAAAAGTGAGCCTGCTGTCCGCCAACCCAGCCCCTCAACGAGCGAGAGACAAAAAGACGCGACAGGGGTTCCGTCTAGAGCAGTTCCACTTTATTGTTGCAAACTCCCTGCTTATAAAGGCAAGCAGGGGGCAGTTTGCGAGGGACTTTCCATAGTTGCACCAATCACGTTAAAGGTCAAATCGTCATGTGCCATCATTATAACAGAAGTCTATGGTGATCACTCGCTGTCTACGTGCACGGAAATCAAGAGAGCCAATCAGAAGTTTTGACAAACAACATAGACCATGCCCCCATCTCTTCCGCCAGGTGCCATCTTAGTTTCTGACCGCAAAGCTAGCCCTTCTTTTTCAAGGTTTCCTATTTAGGGCCCCACATTTTCCAATGAGTTGGTTCTTTGTATAAGGTGGCCAAAATATTGGAGTTTCAGCTTCAGCATCAGTCCTTCCAATGAATATTCAGGACTGATTTCCTTGAGGATTGACTGGTTGGATCTCCTTGCAGTCCAAGGGACTCTCAAGAGTCTTCTCCAACACCACAGTTCAAAAGCATCAATTCTTTGGTGCTCAGCTTTCTTTATAGTCTCTCATATCCATACCTCACTACTGGAAAAACCATAGCTTTGACTAGACAGACATTTGTTGCAAAGTAACGTCTCTGCTTTTTAATATGCTGTCTAGGTTGGTCATCTTCACTTTCAATTTTCACTTTCATGCATTGGAGAAGGAAATGGCAGCCCACTCCAGTGTTCTTGCCTGGAGAATCCCAGGGACGGGGGAGCCTGGTGGGCTACCGTCTCTGGGGTTGCACAGAGTTGGACATGACTGATGCAACTTAGCAGCAGGTTGGTCATAGCTTTTCTTCCAAGGAGCAAATGTCTTTTACTTTCATGGCTACAGTCACCATCTGCAGTGATTTTTGAGCCCCACAAAAAATAGTCTCCCACTGTTTCCATTGTTTCTCCATCTATTTGCCATGAAGTGATGGGACCGGATGCCATGACCTTAGTCTTTGGAATGTTAAGTTTTAAGCCAACTTTTTCACTGTCCTCTTTCACTTTCATCAAGAGGCTTTTTAGTTTTTCTTTGCTTTCTGCCATAAGGGTGGTGTCATCTTAGTATCTGAGGTTATTGATGTTTCTCCCGGAAATCTTGATTCCAGCTTGTGCTTCCTCCAGCCCAGCGTTTCACATGATGTTCTCTACATATAAGTTAAATAAGCAGGGTAACCATATACAGCCTTGATGTACTCCTTTCCCAGTTTGGAACCAGTCTGTGTTGTTCCATGTCCAGTTCTAACTGTTGCTTCTTGACCTGCATACAGATTTCTTAGAAAGCAGGTCAGGTGGTTTGGTATTCTCATCTCTTTAAGAATTTCTCACACTTTGCTGTGATCCACACAGTCAAAGGCTTTGGCATAGTCATTAAAATGGAAGTAGATGCTTTTCTGGAACTCTCTTGCTTTTTTGATGATCCAATGGATGTTGACAATTTGATCTCTGGTTCCTCTGCCTTTTTGAAATCCAGCTTGAACATCTGGAAGTTCATGGTTCACGTATTGTTGAAGCCTGGCTTGGAGAATTTTGAGCATTACTTTGCTAGCAGATGAGATGAGTGCAATTGTGCAGTAGTTTCCGCATTCTTTGGCATTGCCTTTCTTTGGGATTGGAATGAAAACTGACCATTTCCAGTCCTGTGGCCACTGCTGAGTTTTCCAAATTTGCTGGCATATTGGGCACAACACTTTAACAGCACCATCATTTAGGATTTGAAATAGTTCAACTGGAATTCCATCACCTCCACTAGCTTTGTTCGTAGTGATGCTTCCTAAGGCCCACTTGACTTTGCACTCCAGGATGTCTGGCTCTAGGTGGGTAATCACACCATTGTGGTTATCTGGGTCACGAAGATCTTTTTGTATAGTTCTTCTGTGTATTCTTGCCACTTCTTCTTAATATCTTCTGCTTGTGTTAGATCCATACCACTTCTGTCCTTTATTGTGCCCATCTTTGCATGAAATGTCCCCTTGGTAACTCTGATTTTCTTGAGGAAATCTCTAGGCTTTCCCTTTCTATTGTTTTCCTCTATTTCTTTGCATTGATCACTGAGGAAAGCTTTCTTATCTCTCCTTGATATTCTTTGGAAGTCTACATCCAAATGGGTATATCTTTCCTTTTCTCTTTTGTTTTTAGCTTCTCTTTTCTCAGCTTTTGTAAGGCCTCCTCAGACAATCATTTTGCCTTTTTGCAGTTCTTTTTCTTGGGGATGGTTTTGATCACTGCTTCCTATACATTGTCACAAACCTCCATTCATAGTTCTTCAGGCACTCTATCAGATCTAATCCCTGTAATCTACTTGTCACTTCCACTGTATAATCGGAGGGGATTTGAATTAGGTCAATAACTGAATGGTCTAGTGGTTTTCCCTATTTTATTCAATTTAAGTCTGAATTTGGCAATAAGGACTTCATGATCTGAGCCACAGTCAGCTCTTGGTCTTATTTTTCCTGACTGTACAGAGCTTCTCCATCTTTGGCTGCAAAGAATATAATCAGTCTGATTTTGATATTGACCATCTTGTGATGTCCATGTATAGAGTCTTCTCTTGCATTGTTGGAAGAGGGTGTTTGCCATGACCAGTGCATTCTCTTGGCAAAACTGTTAGCCTTTGCCCGGCTTCATTTTGTACTCCAAGGCCAAATTTGCCTGTTACTCCAGGTATCTCTTGACTTCCTACTTTTGCATTCCAGTCCCCTATAATGAAGAGGACATCTTTCTTGGGTGTTAGTCCCAGAAGGTCTTCTAGGTCTTAGAACTGTTCAACTTCAGCTTCTTCAGCATTACTGGTTGGAGTATAGACTTGGATTACTGTGATATTGAATGGTTTGCCTTGGAAACAAACAGAGATCACTCTGTCGTTTTTGAGATTGTACCCAAGTACTGCATTTCAGACTCTTTCGTTGACTATGAAGGCTACTCCATTTCTTCTAAGGAATTCTTGCCTACAGTAATAGATGTAATAGTCGTCTGAGTTAAATTCACCCATTCCAGTCCATTTTAGTTCACTGATTTCTAAAATGTCGATGTTTACTCTTGCCCTCTCCTGTTTGACCACTTTCAATTTACCTTGATTCATGGACCTAACATTTCAGGTTCCTATGCAATATTGTTCTTTACAACATCAGACTTTACTTCCATCACCAGTCACATCCACAATTGGGTGTTGTTTTTGCTTTAGTTCCATTTCTTCATTCTTTCCGGAGTTATTTCTCCACTGCTCTCCAGTAGCATATTGGCAACCTACTGACCTGGGGAGTTCATCTTTCAGTGTCCTATCTTTTTGCCTTTTCATACTGTTCATGGGGTTCTTAAGGCAAGAATAATGAAGTGGTTTGCAATTCCCCTCTCCAGTGGGCTACATTTTATCAGAAATGTGGTTAGGGTTAGACCACTAATTAGCAATGCTAAACAGACCACTTAGCATCCATCTCTCTATGACTGCCATACTGTGTCAGACCCTCGTTGCCTTGCCTGGCCAGTGGCTGGCACAGAGGAGGACTAATGATCATTTTGGGCTGAAGGAAAGCCAGCCCCATGAGAACAGGCTTTGTGGGCAAGATTAAGATCTTAAATCTATTTAGGCCAGAATTTCATGATAAGAGATTTCTCCCTACACTGTGAAACTACAGATCTATGATACAGATATTAATAAATCCAGCAACTAGCAAGAGACACATGCCTCCATCAGAAATGAACAAGAAAGAGAATAGGTTTCTTAAAATGAGTATTATCAAATCCTACAAGAATGATATGTTTAGAGTTGGTTCAGATCCCCCCACCAGTTTACTCTTTTTCTTATCTTATCAGTTGAAACCAGACCAGTTACTCGAGGTTTTCTCCCCAAAGCGCAAAACAAAGATTGTTTTACAGTTTTCTTTACATGCCAGCTAGTATTCCCCAGTTTCCATTGGAGACATTAAGGTTTTAACTTCTGTTAATCCTTAGACAACACTAAAAGGATTCAGAGAGATTCTGATTTACACAGTCAGTGAGAAACAGCCTTCCAATTCTTATTGCCTTTTATGTGTTCCATTTTTCAATTTTATCTATTGGAATGTAAAATTTCAGCTCTTTTATAAATTGCCTACTAATGTTTAATTCCTTATATCATTGTAGTGTTACCAGATAACCACAATTGCTACATGGAACAATACAGAAGATGCATTAACTATCAATAGACAAGGACTTGAATAGATAGCAAAAGTAATATACATGAAAAATAGACTGTCAAACAATGTCAGCCTCAATGAGCAGGAATTTACAGTCGTGTACAGTAGCCACAATGGCCCTCACTGTTGATTCATCCTCTGATTAGTCTGTTTGCACTGTAGACAAAATGGCCTAAATGAAGACCAAGATAATAAGTGAACTATCTATCATCTCTTTTATTTTTATTCCAAGCTAGAGTTGGCAGAGAAAGAACAGTAAATGGAGATTCCTGCTGGTTCTGTGTCATAGGACTCTTTTTAAAACACCGAAGGCTCCGTGAATTATTTAAGACAGAATAGAAAGTAGGACTTTGCAATTTTACTGAAGCTTTATGTCAAGTTCTTTACCCACACCTCAACCACCATAATCTCAGGGTACAAATTTTTGTTGCTGTTTCGCAACTATCAGTTACAAGAATGTTTGCTTTCAGTAGATGGTAGATGGGCCAAGTCAGGAATTAATGAAAGAGTCAAAAATGGAAATAAATATTGTAGGTACAGGTTGAGAACTCAAAAGAATATTTTCAGTTACTCAGAGAATTTCTCATTTTAGGCCCTCTTTAAGTAATTTTACCACCTTGACAGTCCCACAGACTTGTCAGGTCTTGGAGGTCCCACAGAATCTTAAACTCACCATAGTTATGTGAAAACTTGCTATTATATTTTTTCTTAACCATTCTACAACACAACGAAACTAACCCTATCCCTTTCACCTTGATTTTCTTTCTTGCCTTAATGGCATTATAATTTTCCCACTTACTGGTGCTCCTAACCTTACTGCCTGCTTCATTGTCCACTTACAATATTCAATCATTGCTGAAAGAGACATTTTCCATGAAGCAGATGAAGCTTTAGTTCAGGGCTTCTCTTGTGCACAGGTTTCTGGCAGCAGCCCAGCAATGTGTTTTTGTAAAAGCATATGTTTTTTGTAAAATTAGGGAAAATAAGATATTTCAGCTGATGTTTCTTTCCACTGTGCCCTCTCCTCAGCCACACTTGCCCTCTTGTCAGGTGCCAAGTTGGAGACTGGGCAAGAGGGTTGTCAAACTGAGTTTGGGGATTCATTCATTTAGGTTTAATGGGACGTTTATGTGCTCTGGAGGCACTTCTGTTTATATTTAGTTAGTGCAAGTTGTCCCAAAATAGGGAATGCCTTCCAGTATGTTCCTACTGCCCACTGTGCTGAATCATTGATCTTATAAAGAAGCAAGGCCAGAAGTGCATCATGCTGTGTGGGTGGGGAGGAAAACACACATGAATGTATGGAATCTTTCAGTTGCCAGGCATGTAAAGTTTTAAGCCGAGGAGTCACTTCTCATCAACCCCTGGTCAACATAATAGTTCTCTCCTATCAAGAATGTACTCTAAAATATAGTGTATGCAATTATGAATCCACCATACATTTTCTTTTCTTTTTTTGTAAGGAGAACACATAAACCACCTCTTGATGAAGGTGAAAGAGGAGAGTGAAAAAGGTGGCCTAAAACTCAGCATTCAAAAAACTAACATCATGGCATCTGTCCCATCACTTCATGGCAAATAGATGTGGAAACAATGGAAACAGTGACAGATTATATTTTCCTGGGCTCCAAAATCACTGCAGATGGTGAATGTAGCCATGAAATTAAAAGATGCTTGCTCCCTGGAAGGAAAGCTATGACAAACCTAGACAGCATATTTTTAAAAAGCAGAGACATTACTTTGCCAACAAAGGTCTATCTAGTCAAAGCTATGGTTTTTCCAATAGTCATGTATGGATGTGAGCTGCTGCTGTTGCTAAGTCGCTTCTGTCATGTCCGACTCTGTGAGACCTCACAGAAGGCAGCCCACCAGGCTCCCCCATCCTTGGGATTCTCCAGGCAAGAACACTGGAGTAGGTTGCCATTTCCTTCTCCAATGCATGAAAGTGAAAAGTGAAAGTGAAGTCGCTCAGCTGTGTCCGACTCTTAGTGACCCCATGGACTGCAGCCCACCAGGCTCCTCCATCCGTGGGGTTTTCCAGGCAAGAGTACTGGAGTGGGGTGCCATTGTCTTCTCTGATGGATGTGAGAGTTGGATCATAAAGAAGGCTGAGCACTGAAGAATTGATACTTTTGAATTGTGGTGCTGGAGAAGACTCTTGAGAGTCCCTTGGACAGTAAGGAGATCAAACCAGTTAATCCTTAAGGAAATCAGTACTGAATATTCATTGGAAGGATTGATGATGAAGCTGAAGCTACAGTACTTTGGCCACCTGATGTGAAGAGCCGACTCATTGGAAAAGAGTCTGATGCTGGGAAAGATTGAGGGCAGGAGGAGGAGAGGGCAAAAGAGGATAAGATGGTTGGTTGGCATCACTGACACAGAGAACATGAATGGAGCAAACTCTGGGAGATGGTGAAGGCGGGGGAGCCTGGCGCCCTGCCGTCCATGGGGTTGCAAAAAATAGGACATGACTTAGTGACTGAACAATAGCAATATGAATAATGAAAGAAAGAGTTCATCAGCCTATGTTTGTATGGCACAAACTGATAGCAGGTCTATAAATATTAGGTTCATCTTTAACAATTTACACATAAAGGAAGCTTACTAGAAATGTTTTACAACTTTAAACAAGCCTAGAAATTTACATGACAGCACTAATAATGAGTTATGAGCCAAAATTTTTTTAAACTAGCATTAATAGAAAACAAATTTTGGTCACCCATGCTAAAAGAGAGACTGAGGTTTCTTCCTACTCTTTCCATAGGAAATTGTATTATAAGATATTGGCCATATGAAGATGCAATCGAGTGTACAGCCAAAAATGTACAAAGATAAGAATTCTAGAGGTTTGGCAGGCAGTTCATTTTTAAAATATGCTTTTTTTGTGACACTAGTGGTATTTTTCAAGTTTCTCGATTTTGTAATTTGATATGATTTTTTTCTCATTCTAAATAAATGTTCACACTTATGGTTTAGTTACTAAGTTATGTCCAACTCTTGCCACCCCATGGACTGTAGCCTGCAAAGCTCCTCTGTCCATGAGATTTTCCAGGCAAGAATATTGGAGTGCATTGCCATTTTCTTCTCCAGGGGATCTTTCCCACTAAGGGATCGAACCTGGGTCTCCTGCATTGCAGGCAGATTCTTTATCAGCTAAGGTACCAGGGAAGCCCAGTTATTAGCCCAATAATTAGTATTACTGTAACTTTTATACTTAACACTTTATTGTTTTTCTTTATAAAAGAATCATATAAGCTTCTTGATTATATGAACTTCACACCCACCAAACCTGGCTTCATCCTGACCCAGCCCTATGGGTTCCTCCTCCATGATGTTTCTTTCTTTCTTTTTTTAAATTATTTATTTGGCTGAGTTGGGGGTTAGTTACAGCATGTGGGGTCTTCGTTGCATCCTGCTGATCTTTCATTGCAGCTCATGGACTCTCTAGTTGTGGCACATGGGCTCAGTAGTTATGGCACATGGGCCTAATTGCTTCATGGCATGTGGGATCCTAGTTCCCCGACCAATGACTGAACCCAGGTCCCCTTTACTGGAAGCACAGAGTCTTAGCCATTGGACCTGGATCACCAGAAAAGTCCTTCTCCGTGGTGTTTCTTGACTCTGTGCCATCTTTCCGTTTGTCACAGACATCACCTTACTTCAGACACCATTTTTTCTTGTGTTATAATCCAGCAGAGGAAGTACTTAAAGTGATTCTCATAGCATCTTCTTTTCCTTACTCTTATCCATACTGCTTTCTCATATCAGATTACTCTTATTAATAACAACAATAAGTACAATTTGTGCAGTACTTGTTAGGTACCAGGTACTTTATATATATTGCCTTTAATTCCCACAATCATCCTAATAAGTAGGTATAACTACCATTGCAGAGATGAGAAAATCAGGTCTCAAAATGCTTAAGGCACTTGCCCAAGACCACAAAGGTACCACAGGACAGAGGCAAGATTCAAACCCAGTTCCCCCAATTCTGTCTGCCAATAGCACGCAGCCTCCCTCTTTTCTAAATGTTTATCTCCCCTCACTGTTTGCAGAAATAAACCTAAACCCAGTAAGATGCTGGCCTCACCTTCCAGGCAGGTGGATCACCTTTCCTGTTTCCATGCCCCCAAGTCAGCCAAATGGAATCCTTGATGTGCCCAGGTATAGCACACCTTTTCCTTGGCACTGAACTATGGTAAGTAACCCCTTCTCAACTTTCTGCAGCCCTTGAATGCAAGCTTCCATGCCATCCCCAGCCTCCCAAATGGGTGTGACAGCTCCTCTTTAGGTCACAAAGAATCTTGGTTTTACTGTTAGAGATTACATCACATTTTACTTCTTTTGATTTATAGGAGGAATAGGGGCACTCATCTGTACCTTGTTGCAATCATTTCATCTTAGTTTACTTAGTTCACTTAATACCATAGACACTTTCCATATTTTTCCTCACAGTCAATCATTTCCATTTTGAATGGCTACTTTTTTATTTGATGTGAGTTATTTAAATATTAGGGCTTCCCTGATGGCTCAGAGGTTAAAGCATCTGCCTGGAATGTGGGAGACCTGGGTTTGATCCGTGGGTCAGGAAGATCCCCTAGAGAAGGAAATGGCAACCCACTCCAGTACTCTTGCCTGGAAAATTCCATGGATGGAGGAGCCTGGTAGGCTACAGTCCATGGGGTCCCAAAGAGTCAGACCCGACTGAGCAACTTCACTTCACTTCACTTCATTTAAATATTACTCTATATGTAGACTTTTTTGTTTCCGTTTTTGTTTGTGTTTTATTGTTGTTGCTGTTTGTTAAAGTCAGCATTGGAAAGAACATCATTGGAAAGTAGATTTCTTTCCTCTATGGCATTATTTCCCCAGGATAAAACTCTAGACATGGTCTTATAGGATCAAAGAGAATGGGCATTTTATGACCCTCATGGCCCTGTTGCTTTTCAAAGGTTTGCATAGTTGACGTTGTGATTGGTAGTACAAGATTGTACTAGTTTCACCTTACAGCATTGGGTGGTATTTAATTTTCTGTTTTTGCCATGAGCAGGTTGTTCCCTTTGATTTTTTTTTTTTTTTTTGAGATTGAGTGTCTTGAAATTGGGGTCAGAGAAAGGAGGGAAACCAATGAATTATGTGAATAAAATTTCTTTAAAATTTAGAAATCTTAAGATGAACAGTGGGAGGAGAAATGTTTGTGAATAATTTGATACAAATTACAGAAATAATTTGACCCACGAATACATCAAAGTTTTCAAAACTACGTGACTGTTACCTGATAACCAGGGTCAGTTGGCTGATTGGTTGGCTATTTACAGATGCAAATATTATGACTATGCCAGATGTGTAATTGGACAGCCACTGCCAATTAAAGGAAGCAGCAAATTGAAGGGGTCTGGGAGATAATTGATTCTCCAGATTAGTAAGCCAATTGGTCAAAATTACAATACCTGTTGAAGTTGTTTTAAATTATGCTCTAATAGTAATTAGAGGCTTTGCCTCATGTTCTATGAAATATTTTCTCTTTGCCAATGAAGTATTAAGGGACTGGTAATTTAGGCAAATAAATGATGATTGCCTGATCAAAGTCATTAAATTAATATAAAATGTAATGGTAGTAAATTCTCCAATAAAAGAAAATGGTTTTAATATCTCTATAGGGAGGTAGCCAAAAATACATTCTGCAAATATTTGGATATATTTTTCATAAGGTCCAGCTGCCCATTCCATTTTGCAGTTTTTCTTGATAGGTTCATAGACCCATCTTTTTTCTTTTACTATGGCAATAAGTAATTGTGTCTATTCCATGCCTTTGTCCTACCTAATTGCCACTTTATTGTTCCCGAAGGGCAATCGGACTAAGACTTAAAAAGCTGAATTTAAAATGACTAATAAGAGTTAAAAGAAGGAGCCCAGAGATTGCAGAGCCATCACAGCCTGATGCTATTTTCTACATTTATATTTTAAGATAATTAACGAGAATCATGCATTGTCAAGAGAGTTGAACTGTGCTTTCTCAAGATCTAAACTTTAAGAATCATCTATTTACTCTCATTTGTGACATAGCATATACTGACGCTCTCAGATACCTTTGGCTAACCTGTCCTAACACTAAAATTTATTTGAAAAATAAAATTACCCTGATGTGCTGAGCTGTATCCTTAAAGGAAAATGAATCTGAATAAGAAATGATTGCTTTACCCACATACTGAGAATTCCACTTAATATGCAGCATTTAGATTGTGATAGAATTTCTGGTATCTTCTAATTGTGGCTCCTGGTTGCTTTATAAAGATGAGGAGACTGTGGCTCAGTCTTTGTCTCCTAAAACAGAAATCTGGAGAGCACTCACTTTTTCACTTAAAAAGAAAAATCACTAATTGTAAGACTGAGTTCTGCCCCAATAATCTTTAGCATAAGTGGAGAATTTGGCTGCCATGAACAAAAGTTGTAGTCAAAATTGTTCTGGGACTCTTGAATAAATATAACCTAAAAGTTAATAACCCTTCACTGCTGTGGAAACAATGTAAAAATTGAACATGATTTTTAGAATCTTTTTTGACAAAGCAAGTTTCTCCTGGATCCTGGGTAAGTGGACTGGGAAGGAGGCTGCACTTTTTGTGTTTAGAACTTACCAAGAGTTAGTGAATCTGAACCTTAGTCACTGCAATTTTAGTTGGTCTGCCCCAAGTAAAGCACAAAATCGTGTTTTAAAGGGGTGAATAGATGCTTTAAAAATGTTTTCAAAATAAATGTTCTGAATGTCAGTTTGGTCTCTGGGTTAAATTGCCTCTAAATTATCCAGTTCTAAATCGCATTTCAAAGCTTCGGGAAACCATGTCTGGGGCCTGTCTAGACCTTAGAATTGGCCTGGTTTGTTTTAAGGTTTCAACAAGGCCTAGGCCTGCTGGGTTTGCCTAATGCCAGGGGAGAGGCATGTGTGAGACGTGATACAGATTTCTAAGGTACTGTTGTGGGTTTTTTTTTTTCCATTATACTCTGTGTGGAAAAATAATTAAAAATGTGATATCATGGTATGTTTCTGGAATTGCATCATTTCTTGGCTTCAGAGCTTCTTAAGTGAGGAAGGGCAGCGTGGTAGATCACAACCAACAAAGTGGGATCAGAGACCTGGCTTCTAGTCTGACACCGTCACTAACCCACTAGGACTTTGGAGAAGTCATTTTAAAAATGAGGACATTTGGAATATAAGCTCCCTATGGTCTCTGGTTCTATGCATCTATGATATTACAAAAAGTGCTGACAGGTTTTCTCAGTTTTATTGTATGCTATATGTTTTTACTGGAAAACAAACCAACAGTTCACCTCTAATTATATACGAGGCAAATCTAAACCTTAGAATGGACACGGCAGCTGGGCAGTTGTGGGTTAGTAAATAAAGGTTTATGGAGATTCGGAAATCCATGCAGTTAAGGCACCAAGCCAGTCGGGGTTATACATCTGTCACAATTGCTGTGACGAAAGATTCTAACTGAATATGTACTTTAAAAATGTAGACAGGCTTTGGCTGTTTTTTTCAAAAATAAAGATTTGGCGAGAACTAGAAACATTGATGAAGTCAGTTAGCTCATACCTTAGCAGTTCTGCTTTGCATGCATTTGACAGAGTGGAACATTCATAAATAGGTATATTTAAGCCCCCATCAGGGCTGGATTGTGTAATAGTCTGGCACATGTGACTTGGACATTTCTTTAATTACTGGCTCATGTAGCACCTGCATTACAAGTCAAGCACTGTGGGTCTGGTGGGTCCAGCTCACACTAAAGGGATGAAGGGTGCCACTCACGTCTGTTGCCTGATCCTTTGAAGTTGGACAAAGTAATCGAGTTAGTTACTAGGGATGGACCACTGGGCATCCTACGGGGCCCTGTCATTCTGGCCAACAGAGATGTTCCCTCAAACAGCCAAAGCCATTTACACATGAGTTCCTACAACATGACGCTCCCACTTCTGGTAGCTCCATCCTAGTGTGGTTCTTGCTGTGTGAGGAAATCTCATTTAGAGAGAGATGTATTTACTGTCTTTACCTAGGGAAGATATTATTGTTGTTGTTGTTCAGTCACTAAGTGGTGTCCAACTCTTTGCGACCCCATGGACTACAGCATGCCAGGCTCCCTGTCCTCCACTATCTCCCAGATTTTGCTCAGATTCATGCCCTTGAGTTGGTGATGATATCTAACCATCTCATCCTCTGTCGCCCCCTCTCCTCCTGCCCTCAATCTTTCCCATCATCAGGGTCTTTTCCAGCGAGTCAGCTCTTCGCATCAGGTGGCCAAAGTATTTGAGCATCAGCTTCAGCATCAGTCCTTCCGATCAGTGTTGATTTCCTTTAGGATTGACTGGCTTGATCCTTGCAGTCCAAGGGACTCTGAAGAGTCTTCTCCAATACCATGATTTGAAAGCATCAATTCTATGAAGTCTTTTTAGGTAGTTGAGAAAAAACACTCTTCTGTCTCAAATAATGGCTATTGAATGGACTAATTGGCTAATTGTTAAACTCTTTTCTTTAGACCCATTTGGTGACGTGAATTTTCTTAAAACATATCCCTGAACTTCTGTCTCATAAGAAAATTGGCTGTAGAAGGAAAAGTGAATGAAGTCTGTGAGAAGTGTTTTACTTTTGTAAGAAATTGAGGTGCAATTCACATAACATAGAACTAACCATTCCACGGTGTTAAATTCAGTGGCATTCAGTGCTTTCACAGTGTTGTACAATCACCACTTTCTCCCTAGTTTTCAAAACTTTTTCATCATCACCAAACAACACCTCAAACTCATTAAGTGATAACTCCTCATTTCCTCTTCCCCCATCCCCTGGCAACCACTAATCTACTCTCTGTCTCTGAGGATTTGGCTCTTCTGAATGTATTTTAGGTTTTGAGAAGCTACCTTTATTCCAAAGTATTTAGCTCCAAAAGATATGAAGGAAAAGAGTATGGATCTGAAGAGAGAACGTTCCTTTGACTGTTAAATATTTACCTGTCAGTATCTCCAGCTTCCTTCCCCCTGAATTACAATGCTTCCCTGATAGCTCAGGTAAAGAATCTGACTGCAATGCAGGAGACCCTAGTTCGACTCCTGGATGGGGAAGATCTGCTGGAGAAGGGATAGGCTACTCTCTCCAGTATTCTTGGACTTCCCTTGTGGCTCAGCTGGTAAGATCCATGTGCAGTGCGGGAGACCTGGGTTTGATCTCTGCATTGGGAAGATCCCCTAAGAAGGGAAAGGCTACCCACTTCAGTATTCTGGCCTGGAGAATTCCATGGACTGTATAATCCATAGGGTTGCAAAGAGTCAGACACAACTGAGAAACTTTCCCTTTCAGAGCGCAATAGGCTGCCTACCAGCCAGGAGGGAAGAATGATGTTCATTTAGATTTCCAGGAAAGACATAAATAGGGCCTAATAAAACGATTTGAGTTGGAGTTTGGCCACATTCAAGGGTTAATTCTTGGGGATTATGAACAAAGTGAGGAATGTGCTCCCCAGCTGCCACCAAGTTATCAGTGTGATAGAGGATGGCCTGAGTTTCCTAACCTCTGCAGAAGGATGCCCTTGTGCTCCATCCAGCATACTGAGTCTGTAAAGTGCTGAAGAGAACTGGACTCTCGGCAAGGATGTGTAGTCTTTTATTCACTCCCTGAGAGTTTGGTGCTTAAATCTGCAGGAACTTGGAAGTTCAATCTTTTGATCTCACATCTCCCAGGGAAGGGGTTCGGTTAGCAGGCTCTGTGAAGGTGGCATTCTGAAGCTTCAAAAAGCAAAAGAAGATATCATCTATTTCTCTCCCTCCTAACTCAGACAGTTACTAATTTTTACAGTTGAACTGAAAATATTTCTATACAGGTGCAAAATAAGAAAAAAAAAAATCATGGACCAACAAGAGCAGCTATGTGGTCTTGCTTTTTCATTAAGTATTTTATAAACCTGGGAACTCTAGGAATGCTAGGCTGGGAAGAGAAAGGGAAATGAGGAAAATAGCAAAAAATGGAAAAAGGTCTTTTTATCCCTCAGGCATCATTCTTCAGTGAGTAAGAAGAGTTTCCAAATACCTGCCTATGTTCCAGGAATATTTAAGAAATCTTAATAAACTCACCCCTATTTCCTTATTCTTCCACAGCCTAGTCATTTTTTCCTCTCTAGATTTAAGCACCAGGTTGCACGGGATATGGAAATGCATGGGTTTCATCCAAAACCTGCTATTTCTTCAAAGGTGAACTCATTCACTACTCACATAAAGTAGCATTATACATGAAAAAAAATATTTTTAAATTTCTAGTCCATGGTTTTTAAAAAGTAACTTGCCTTCTCCCACTAATGTTCTACCCAGGTAATACAATAAATGAAAACATTTATTCATTGCCATCCAACTTTTAAAATTTGGCAACAGTGAACACTCATTGAAATCTGCTCTATTGCACGGGGCATAACGGGCTTCCCTGGTGGCTCAGTGGTAAAGAATCTGCCTACCAATGCAGGAGGCTCAGTTCGATCTCATTTTTGCACAAGGAATGCCACATTTTAATTTGTGTGGCTGGCCTGAAGGAAGGTGTGCAGGGGCGGTGCTGGGACTAGAGGGCTGTAGCTGGAACTGTAAACCTTTAAAGCTACAGATTTTTAAAAATGACTCTGAGTTCTTCAAAGCTTCCTTCTTTTTTCTCAATAATTTCTCTTCATACCAAATAGCATGTTTCTTTTCCAAAGCACTTTCCCCCACTCTGTTTCTGTGAGATGGGCTCATTTTTCAAGTAAGAACATAAGCTCCAAGCAGTGGCTTGCACTTCTTGTCTCAGGGCTACTACAAAGGCTGAGAACTCATGTTCCTCTTTTCTTTCAGCAGAGCTGATCTGGTTCTCCTGAACCTCATATTCAAGTTTATATGACAGGCCGCTTAAAAAACTTTCTATAAAAATTATTTTAAAAGAACAATAGCCAAGTAAATTAAAAAAAAAAAAAAGTATTGTAAAAAGGTTAAAAAAAAAGTCATTTGGGTAACTGTTTTTTCAAGGCCTAAAACCACCATCTGATATTATTGTAATTTGAGGCACCATCAGTCATCTTTTGCATTTGTTTTCATATTTGTAACCATGGAGTTTCTCATCTCAGAGCTATAATACTTTTTATAACTGTAAGTGGAAGCTGTTGGCTAGGTTTGATTTGTTAGTCTTCTCTTCTGCCGTTAATTTATTGGTTGGTTCTACATATTTTATAAAATTCAGCCCTTGAAAAACAAGCCTTGGCAATTTAGTGCCATATACACTTTAACACTTAAGAAATGGCTAGATGTGTTTCATTTATATTCTTTATTATTCATTTGACTTACAAAGTATATAGGCATGGAAATTGCCTGTCAGTTTTACTACTGAAAGCTTCAGCTACTCTTACTTAAGATTAAAGTCGTTCTTTTTATAATCACTCACTTTCCTCCAGGAAAATTCTCTGTGTGGGGGGAAATCTTCAGTAGAGAAGGATTCTATGTGGACTTCCAACCCTTTAACCTAGATTATAGTAGCATGTTAAGTCAGGAAATGACATATCGGGACAGGAATCAGTTGTGCTCCCTCCCAAGTCTATTTTAAAGCACTTTCCATTTTAAATATAGCAATAAAATATCAGCCTCGAAATGTCTGATAAGGATAAAAGCAATAGATCCAAATCCAATCTAAATCTGACACTGCCAGGAACAAGAATTCACATTGGTAAGTCAGGACTCATTTATGGGGCCATAAATGGGTGGGCCAGCTATAATTTGGGTATTAAACTTGTAAAATATATTGATGGTGTGCAAGAGCTAAATAAATAATTTACTACAAGAAAATTGGAAATCTTTACATGGTACTTAATTGACCAGTGGGTCTTCCAGATTCTTGATGGGTCTTTGCTTTGCATTTGTGTATTTTTCACAGACTAGATTTTTCTTTTCCTCACTTCAGTTTAATTTCCCTCTGCAGTGAATGATCACAAGTTAGTGCATTTCTGAAAACACACACAATTTCCATTTACAATTCTACCAATCCATTACATGTCTTTGACAATTTCATTTACCTTCTAGGAGGATAATTGTACCACATACTTGGACTATTCTGGAATTAGACAAATTTCTTTCTGCCCCCCAAAAAGTTACTTCAGTACTGCATCTCAGATTTCTGTTCCACGCACAGAATGGGCGTGAGGGTTGGGTTTCAATGAGATACTTTAAATAATATACTGTAGGGCTTCCCTGGTGACTCAGTGGTAAAGAATCCTCCTTTCAGTGCAGGAGGCACAGGTTTGATCCCTGGCCAGGGAAGATTCCACATGCAGCTGAGCAACTAAGCCTGTGCACCACAACTATTGAGTCTGTGCTCTAGAGCTGGGGAGCTGAAGCCACTGAAGCCCTCTCTCCCTAAAGCCAGGCTCCACAACAAGAGAAACCACTGCAATGAGAAGCCTGCACACCAAAACTAGAGAGTAGCCCCTGTTTACTGCAACTAGAGAAAGCCTGCACAGCAAGGATGGCCCAACACAGCCGCAAATAAATAAATATTTTAAAAAAAAGAATGTACTGCATTCTTTCGCTTGGTATTTTGGGGAAATGCTGAATGAGGAAAAAAAAATGACAATTTCTGTCACTCCTACACATCTATGAGATGCTAAGTACAATTGACGAAGGGAAGGAGAAAAAAATAGGGAAACTCAAACTAAAGTATTGTGAATGGCTATCTACTCCAGTATTCTTGCCTGGAGAATTCCATGGACAGAGGAGCCTGGCGAGCTATAGTCCATGGGATCACAGAGGGTTGGACATAACTGAGCAACTAACACAACAATAACAACAAGGGGTTAAAAGAAAGACAAAAGCAAAGGCATGGAGTGATGAAAAACATGATTCAAGAGCTATTACATATGTGTACCTAAAATGAAAGTGAACACATTATAAACTTACCTATCTTAAGACTAGGGCTTCCCAGGTGGAACTAGTGGTTAAAAAAAAAAAAAAAAAAAACCACCTGCCAATGCAGGAGACATAAGAGATGTGGGGTTGATCCCTGGGTCAGGAAGATCCCCTGGAGGAGGGCATGGCAACCCACTCCAGTATTCTTGCCTGGAGAATCTCATGGAAAATCCTATAGCCTGATGGGCTACAGTCCATGGGGTCACAAAGAGTCAGCCACGACTGAAGCGACTAGCACACACACAGCATCTTAAAGAGTAAGAGATCATGTATGTATACAATAATGACTTGTTTCAAAGATGTGCAGTTTTACTAAATGAGAAAACTGAGGTTGGGGAACTTGGGATTTGCACAAAATAATTTGTATAGTAAATAATTAGGTTGGAAAGACACCTGCTCCTTGGAAGGAAAGCAATGACAAACCTAGACAGCATATTAAAAAGCAGAGACATTACTTTGCCAACAAAGATCTGTATAATTGAAGCTATGGTTTTTCCAGTAGTCATGTATGGATGTGAGAGTTGGACCATAAAGAAAGCTGAGCGCTGAAGAATTGATGCTTTTGAACGGTGGTGTTGGAGAAGACTCTTGAGAGTCCCTTGGGACTGCAAGGAGATCAAACCAGTCAATCCTAAAGGAAATCAACCCTGAATACTTATTGGAAGGTCTGGCGCTGAAGCTGAAGCTCCAGTACTTTGGCCACCTGATGCGAAGAGCTGACTCCTTAGAAAAGACCCTGATGCTGGGAAAGATTGAAGGCAGAAGGAGAAGGGGACGACAAAGGACAAGATGGTTGGATGGCATCACTGGCTCAATGGACGTGAGTTTGAGCAAGCTCTGGGAAATGGTGAAGGACAGGGAAGCCTGGCATGTTACAATTCATGGGGTCACAAAGAGTTGGACATGACTGAGCGACTGAACAACTGGTGCCCAATTCCTCCAAATCCCAGATTAGCTCTAGTTCAAAGGGTCATTTTGTGGTTTCAGCCACAAGCAATAGAAAGGCCAATTCGAGCTTAAACAATACAGAGTTACATTGGCTCGTATTTTGGGAAGCCAGAGAGGGCAGGCTTCAGGCTCGGATTCATCCAAAGTTCGACTCTATTTCTCTGCAGTCCTTTCTCCTTGGGGCTCTTCTGGGTTCTGACTTTGGCTTCTGGCTCGCTTTCCTCAGGGCTGCACAATGGTGGTCAGTAGCAGTGGGGGCAGCAAGCTCCCTAGTTCACTTCCAGCAGGCAGGAGGGTCTGATTCCCTCATTGCTCTTTCTTAAAAGCAAGCTAGAACTTCCCTAGAAACTTCCATAAATCCTTTTCCTTTTCCAGAATTGAAGCACAGGACATTCTTCATCAGCGATGGAACAAGGGCTGTGAGTAGACAGCCAACAGAATTCCTCAGCAGTTAAAGCGATTGTGGTATCAACAGATTTGAGAAAATCTGTGTTTGTCATGGTCCAAGGCAGCAAAAAGAGGTTATTTTATTTGGTCAGAGGGACTGACCAAATACTAAATTCTGTTTTTTCACTGTCTCTTATGTGTTTCCTTATTTTATTTCCCTGTTATCACTCATGGTTTCTGCTTGTGCATGTCAAGACCTTGGACTTCTCACTGGCACAATGATTGTACACCCCGCTTCGGTAGGAAACCCATTGGTTTTGCAGAAGCATCTACTCCCTCAGAGGCCCAAACTTAATTCTATGCTGAACCTCATTTTCAAAGGGAAAGCAAACAAGGAAGTTAGTCCCCATATGGAATCCTATACAGTTCTGAGGAAAGGTAGATGAAAGTTCATTGTTTCTCTTGAAGTGGTGTCTGGCAGCCCAAAATACTCCCAAATGTGCTGAAAATTAGTTTATAAGCAATGTGTTTTTCTACCAAACTACTGTCCCAGCCGCTATTCCATTCAAGACAGTAGGGCCATATAATGAACACAATCCTATCTATTCTCCCTTTATTTAACAGTACATACTATGAAGCTTTTATTTTTTGGTCTGGAAGATTCCTTGGTGTTCCAGATATGCCCAGCCTTCCTTACAGTGGGTACTTGCCTCTCAACCTGAAAGCTGACAATACTGGTTAGCTATAAAACAAGACTGGTCACACACACTGGGACCCCATGAAGCAGATGCTACAATACACGGAACACACACCCAGAGAGCAGTGTTTCAAACAGCACTCACTGGAGATGCTGAGGACAAGAAGGCCAGGTAGACAATGATAAGTACTTTGCATGCTTTCCTGGAGGAGTCACTGAAACAAGGGGAAGTACTTTTTCTACAGGCATCTGGCCCAAGCAGGTAATAAAAAGCAAAGAACAGAACTCTAAACCCCAAATGCTATGTTTTTAAATGAGGCTTGAGACTTAGTTACTCATATGTGACTGGCAGGACTGTTGACATAATTTGCAAGGCCCCATGCAAAATGAAAATGTGGGTTTCTCATTAGAAAACTACTAAGAATTGTAAGACAGTGACATTAGAGCATTGAATCAAGCATGGAGCCCTTTGAAGTGTGGTCCCTATCTGCCCGTGCATGTCTCATGCCATGTAGCCAGCTCTGGTGACTATCTTCTTCAAAGTGACGACAAATTCTCTATCACTATTTACTGTATATATTTCTTAGATCTAAATAGTCATTTTCTTTGAAAGAGCTCAGAATATGGAAAACTAAGTTGCTTGGATATTAAGAACTGTTTTAAATAGGGAAAGATTTAAGAGAAGCAGAGATTGCATCAATAAAATTGTTTTTGCTCTAGAGTCGGTCTTGGTTTGCTAGACTCACTCCTGGTTGAATTCTGCTTTAATCCCTGAGCAGCCTTAGGTGAATCACTTAAGACTCAATGTCTCAGTCTCATTTTATGTAAACTGGGAAGAATTCTAGTAACTACCTTATAGGTCTCCTGTCAGGATTAAATGCCACATTGAAAATAAAGTGTCTAACATAATGTTTGGCTCATAGTAATTGCTCAGTAAATAGTAGCAGTTGCTATAATAATTATTCCCAGTTCCCAGAGCGAAAGGATGGTTGAAGACTGAATCCTCCAAAGATGACTTAGGGTTAGCAGGCTCAAGCTATATTATTTTTCCTGAGTCTAGTTACCACCAGAAAAAAATTTTATGTGTTAATTTTTTTCCTAATAATATACTTTTAAATTGTAGAACATTTTAGAAAAAAAAATTTTAGTGACATTTTCCCATGGATTTGGAGAAAGAAATGGCAACACACTCTAGTATTTCTTGCCTGAAAAACCCCATGGACAGAGGTACCTAGTGGGCTGCAGTCCATGGGGTCGTGAAGAGTCGGACACGACTGAGTGACTAGTGACTAAACACGTGCACGCCCATGGATTGGTCATTCAGAGATAACAACTGTGAGTATTTAATATATTTGCCTGAACATTTTTTATTGCGTATTTATGTATAAAAATTGAATCCTATGTATGTACAGTTGTATATCCTGCTTTTCAATCCATGACTCACTCTGAATAACACCTCATGACATTGTGACTATCACCTTATGTTGTTAAGTGGTCTTCACAAAATTTTATGACAGCTTCATTCCATATTGGGCAGGTGTTCCACAATTTATTTTTTCCCTATCTTTTGGACTTTACCAACTTTTCACTATTATACATCATGCTGCTCTGAATAACCATATGCATATATCCCTGGTCACCTCTCTGATATGTGTCCTTAGAGAAGTGCTCTCTCTTAGAGATGGGTAAGGAGTAGGGACACATGTCAGCCTCTCAATATGTACTTCCAAAAAGATTATGCCAGTTTCTCTCCCATTGGGTGAGGATGGGGGATTCTACCCCTCCTAAAACCTTCACCAGCATCTAGTAACATCACAGCCACAAACCTTCTTAACTATTTTATAGACAAAAAAATTGATCATCGTGTTTATAATAATTCATTTGCTTTGATCAATAGTGAGGTTGGACATGTTTTTATCTTTATTGAGTATTTGCCTTACTTCTTGTGAATTTTAAGTTCATGACTTTGTCAATTTTTCTACTGGGAAGTTTGATTTGCGCCTTTGTATAAAATAATAAAAAGTGGTTGAACAGGGATTTTAAGCCTAGGTGGTGTGACTCTAGAATTGACATGATTAACTCCAATATCATGTTGGCTTTAAATAAACAAATCCCTATTGATAACCTACTTTCTTTTTGTACTTGATATAATTCCTTTATTCTATCTTTCCAAATAAATCCAGCTGCTCTTAGACTTTTCTCCAGGTCTTACCACCCAATTCTTTTTGTTTTCAGCAATAAGCACAACCAGGAGCCTCTTTCTACACTGTTTGACTCCTGGGTCATGACTTGCCCTTATAGTCTGATGGATTTAATCCCATTTCTGGGATTAAGAAATAGTTTAGTTGTTAATATTTGTCTGACTTTTTGTGACCGCATGGACTGAAGCCCACCAGGCTCCTCTGTCTATAGAATTTCCCAGGCAAGAATACTGGAGTGGGTTGCCATTTCCTTCTTCAGGGAATCTTCCCAACCCAGGGATCAAACTCACATCTCCTGAGTCTCCTACTTGGCAGGTGGATTCTTTATCACTGAGCCACCTAAGAAGCCTGGGGTTATTACTTGCGCTGAGGCAAAACTATCTACCTAATTTGGGTGTAGACTCCCTCAGGAAGTTTTTCCAAGTCCTACCTCTTCAAGACTAGCAGTCACTTTCCTCCTATTCTCTGCTCCTGTTCCCTCTAGGCAGCAGACTTCTACTCAGCAGTTCACATTGGATAAAAACTCAGCAACTGTTATTCTTGAAGCTGCTGTAACAGTCCCCAGTATAATGTGCACAAAAAATTTTCCATTATTTTGAATAATTTTTGGGTTAATTTACAAAGACTAATCCAAAGATACTATCAAAATAAAGTCAAGTCAAATGAACCTCTTTGAAAAACTTAGAATTCAAGAACACCAAAAGAAATAGGATTAAGCCCTTCAGACTATAAGGCTGAGAAAAAGTGCTTTCATCCTTATTTTCTGGATAAAATTCCAGGGCAATTCTGGGCATGAGATTGAGGAATGACAAAGGGATTGCCCACATCCAATAGGACACCTCTTGTTTCCTTGGAATGAAGGTTTTTTGCTAATTTGTTCTGAAGCATCCCTACCTATCAGCATTGTCTGTGTCTAGTTACACATCTTCTCCTCTCTCTCAAGCCTTCTCTGATGCCCCTCGAAATTTGGATTAGGTGTCCACCTCATGCTCTCCCCATCTCATACTTGCCCATTCTGCCTAACAGCATGGCCTCCATCCTCACCCAGTTTGCAGGTCCTTGTGAGCAATGACCTTATCTCACCCTTCACTGGATCCTAGTCCTACCATCTAAAGGGATTCATTCACTGATGCTCAATAAATATTTAGTAAATGAATGAGTGAGTCTATGCTAGTTGGAGACACTGCTTTTCGTTTACTTTTTCACTTCTACAAAAAGGCAACCTGATTCCTATGTTGGTGAACACAGAGTGGTTTTTTTTTTTTTCTAATTTCTCTCCTTTAATTAATGGATCATGAAAAATCACAAAGTCCTATTAAAAATGAACTGGTTCAGAACATCCCTCCCCATTGTTAGCAGCTCCCAAGGATTCTACAGAGCCCTTTCCCGAGGTGCTCCCCTTTCCTCCCTGATGTCTCCAGAACCTAGTCCTGGAAGAATTTTGTTGAACAGAGAAAAAAACGGTGTGCTGCTGAACTGCTCTTTCTACCCAGCTCCCAGCCAGGACTTTTTCTCCTCCAGTTTCCCAGTGATCCAGCTGGTGACTGCTTCCTGCCCCCCTGCTATGCTGGCCCAGGGTGGGGGTGGGGGGTTGAAGGTTTTACTGTTCTTCAGTAATCATGCAGATTAACAGCTGCTGTTCAGTAGCTCGAGGCCGCCCTTAAATTGAGATGGCTGGGGCCACACATTCCACAAGCGGCTGGAAACAGCTCTGCCTTAGCTACCTTATTATGAGAAAGTGACTGTGACTGTGGAGGAATAAAGCAATGGTTTTGATGTCTTTTGTTTCATGCAGCCCATAAAGAAAAAGGCAGCTTTGTATCCCCGTCCGTGCTTGGTTTGGGCAAATAGACCCTCTGTGATCAAGCCCTTAATTTTCACTCTCACCACCCTCCCTGTTACCTGCAGATGTCTTGTTTGTAGGTAGCATCCTTACAATGCCCACCCCCACCCAGTTGCTCTGAGACCCTTACTCAGGCTGCTAAATAAGAGTATTGTATCCATTTCGTCTTTCTTAGAATTGTATACAGTTCATCAGCCTGCTATGACCTTCCTTCCATTAGTAGCTGTGGCTGAATTTTGTGATATCCCTTTCTTTTCTGCATCTGAGGTAATTTTGGGGAATACGTGGAAATCCAAATCTCCTGCTGGTCGACAGGCAAGAGCTGGGTACTAGAGGCCTTGTGGTTGATGGGGTATTTGATTCTTTTTCATTCTGATTAAGCCTCCGGAGACTCATAGTCCAAACATGAAGGACAAATGGATTTTAAATTAGTTCTTCGGGTCCGAAAACTCTGGCTGCAAGTACAGAAAGGTTAATGGTCTTGTAGGCATTTTTACTTGCATCTCAGTTTTACAGCTTTGAGTCCTTATGTGAGCCTATACGTGCTTCCCTTTCGCCAGAGATGTGAGAGAACTAAATCCAGAAATAATAGATAGAGTTTAAGGAAAGACAGGTAACCTGCAGAGAGACTGAGGTTGTTTTGACTTCTCTGCATCAGAGCAAGCCCACTCTCAGTAGGGCAGAGGAAGACATGGGAAAGCCCCGTCTTGGTCTGTAAGTGTCTAGACAGCACAGAATCAAAGGCTGTCAACCTTTCTCCCTATTCTGAGGTATCCACTCAGGGGAAATGGTCCTGTTGCTTTTTTTAAAAAAGGAATTTCTGAGGAGTGGACATTTATTAAATAAGGAAAAAGTCCATTTGCTGATCTGGGTGTGATATGTGATTACTCATTCAATATTGGAAGTGGTGGAAGTCACATGTAAACAGCATATATTAACAGTTAAGCATGAGATGTATGATTTCCTCAACTAGTAGCAAAGAATGATAAAACAGCAGATACTTGATTAAAAGAAACTCAGATGAAGAAAATAAATCACTGTAGCTGAAGTTGTAATGGTCTTCCTGTATATCACCATCAGTCTTTCGGCTCAAATGAAGATTTGAATGTACAGCTACCAGAAATTCCAAAACTGAAAGCAAATTGTCAAGTGCCAGGATGAAATCTCCTGCAATAATATATAATGTAGTAGCTCCATTTACTACTGCAGAGATTATCAAAGTCTGTTGTTGTTTTTAATGGTGGTGTGTCTTAACAGCAGTGTGCTTTTATCTCTCTGATGGAAAAATGGCCCTAAATTGGCCTAAAATAGCCCTACCGAGCACATTTCACACCTCTGCACAAGGCACTGGGGTTTCTATGGGAGGAGTCTGCTTGCTTGGGTTGAAAGAGACTTGATTTGGAAAGAGGAATGATTGTTAAAGGCAGTAGGTACTTGCATTCAATTAAGGCCACAGAGAAGTACTGCCCTTCTGCCACCTTCCTCTAGGTCTTGGGGGTAGCAATGGATTAAAGGTGTTGTTGAGATGGTGGAAGTAAAGAGAAAATAGTTTATGAAGTTGAAGACTGAGTGCTAAGTGGAAAAGTTTTACCACCAGCCAGAAAACCTGTGTCCAGCCTGTGGGGGGATGAGGTGTGAGGAGTGAGGAGAAATACGGTAGGTCCTTCAAAGTCAAGCATCATGAACTTCTCTGTGTTATTAGACAGCAAAGTCTCTGAGTGTCATTGGAGGGCTGCTGGTGTATGAGCTGGTCAGTGGGCTGGCCAAACGTGGTCAGCTGCATATGCGGGGGCCTCGGTTTTGGGATATGGAGATTGGGATATGACATGTGGTATCCAGTTGCCCTGCTTTGCATGTGAAACCCAGGTCAGGACTGTGTGGCCCCATCAGCTCTGCACTAATATTGGCAGGTTCATGGCCAAATCAAGATTTATCAGCGGCCAGAGTACTAAGGAGATAAAGAGAGGATTCTATACATATGTCTTTTGGTTTATGATACTCCTTTGACCATTTCTACATTGAGTCACAAAGGAATCAGGATCAAGCTGTTTGATCTGGGCAATTTGCTTAGCTTCTCTGAGCCTCAGCTTACTCTGCTGATGACCCTTCCCTCCCTCTACCCCCATCCCCCAACCTCCAGCCTCCAAGTGTGATTCCTTCTTCTTGTATTTCTTCTCAGACACTACTAACTCCTCCAAACACTGGTCAACTCTTTAAACTGGCTAATTTAAAAACTGATCAGTTGAAAAGTCAAGATGTGGATTACGAAGCTACTTATTTATTAGTGTCTTCAATAGGGAAAAAAAAAAGCCATTTATCCTTTAGAGCAGAAGAAAAAAATGTATTAAATTCTGTGATCTAGAGCATTTATAATGCATCTGACCACAAATTGCAAGACTCACTGAAATGACATTTAAATCTCACAGCACCTCGAGACTGAGCCAATACCAGTGAGGAATGTAGCTAAGAGACTGTGTTTCATCCTTGATCTGAGGTTTTCTTTCTTTTAAATACAACCTTGATAATGATTTCCCATGAACCTCCTTCCTTTCTCTGTTGCCTTAACCTTGAAACTTGGTTTGCTATCCACTGGGCAATACAGATTTGCAACTTGACTAGATGGGAAGGAAGAGAAGGGTTTGCAGCTGTAAAACAACCCTGCTTTTCCATTTCAGAGAGAGGGCATCTCTAAGTGGGATTTTGCTGGGTGCTACTCAAGGTAAGGATCGAGGAAGGGTCATATTCCCAGTCCCCAGCTGGGTGAACCTCCCCCGGGGACCTCAGGCAGCATGCTGCTGATGCAGAAAGGTGGGTCTGCCTACAGAGTGGTGGTAAGACTTGCAGGACTCTGGCTGCAGTGTTGAGTCATTGGATGAGAAAGCTGGACAGAGTGGCCTTCAGGGCCCCCAGGTAGAGCGCAGGGCAGTTCTCTTGGTGGTCATCAATGGTAAACTAGTAGCAATGTCTGTAAAGAAGCATGAAAGAGACTTACTAACTTTTTAATAGAGGGTAGGTTTTTGCCCTAATGCTAAAAACACATTATACTCTACTTGTCACCTTTATGTTTCTATTCAAACTATCATCTATCTTCTCCATCCTTTCTTCTTTCTTGTATCCCCATCCCCAGTCCTCCATCTGGGCATCCCGAGACAAAATTGTAGTGTGGGCAGAGCTTGCCCATGGCAGCTCCAGGACTCTGTTTGTGCTGCCCTTCATCTCCCTGCTCCCCATCCTCAGGGCCCAGGAAATACCCTCAGTGACTCGTTCTCCAGTGGGTGGTAGAACATAGGCTGGGATGAACCACCAGCTTCCACTGCAACTTCTGTCCTTTGCTACAAAGCATCCAAAACCACCGTGCATCATGGTCTCTCCACATATATTAAGTGATAATAATCCTCAGTCAGTAGGATGTTTTCAGCAATGAATGACAGAAAATTCAAGTCAAATATCTTCAACATTCAGAATGTTTACTGACTCTCAGACGGGAAGCCCAGGCTAGGGAGGGGTTAAACCAGCACCACAGCTTTCCTTCCCATGTGAGCCACATCCTTCAGCTAATCTGGAAGTGGAGGCAGCAGTTCCCAGCGGAGAGAGACAGGGTTGCCTCTGGGAGGTGTCCTGAAAGAGCAAGGTGAGCAAGAAATTGCCCAGCTGCCTGGAAAACCTGTTCTTGAATCTCAGTAACTTGAAATGAGTCACGTGGGGAGTGGGATCACTCTTAGAACAACTGGGCTCACCTCTGGATCTGGGTCAGGTAAGCCTCCCTGAGGGCATTGGGGCTGCAAGGGGAGGGGAGGGTGCTACAACCAAATCTGAACTCCCATTAGAAAGGGGTGGGGGTCAAGGAGGCCAGGGCAACATCAGACACTGTCTGCTTCGTGTGCTTCTCTGCATGGTCTGAGCCCTCCACACCCCTACCCCTGCTCAAAGAAATAAAAGGGAAAAAGGGATGACTACACACTGGCACCTGAAAATACTAAGTTCATATAAGGCACAGTTAAAAAGTTAGCGCTGTCAGGCTGCAGATGATTTGTTTTAGGGGAGCATCCAGCCTAATAGGAGGTTTTAGTCTGTAAATGTCCCAGCCTTTAATGATGAGATTTAGTTCCCTACGTGCAGTCACTGGTATATGTTTGGGATGTGAGATAGACTTCCAATATCTGACTATCGTGGCTTGTATAAAAACCTCGGGCCAGCCTGGCTTCCCTTGGCATTCTGCAGCATATCCACACCACAGCATAGGAGCTGGAATGGCCATGCCTTCTGTGGGATAACCAGTGTCATCAAATGATGCTCATCTTAAGAGAGGGCAGTTGCTGCTGTGCTTAATTTACACCCACATCTGAAGATGTATCTTGAGGCTAAAATTTTAAAACTGGTCCAGAGACATCAGGTTGTGTCACCTTGAGTTCTCTTGGAGGAAAGAATGCAGAGCAAGCCAGTGCTTATTCCTGTTGGTGGGTGGTCTTCTTCCAGAAACCACAGATGGCTGAGCCACGCCCCGGGAGTTTCTGATACAGGAAGTCTGGAAAATTTGCACCTTGAACAAGTTTCCAGGTGATGCTGATGCTCTAGTCCAGGGACCACACTTAGTGAACCACATCCCCTGACCTAGGGGATGAACAATGGAGTGTGATTTGTAGCAAAAGAAAAAGAAAAACAGCAGCTATCTAAATGCAGTTGGCTTCATCCCTATTCTAGCTTTGTTCATTATTCTCAATGCGCTCCCCCATTCATTAAAGTGTCCTACGTCATTCGTTCATGGAAAGATCCCCTTTTTTCTCGATAGTCTGGGGCTCCTTAGGGAAGAGTAATCGATTTGTAGTCTATAGTCTATGAGGAGCTCAAGATTTTGCCCCCATGGTTGTTTATAATGTACAAGAGAAAAATCGAGTTCCTAGAGGTGTTAACCCTCTCTGCAATGATATTCAACCCTGGAAAGCACAAGGAAGTCCCGAACAGAAACCCTATACAGTGGCTCTGGAGAACTTGTAACTAATGGGCACTTGTAAATCTAACAGGATTTCCTACTGGTGTGAATGCCTTGGGTAAAATGCTCATTAAACTGTCAGCTCACAGAGAGGTGTTGCTCCTGGGAAGAGGGTCACAGCATCCTGGGGAGGAAAGAAGTCTCCCCAGCCCACCAGGGTCCTTCCCTCCCCTGATCACTCACCACCCACTTCAGACTCCTTCCAAACCCCTTCACAGGGTTTTTACAACTCTGTACCAATTCCATCAGGAAATTATTAATTTTCTCCAATCCAAAATATATATTCACTTTGTTGGCTCTTTCTTCTTGTTGAAGAAGATCTCTTCTAAGGAAATGGAGAATAGCTAACCACTGTCCATGGTAGTACAGTACTTCCATACTTAAAATCAGTTTGACACTGAAAAAGATTAACGTTTATTTTTACTCAAAAACACTTGCACATCAGTAAAAAAGAAAAAATTATATAGCACAAAATGGTATATGATGAAAACTGAGTTTCCTTCCCATCTCCGGCCCCTGGGCCAACCGCCCAGAATTAACCTCCAATACCTTTTAGGTGTGTACTTACCAGAAGTTTTCCAAACACGTATTTGTATACACACACACACACATTCACACACATATTTTTAAACTTAATGACACATCTTGGATTCTCTTCACATTAGCACATATACTTCTTTGTAAGAATATATTATGAATTATTTAATCAGTTCTTTATTTACAATATTTTGTCATTTCCAGTTCTAAACTTCCAGACAATGTTATAGATGCATCTTTGATTATACTGGCAAATATAAGATTTCCTAAAGCAGAGTTGCTGGGTCAAATGTTTTATATATTTTTAACTTTGGCAGATTTGGTAGAGCTTACACCAATTTTTACTCCCTTCAACAGTGTTCAAAAATTCCATTGTTTTGCTATATACTACACAATGTGTTTACAAACTAATTTTTTTTGGCCTGATAGGCAAAAATAATGCTACTTCAGACCTATAATTCACATCTATCTCATTGTACTATTATCACTGAACATCTTTGCCTATGTATGAGAACTTTGACATTTCTTGTTCTTTGAAGTTTGTTTATATTCTTTTACTTATTTTTCTATTGGTTGTTGACATTTTTCCTTTAGCTTTGTTGGTTATCTTTATATATCAGAAATTAGCCTTTTTCATACATGTTGTAAATTCTGTCGTGCAAATTTTAAGTTTTTTTTTCCCCACAATTTCCTTTTTGATTAAAATTTTATTTAGCTCAAGGTGTTTTATGCCATGGAACAATTTCTTATTTTCATAAGAAAAATGTAAGTTAAATGTAATCATGTTTTTTTATTGGTGACCCCTGGGTTTTATGTGATGCTTAAAAGAGAAAAGGCTTCCCTGATCCAAGATTAGTTTTTTAAAGTTCTTTATTTTCTTCTAGTAATTTTGTGGTTTAATATTTATTTTAGAATAAGGAGAGAGATATGGATCCAACTTTATTTTGCTTCCCTATAGCTTCCTATTGTTCCAACATGACTTACTGAATAATCTATTTTTAATTTAATGGTATGAAGTGTCACTGTGATAATAACCTAAATTCCCATTTGAGTTTGAGAATCTTATTTGTGCAATCTGTATTCATTCCACTGATTTGTATTTCCATTTGCCAGAATCTCATTATAAGAAATAGTGCAACTTTATAATGCATTTTAATATCTGGTAGGACTAGTATCCTCCATTATTCTTATTTTTCAGAATTTTCTAGCTATACTTACTTATTTGCTTTTTCATACAAGCTTGAAAACTAATCTGTCTGAAGTTTAATATTATCTTGTTATTTCTATTGAGACTGCATTGAATTTATC